>MKYO02027776.1:61264-204903 GCA_002013955.2 Citrus medica | reverse complement strand
TTAGAAGCCCCTTTTCATTTTCATCCACTAGTATAAGTGGAAATTAAGTGTTCTTTTTTTTTTTTATGCGAATAGGCTGTTAAACCGTGTGTTTTAATAAAGTTCGTGTAGATATCTTATTAAACTGTACTATTTAACAACGTATTTACATAAAAAAATAATAATAATAACACCCGCACTTGTAAATAACTTTACATGTGCGCGTGTGTGTACGTACGATTGGGTGATGGATATTTTGTTGGGTGAGACGTTGTAATCAGATGGCCATGATCATCTGCGTCCGTGCAACTATGCAAGTAATGAAAGAAAGAAGACCACGCGGTAAATATGATGCGAGGTGTAGCCAGCTTCGGCGAAGATGAGAACAATAAGGAGAGAGTAAATAAATCAAGGACAAGAAGATCAAGGAGACAAGATCTTATCATAATCTATATATATTCATATTATCGCTTACATTATACATATACAGATACGTACAGAGTCATATTAATTTGCACACAGAAACATACAATTGCGCTTATCCCAAAAAACAAAAGAAAAAAAAAAACAACATGCACAGATGCACCTGTGATAAACGTTTGCATAATGACAGAGTGAGATGGCCACACGTGTAGAGATACGAAGTCATGGCGGAACAGGTAGTTGAATTTGTGTTTAATTAGTTTTTTGCCATATGAGTCTTGATTACTTTACTTAGATCTCGTTTATTTTATTTTGTTTGTTATTACATATATTAAGAACTCAACGAGCTAGTAGTGCTCAGTGTTGACTTAAAAAGACTGACTCATGGCCATGCATTCCTAAAATTTAATGTTACGAATGTCCTCCAACTCACAAAAGGATGTCGTCAATTATGGCTCAACAGAAAGGTAAATTTGAAAGATCTTTTCATTTAATTTAGTTACCCGGAAAGTAGAGGCATTGTAGAGGTAATTGAAAGGGGGCAGTTTATTCATCCTTTATTACTAGCTGCGCTTGGTTGGTATAGCATTTTTCTGGAAGCATCAATGAGTGGAGCCCTTTCCCTCGCCTTGAATGACATTTGCAGATAGCCTAAGAACAAATTTCTCGTACTTGACGATATATATTAGTTTTGTAACGCAGGATTTTAAAGTGAAGAAAAAAATTAAAGAAAGCTTGTGGGGTTTAAATTTACGAATGTCTTCAAACACACACACACGCACACGTATATATCAACAAACTACTCGTATCGCAGCCCATACTTGTACCTAAATTTCTGACAATGCATTTATAATGCGCGGTACAATATGAACATTGAAACAAATTAAAACTATAGAGTGTTATAGGTAAACGAATTGAATTCGTTTCCAATTTAAGGATGCTTGTTTCCTTGAGATATGAACTTAATCATTTTGTTTGAATTTACTTCCATGGAACAAGAACATGAGAACAAAACAATACATAATTGTTCAAAATAGGTAACATAAGATTAATGGAGAATACCATTAAATTTTATTTCCACATAACGTTGTCATTTCTGTTTTGGCATATGCGTCACCAAGTACAATTAACTTGTTCGTCTCTTAATACTAATGTAACCAAAAGCAAGAGAATAAAATCAAAATGAGAGATATATTAAGATAGTTAATTAATAAACAATTAGAGAAACAGAAAGATTGAACGAGACTGGACAGTGGGTTTGGTGGGAATGTTGACGATTCGTAAGAGCATAACTTGATGTTTAATCTAATTAATGGATTCTTGACCGCCCCCACCATATAATGTCACTTGAACCTTACAACACTCCATTTCGTTAATTCCTCTTTGTCATGGCAACTTATGTCTTTAATCAAGAGAAAGCGATTGCCAACAACCACTCAATAAGCTTACACTCACGTTTATATTCCACTTTCATTAATTTGTTGTTAATTTTACAGATTGATTTTTTGCCAAAAAAAAGGCTTTACCGATCAAAGATTATTATTGAGGCCCAACTACCATCAATTCCTCTTTAATTTTTGTTTTTAATACGTTAATCTTTAACCCGTATTAAATGAGTACGGTGCTAGAATCTGCTTTAATTCACTAAAAGAAGAAACAACCCTCCTTAAAATATGCATTGACAAGAAACCAACAAGTGTGGGAAAAGCCTAATGATATTAAAGACCCTACCACAAGCTTTTTTGATCTTTTCATATCAATATTTAATAGATTATTATATTAATGTAAAAAGGTGGTAGAGTTAATAAGTAATTACTCTGGAGGTTCTCGAGGACAGAATCTAGCTTTTAAAACTATGCATGCTTTCAGTTCTTTAATTTATGTTCCACAGTTTACCATAATTACCCGACGGGGAAGGTGATCATAGTAAATTTGGCAAAAGGACATCCAGGTCCTCGCGGTAGTACTGGAAAGACAATGCTAGCCTTAATTTGGGTTTGATTTATATTAGGCATTACGCTTCTAATTTAAGCGTCCCCCTTAAGAACCCAAAAAAAGAAAAAAAAAGGGATCAGAGCTAGAGAACTGAGTTTCATACAAGTACTAAACTTTCCAAATAGAATTTCACTGTCAGCAAGATAAGGTCAAGAAGCTGAGGGCAGTTGTTTATTTGGCAAAATTGATTTCAGCTTTTCTTGTTGCATGATTAAAAAGTGTACTCAATTATGCAAAATAAGAACCTTAACCACTGGCCCGACTTTATTTGTTTTCCTGAAAGGTTAACGGCCGCTAGCTTGACTTAGAAAGGATTAAAACATTATTGTTATTGTGAGATGCTACACTACGAAGAAAAACTATATTAAACTGTATCTAATCTATGATTCCTGCACTAAACGGAAAGAGCACTGAGCCACGTATCGTAATTAATTTTTTTTCAAATAAGGTTGCGCATAAATAAACAAACAAGGGCGCCGTTGAGTTAAATAAAGGAGGCTTTTCTTTCAAGTATGATTTAATGACGTGGGCCAAAAGGTACGGATGGCCGTGGGATTCGACCCACGTCCCAATCTTGTCGGGTTCAGGTGGTGACCCAAAAATTTCCGCTTCGGAAGTGAGCCACTTCCGTTAGCCGATCGATAACTGAAGCTCTAAAGTCACTTGGTTTCTTTATTTTATTTTATTTTTTTAATGTTCCGGTTAATACTTACGTTACGTCAGAAAAGATTGACAAAAACTGAAACATATTTTATGTTAACGGAGAAAACAACAGCAATAATATTAGAGATTCTAATATTTAATTCTTAAATACTACATATTTATTATTAAATGAAACTCAATTTAGGACAAAATAAAAAAATTCTTAACATCACTAAAAAAAAGGGGGGGGGGGATTTAAGACATTTCTTACGGATCTAACAATGAAAAATGTCATCTATCAATACTATTGTTTGAATTACTACTTAAAAGCTTAAATTATTTGATCTAACGGTAACTTAAACATAATACTCGAGATAATTTAGGTAAGATCCACGAAGGAAACGAGGAAAGGTCACATCTGAAGGAAGTCGTGGCCATAGAAAAAAAAAGGGGGCAAAAAAAACTTCCTGCTCACACACATCACATACCACCTACAATATTTGGTTGCCATTAGAACTGAATCTTGTTTGTAAAATTGGTTTTTTTTTTTTTATTTTGTAACATGATGAGCTAGGATGAATCCACATCTATATGATCTACCAGGTTGGCCAAGCAATTAAAGATTACATTTAATTTAAAGACTAAACATTATCATACTATTTTTTTAATATTAAATTTGAATATATATGAATTTATCTCAAGCCTGTATAGGTATGAATGTAAATATCTAAACAGTATTGTTGTTTTTTTTATGTTTTTTAATATCTGATTTTTGTAAATGAAAAACATATGAAAGTCAGTATCTTGACATTTATACACTTGTAAGAATTAAATATACTTGTTGTAACTTATAAATCAAAGCATACGAATTATCTATACATGCAAATGAACTCAAAAGATCCCTAGGTCATGTTAATGTTAAAATAACACAAAATACATGAAATAAAAATATTTCAATTATTTGACTTTGCCAAAACTCTATTTTAAGTTTGTTTGGTAAAATTAAATAAATTAAACCCTATTTATACTTCTTAAGCTCTTTGTCTCTCAGTCTCAATCAAAATAATTATTAAATTTAACAACTTCATTATTGAAATTGAAATTTGTGAGGAATTCTTTTGTTTTCATATATAGTAACTTGTTGTTATTATTATTATTATTATTACTACTATCACTTATATTGTTGTTGTATTTAGTTTATTTAAAAAAATTTCGGCATTTAAAAAAAAAACTAGAATGATATTTACAAAAGAAAGAGAGGGAGAGATTGAGAGAAATTAGGTTTTATATAAAAGGGAGTATTAAAAAGGGTGTTTTTGAAAGGCATGATTAATTTCTTAGTTAGACTTTTTTGTTCAGATAGAAATTAGAATTTTCTATTTTTTTTTTATATTCAAACATAAATGTCTTGAAATCAAACACGAGTTTAAAAAACAAACTAACAAAACTCTTAAAAGATCTGAAAAATATCCCTTACTTGATTATGTCACTACACAGTATATATTAAAAGATAATGCAGTGGGAGGTATATTCCACCTAGCTAACAGATAAGATTAAAGTATTTATAAATTCCTAGCTTCAAGCGCAACTTGTTTTAAATATCACAAAAGGCATAAAAACAAAGAGCAAGACGCAAATGAACAAAGAAGATAGAGGGAGTGTTCGTTTTAGCGCAAAGTTTAGCACTAGTCGCTATTGAAGTACTACAATTTACAATCTTCAATCTCACCAAACACCAAACACCAAACACATCTACCAGTTTTTTAAAGAAAAAAAAAATCCTACCAAACATAGATTGGAGGAAAGAAAAGCTCAAGAGTAGAGCTTGTTATAAATGAATGAAGGGAAGGAAAAAAAAGAAAAGAAAAAGTTGGTTCCTTTTTGCTCACTTTTTTACACGATGCTGTTGAAAAGTTGGTTATTTCTGTACCATTTATCTGCTCAACTTATAAGTTAAAATGGGATTTGATTCCTTTTCCTTCCTAACGATATTACACGTACTCACAGCAGTAAAATTTACGAAAGGCAAAATAATTCTGTGCTATTCGATGAGTGAGATGTGCTCCACTATCACAGTGGGATCCCATAGTTTTATTTTATATAGTGTCTTGGTTTCGGGTGGGTAGCTTTAATTTGTTTCCATTTTTTGCTTTCTTTAATTTTCTTTGAAAACGACGATTGTTAGAATAATGAATAACGGGCAACAGTGGGCTTGCAATTGAACGTTTGTGTGCATAGTATCTATTTCCTAAGCTGTCTTGGAAACGATCACATTCACAACAATTGTATACGATCGAGAGCTGTGAAAGGAAGCTCAATTTTCTGAAATGTTTCGAAGACGGATCAATTTTCTCCAATGCTTTGGAATTTGCATTTCAGAATATTAGAACGTACTTGTGTTTCATGCCTTTGAGTGGACCAATTCGCTTTTTGGGTTGCTCAATTGCAGCTAGAATTTCATGCATTTGCCTGATGTAAGCTGAGGAAGTAGTAGAGTTTCTAATTCCGTACCAATCTTGAGGAGAGAAATAGTCTGGGAATTTATGGGTTAAATGCACATACGTAGTTTAATTTACACAGCAAATCCCAAAAATTATCGCCCATGACATTCTTGTAAATGCAACATCAAAGTGGCGTTTATTAATTTTTCATTCATGTTCATCCGTCAAGCTAATCATTGAAGACACAACTGATGTGGTTTTATAATGACAGATCATCTCAATTAAACCACTTTCATTATCTAGTTAATTAATTAAATTTCTGCCAAAGGGACCGAGAGTGAAGTAAACAGGTAATTATTAGCCGCTATTTAACTGGAAAACAGAGACAGTTATGCTAGAAAATCCAAGATTGGCTACAGCTTACAAAAAGGTTGAGAGTAATTAAAAAAAAAAAAAAAGAAGGGGAAAAGAGGCCTAACGGCCGTTAGAAAGAAGGCTAACGGCCGATTCCTTGCAGGGACTGGGAGGCAAACTGGTCTTCCCGGATGCAGCCAGGCGTTGCACGAAGCTCTCAATTCTCTGGCCGTTAGTCTCCGTCAGTAACCGCTTCCCGCCAAACGGTAAAGACTCCACTCCTCTCTCTTTCAGCACTTCTGCTTCCATTCTCGGACCCACCACTCCCTCACTAATCAAACCGTTTACCTGCACATTTTACGCCGTCAATCACTCATCAGTTAATCATACACAGAGTGAATAAAGTTGTAAAAAAAAAATAAAAAGAGTTTCTTCGTTAGGTAACTGGCACCGAGAATACAGTCAATTACAGTTTATTACTTTTACTTTCATCTCACTTTCTTGCGTATTCTTAGCGACGAAATAGAGTACGTGATATAGATGCACCTGAATTCTGACGTAGTCAGGACGGTTCCAGCAGAATGCGTTCCCCAACATCTGGTCAATGGTCTCTGAGACTCCATCAAGCACAATGTCAACTACAGATGACGTGGAGCACTCACCGTTACTACGGGGTTTTCTCTCGCACGGCCCACTTCCACTGATTAACGGACCGTTTCCCAGAGACAGAACTAGAAGATCCTCGACGCCGTTAACCGACGGAAAATCGCGCTTGTTATGCAGCACATGAGTAACCGCTGCTGCTGTTGGGTTGTTCATGACTAGACCACCGTCAACGGCCGTGCAACTGGTCTTGCCGTCAACGGAGGTCAAAGCGAATGGCTTGAACATGCTGGGAGTAGCTGACGTGGCGCGACATGCTTTCCAGAGCTCGAAGTTAAAGCTAGGTGACTCGGATGCGTCCGCTCGAGAGAAGACAAACGGAGCCGAGCTGTTCAAGTCAAAGCAAGGAACAAGCAGGGGCTTACACGTGTCCTTCAGAGTCAGGACCTTACCGTCATCTCTCATGAAAATTTCTTTCAACACCTTATCCATGCTCTTGCCGGAGAATCTACGTTTGCGGCGGAGAAATCCTGCAGAGAACCCAGCGTTGAATAGGTCGGAGTTCCTACGAGTGATTAAATCGAGGGCGTCCCTGGCAGTGAAGAGAGGACGGCCGGAGCCGTCGTCAGCAACGAGCATGGAGGCAAGGAGAGCACCAATGCCGGTGCCGGCAATGATGTCGAAGAAATCGGCGATTTGAGCATGAGGATCGCCAGTTTTGAGACGGATCTGGTCCTCGAGGTGGATAAGAGCAGCGCCAGCTACAATGCCGGTGGTGCCTCCACCGTCGATGCTGAGGACTCGAGTTCTCTTGGTAGGTTCGCAATGTGCAAGCCATTTTTGCTCGAGCTTGTTGAAGATCTCCAGGGTTACCTTACTCAAGTCCATTGATAGTTAAATTGTTGGTAGCTAGAGGAGTGAACTGAAGGGTTTTGATGAGTCCGTGAAGAAAAAGAAAGCGGGAGCGAGGCTTCACGGTTTGTTGATGATGAGCATTAAATAGCTGAAGAAGAAGCCAGTACGCTAGCTAGCTCTCTCTCCAATGTCCAATCTCAATCTATCACTTTCTCTCTTTCTAAACCTCTGTGGCCTTAGTTAGTGATGAAAGTGGAGCGTGAGTGAGAGTTGTTTGTGTGTTGCTGTTGCCTGCTGCCTTGCTTCTCTCTCTTTTAGTCTCTGAGTTGTTGAAGAGTTAAGACCGGGAGTGAGTGGCGTGTCCCTGTGCTTCAGTTTTTGGTGGTGGTTATTACCATTCCCATTATATAAACGCAAAGCTACTGCTCATTCATTTTTTGCCTTTATTTTCTTTTAATTTTATTTCACTAGCCAGTAGTAAGTACTGAGAGTCATACGTGTAACGTGTATTGACTGTCCTTGCACGTGCAACTGCGCGTTGTTCTTATCGGTTACCGAGGAGCGAAGCGCGAACCTCGGCTTCTTACTCGGCTCGGCTCATGCTCCGTTCACTGCTGCTACTCACTATTCACTAATTAATTCTATTTTATTACTCATCCTCTCCTAATTTTGTTACCATTGTTTTTTAAATGCTTTTTTTTTTTAAATTCGTTTTTATATGCTTGTTGGTGAGGAACAATGGTGCAAACGCCAAGCAGCCACAAAACGACGTCGAAGAGGCAAGAATTGCCTCAAAGAAATTTGTGATTATTTTTGTGTAATTAAATGCGTTTGACACATTGTATTATATTTAATATATTTGATTATGATATATTGTATTAGGGTGTATTGCAATAAGTTGTAATGCAATTATTGCAATACAATATTTGATCTAGTATGAACTATATTATATACCTTATTATTTGTAATTTAAATATAAATTAAATTAGCATTATTTAAATTTGGTTAATATTTCAGTGTTATATTAAACATTTTAAATTAGTGATTGAATAATTATTTTTATACTAATTTTTATAACGTAAAAATAATTTAATAATGTACTATTATCAAATAATAAAATATTATAATATTGTAATATAATATAATATAATATTATTTGTGTTGTTATCGTTTATCATTTAATTTTGCAAGAAGGACATTTATCGTTTACTAAATTTTTTACTTTTGTCCCAAAAGCAAAAACTGTTCGACTACCTGTACCTGGATTCGAGAAACATATTATAAGTTTCAGGTGCAGATATCTAAATGCGTACAAATTCATTATTATACGATATAATGTCATCGTTAGTTTAATAACAACATTATGATGCAGTGACGAATCCATATTAAATTAGTATTATCATGCATGCAATGACTGTATATATATATATATATATATATATATAATGATAATAATTAATAAGCAACAAGATGAAGCTCTTATGTTAAAGGCTGAACTGTACGACCGAATTGATGCATAAATGAAATATAAGAGATTTGATCACGTCATTCAATTGATGCAGAATTGAAATTTAAAGACATCTGGTCAAGGCATTCAATAGGTTTAAATGATTTTTTATTTTATTATTTTTTTTTGCCTAAAAAATAATCAAAGACGAATTTCTCTGGTCCATTTTTCTTTGGGAGCGTATTAAAATCACAACTAACAAGAGATTTTTCACTGCTGAATGAATATGCTAATTATTTTTTTCTTCAGGCAGCAGGCAGGTATTATAAGACTGGCGCTACTGGTACCCTTCCATTTCTCGTATTAAACCCCTTTTGTTTTGCATCTACAAAATTATCATTTATATTAAAAGCCAACGTTCATCTGATTAAAATCCACCTACACTTATTTTACCCGATCATTTTCTCTATTACAAACTCTTTAAATAACAAGCATAAACTAAACTTTATCCTAATTTGTGTTTGCAGAAAATATAAATTTGTGAAATTTTCATAGTTTATTATCTTAATAAACGTTTTAGGGAACAACCAAGCTTTATACTTATTTTGTTTAAATAATTTAAAATTATATACACTTGAGTTAACTACATCTTCTGTATTTGTTTTAAGAAGACAAGCGTACTTTTATCTTGCAAGAACACCAACCACACATTTGAGGGGTTTGGTTGTGAAATTGGAGAAAGTGCCCCACTAATGCTAGGAGGTTATTTTAGGAATTAAAAAGGATATAAATAGGAAGGGGGTTTGATAAGGATATTAGAGGAGTGTCAATAGCATCACTCGCACTCTTATAGTATAAATGTTAGTTTGGTAATGCTGTTAGTTATACTGTAGAAATAATTAGTTGTAAAGATAATAAATTAAATATGTGGTAAAAAAATTTTAAAATGTGATGTGAGTTGTAAAAGTGCTCATGTGAGTTTGATAAATTTTTTTGTTTGTTGTGAGATTACCAGTGACTGAAATAAACATAATATTAATAAAATTTATTAAGACATTTATAAAAATATATATAATATTTTTAAATGTGTATATATAATAACTGACACTAAAATAAATATTTTTTATTTTATAATTTTATTTGTTATTCTGTTATCTCAACATTATTGGTAATAATATTCTCTTTAAATTTCTTGATTTTATTTGCTTAATTGAATAAGGATAATTTTGGATTTATATAAATTATTTGAGGAAATATATAAAATTATAATAAGAGTAAAATTAGTTCTCAAAATTAGATTTTGAAAAGCTACTCATTCCTAATTTTTCCAAATTTTATGCAGGATGAGATGATTCTTTCCAAAAGTAATGTTCCAAAACTCCAAATTTTATGCAGGATGAGATGATTCTTTCAAAAAGTAATGTTCCAAAAAAATTATTAAATACAACTTTTACTTTTTTAAAATCACTTTTTAACTTTTTAAAAACAATCTCAAACGTATGCTAAATATAATAGTAAATTTGTTATTTACACAAAATATGGGCCTTTTAATATTGACTTATGGGTGCATTTTAAAGGAGTTGTAGTGTATTTAGTAATTGCAAAACACTGTTTACGTAGTGTAACCCGATTCTGCAATGAATGATGAAAAATGTGACAATTCCTTGTGGAAATAATTATTAATTTCTTAGCAAAGTCATCTAATTATATTATATTTGTGAATTACATAAAAGCAGAATGGTCTATCTAATATTTATCTTTCTAAAAATGAATTACCAATAGCAAAATATACGAGGGAGAGCAGCCATAGCTTTCACCTAGCTTGGTGCAAGCTGCTAACCAGCGGAATATTTCTTAGCAAATTTTCCATTATCAGAAAGGCAGATATTTGAGAGTTTGAACTCCACTTATTGAAGTGAAACGAAGAGGGGGATTTGGGTAATTTTGTTGAACAAATGGTGTGCATCCTATTGATTTTGAATTTGGATCCAATGCTGAGCTGACATATGTAAAATAACAGCAAATTAAGTTAAATGATTATTTGGTTATTGAGAATCTTAGAGAAAATAGATGAATTCTCTAGAATATTTTCTTTTTATTATTGAAGCTATTGTTACAAACTCTGTTTATATACAGTTTATTTTCGAGTTGCAACTGATCAAAAGGCATTGCAATTTATCATCTAATCAGAATACTGAATCACTAACTAAAATTTAATTAACTAACTAATAGTCACGTGAGTTTTCAACACTCCTTAACAGAATTAGCTGACTCAGCACTGACATGACATTGTTGTAGTATCTTGACTGTTGGCTTCCTTTCTCATTTTAACTCAGCACGGTGAGCTTTCTTCACAACATATACTTGATTTTTCATAAATTTCTACCACACATATATGTATAGTTATTGAAAGTTAAGATTTAATTAATTTTGTATAGGTCTAGAACTGGTTCAAAAGTAGGGAAAGTTTTCGAACTACACTTTTTCCCATTTTTGAACATCACCGAGACAGGCTTTTCTCTAAATCATTAACAATAGATTACACAAGTCAGTCAAAGTGAGTACTTTATGAACTAGTTCATTCAATGGGACTTTAGATAAGGGCAAGGTCCGTAGTGATATGGTGATATCACTATACACCTAGAAAGTCCCCCACTTCCTTTAACTTTCAAGTGGGTTCAATAACTATTTCGTAGTTTTTGTTCACTTTAGCAATTTCAGAGTAGTCAGAGAGTATTTCATTTAGATAATTAAGATGCTTAGTTGGCTAATTTGCTTTAATTAGCATTGATGCTGGGGCAACCATGCATGATACTTATTGACCGTGTCTCTGAGGGATAGTTGAACGAGCAGCTCGTGAATGCTGCTAGGTCGGACAAGCCACTAACTCGAAGACATTGGTATGTTTTTTGGGCAAGAAACACAACATTACCTTACCTTCACATCCAATAACTACTAATTATATGTATCTAGATGTTTAATAAAAAGTTAGTTTAGCACTAAATTTTAATCCATTGACCGATGATGGTACTTGTCACGACTTTGGTGGAAGGAAGAGAAGAGGCTTATCCCTTTTTACTCACCGAAATGTTTAGATTGTTTTAGTATTGAATCGGTGCCGATTTTTTTTTTAAATATTTATGTGTTTAAAACAATGAACAAATAAAATTTATATTCTCAAATATTTAACGATAAAAATGTTTTGAATGATTTACAAAAACCACAATCCAGTCCCCAGTAGAGATTGTGTTGAACACCAAATTAATGGTTAACAATTGATTAGATCTCATATAAAACAATTATTAACCGTTGATCCAGTACTCAGCTGAAGCTCAAATGAGCACAAAATCCATTTCTTATTTTAAAAACTTTAATTTGATGAATAATATAGGTTGAACATGTACTAGTTATTGAACGTTGGTCCATTTTTACGGCTTCCTAAAAAGAATTTACCTTTTACATTAACGAACGATCAGCCAAAATTCATTAATCGATCAAAAGTATAAATATGTCTAGCTTGTCTTGCTCATAAAACCAACTCATCGAATTCCCACATATGGTGTTAATTTAGGTCACGGCTACTGCAGAGAAGGCAGTGATTTTCTCGATGATGATCAATGGGTCTTTGTTGTGGGGTTGACCATGCCTTGGAACGGACCTGTTATGTCTCCGATCCAAGCTCCACCACCTGTGGGATCACGAGTTGGATTAGGAATGTATGCACGATCAACACCATCCGAGGAGACAACGGCTGTGGGGAAGCGACTCATCAGTACATCTGATACATAATGTTGAACGACAGCAAGTGGAGTCGTCACAAATATTGAATCTCCACCGGTTGCAACTAAAGCAGATTGTCCACCTACGGCCAAACAAGTTGTTGAAACACCACGTGGTGACAAAAATTGAATCTCCACCTGAAGTAACGAAAATTGATCCCGCCTATGACATTCCAAGTCGAATCTCCACCTGTGGTGATAAAAAGTGATGAAACGAAAACAATAATAATCTGAAAAAAATGGATTAAGGCAATACCTGCCCTCCGACCTTTTAAATAGTAATATAAAGACAAAAAAGATTTCACTATGGATAAAATATGTTCCACTAATTAATAACATTAGAATAATTTTGTTTGATAATAAAAAAATTGAAAAAAATGTATGGTATCTTAAGATTATATCAATTTAATATTATGTTTGTAAAAGTTTTGAGTTATATAAACCATAATTCTATCCCCAAAAGAAACAAAAAAAAGGTGATGTCATATTTACTGTAGTTTTATGGTATAATGGTAAGAAAAAAAAGGTCGTTGTTTGAGATAGTAAGCCTGTTTATGGTCAGCCCGGTTGCGGTTGGCATCGAGAAGAATATGGCGATCATATATTATAATAATGAATGAATGACACAACTAATGTAGCCATTTTAGATTGCTTATTATTCCTATTTCGGATTCAGAAGCTTATGTTTTATTTGAGCCATTTCTCTTGAAATGCTGTGTTTTATTTAAGCAATTTAGTTGACATCTCTTGTGACAGGGGTTGTGGTTTTATGATTTGATATTTGTACTCAGTAGTCAGTACTCATCAATCAATCCGTGACATTTTGAGAATTTAAGCAATAAATATCCACATTATGTTAGAATTTGGAGGTTATATATATATATATATATATATATTTTTTGGTACTTAGAATTTGAGATAATTGTTAAGATTGTGTTTTTTTTTTTTAAATTTAAATGAGTCTGATTGAGTGAATACGAATATATGAATAACTTTTTTTTTAATAAATCTAAAGATAAGTGACATCTTATTTGTTTTTATAAATAAAAAAATCTTATAGAATTTATAGTTTAAGAAATAAATATATTTTATAAGGATATTTTTAAAATATAATATTTATTTCTCACTCAGATCTTTTTTATTTAGATAAAAGTCACAAAAGTTTATAAACTCCAAATTCAAATGTAAATGTTTGAATATCAAACATAAATTGCAAAAAAAAGTAAATTTTAGAAAAAAAATTTAAATTGATAAAACTTCAGACTTTAGACATTGAACAAACAACCTCTAAATTGGTCCCTTTAAAAATGATCCAAACATATTTGTTATATATATGTTTGCTTATCATCTTTAAAATCTATTTAATTATTCTATACTTTTCACGTGTTGCATGTCAAATTTATTGGATGTTAACTTTATCAAAAAAAAAATACTATACTATCCTTAAAAATTAGATCTAACAACTATATATAATGTAACAATATCTACTGTATTATGTTTTATAATATAAGGTCTAATTGGATAATATGACTAAAAGTTAGGGACTAAAAGGAAATTTGTCTCGAAAGATAAACTAAAAACTATAACACGATTTCTTTTATGAATAAAACGTAATAATAGATTAATAGTAGTGCAATAATCGAAGATAAAATATTTAATTATCCCGTAAAACCTAGACCAAAGAGAGATAATTCTGGTGTATTGAAGTGTCAAAAGCCATCGTATAAGCAAGTGTAAATTTGTTTTAAAAAAGAAAAAAAATCAAACTTGTCCATTTATTGAAGAAATCGATTTGATTGTTGAAAATAGAAAGAAAGTACATTTGCTTAAAAAAAAAAATCAAAATAGCAAAAAGAAGGGAGTTTTTATTTACTGATAAAAAAAATTAGGGAAAGATAATAATGGAATATAAAAATCTTATAAAAAAACTTGAAAAAATCTTATGCTAAAAGTTAAGAAGTAATTTAAAAAAACAGAAAAAGAACAAGAACGTAAATAGGGATGATAATTTTTTCTGATGGAATTGGATCCTACGGGATCCCATCTTATTTGGGACGAGATTGAGACATATTTTTGTCCTACAAAAAAATATGAAGACACGAGCAGGACATTTTTTTTTATCTCACTTGTATATACAAGACGGAATTAAGATTGGTAAATCTCATCCCATCTCGTCTCATTACCAACTATGAATGAAAATTTTTCAATTAGGATGTGATCTCGTAAAATTTCATTTTTTTTTGGGATGAGATTAAGAAATAATTTTGTCAAAAAAAAATGTATATATATATAAAGACATGAGTAAAATATTTTTTTATTTAACTTATCTATGCGAGACTGAAATTAATAAATCTCATCTCATCTCGTCCTATTACCAACCCTAGACGCAACATCGAGGAAAATAAATTAAAATTAAAACTTTTTCATCTAAAGTTGTGCTCCCAGTCTACCCGTGCATCCCTGTCGACAAATGATAAAATCTTTTCGCCAAATACAACAGATTGGTCAATAGTATTTGTCGAAGCTTTATCCGATTCCGCAGCTTTCGCGTTAGAATTTACTTCCTACATTAACGACCAGCCAGGAATTGATTATCAAGCACAAGTATAAATACATCTAGGCATGCAATTCGTAAAATCACCCCATATACAATATCAATTATCATTACCCACGTCATATTTGAACCATGGCCGTCACAAAAAATATCATTATTATCTCGATGATTGTCATGGCTCTTTGTTGGGGGGTCGCCGTGGCAAGGAACAGTCCAAAGAACAGTCCAAAGAACAGTCCACCACCATCAAAACGTGAACCACCTGCGGAGACTGACTCAATATCTACCGTTCAACGACAAGTCGTATGGATTCAATCTCCATCGGGTGAAACTGATTGTGATTCTTCACCCGTGAGGTCCCAAAAAATTGTTCAAATTCATCCCGTGGTCACANTGACTCAATATCTACCGTTCAACGACAAGTCGTATGGATTCAATCTCCATCGGGTGAAACTGATTGTGATTCTTCACCCGTGAGGTCCCAAAAAATTGTTCAAATTCATCCTGTGGTCACAAAACATTAAACTATAACAGTTCGTTCTTTTTTTTTTTTTTCAAAAAAAAAATGACGTGGGTGTATTTATTTAATTTCTTTTCATTTATCTATTTCTGGTCCGTATTTATTTATAATTCATTCCATTGCCGCCAGTCCAAATATCTGGATCGCATGCATGTAGTTGAATGTAGATTTGCTTTTGCATGCATTTTACTCAGTTTGAGTCTTTGAGATGCTTAATTAACGATGATAGGAAATAAATCATAATAAGAAAATCATTATTATTATTTTACCAGCTTATTGAGTTCGGCACCACTGGTTTTTTATGGTAAGGTCTGGTTCATCGTCCTTTGGGCATCAATAGCTTTTCGTGGCTCATTGTCTAACAAAATCTATATCAAATAAGCATGCCAACGAAGCGAACTGAAAGTATTCGGCATTCGCTTTACATTCAGATGATATGTAAATATTAACAAATTTATTTTATGTCTAAACTAAATAATTACACCTGTTTAGTACGCAAAACGAGTAACAGCAAAAACCGCAAGGTGTAATGGAAAGATTAGAGGAGAGAGAGAGAGAGAGAGAGAGAGAGAGAGAGCATTGTTCTCTCATGGCGGCTAGTACTCTAGCATGATATTCTTTTGTGGATCTGGATGCATAATATTTGTGCGAATTGAGGGTTGAATTTTTCGGATATTCGGATCCGCATAATAAATTTAAATATAATTTAAAATTTAATAAATTTATTAAAAAAATAAATCCAATTCAACTCCTAGAATAAACATATAACAATACCATAAATTCATAAAAAAAATCCACAACATGAATTAAACATAAAAAAATAATATAGATTTAAGTCTAACACCGCTACAAAAATAAAAACATCACAAATCCACATAGATTCCATTTAAAACCATCACACATAAAGACACCACCACAAATCCACGTAGGTTTGACTTTTTCATTTGGCTTTTATATTTTTATTTTATATTTTAGTTTAATAAATAAATTAATTAAAAATAATGCGGATCTAGATATCTAATTTTTCAAATGCACTTACGTGTAAATATACACAGATCTTCAATTTTAATATCCAGATTTACATTTTTTAATATACAAATTTTTATTTTTTTGGATCCGAATCTACTGAATCTTTGCGAATCAGATTCTTTTGCCATCTCTACATGAGCCATTGGGCTAGACGGTGGTGATCTTGATGGTGAGATTTTTCATGTCGACCCAAATTTGTTAGGAAAAACGGGGGAAAAAAAGAAAAATCAAACGTATAGGGACCATGCGTGTTGGTCTTCCTCTTTCAAAGCCCAGCCCATTTGAAGAAAAAGCGCAGTCCTGCAGTGGGCATTGACCCATATCTGTGCACGATAAAGCCCAGTCAGCTTCTAGAATGTATAAATCCTGGGAACCAAACAGCGCAGCGGCAAAGTTCTTATCCACAACTGCACTACCGTGCACACACTCTTCTTCTTCCCGGTTTATAGACAAAACCAAGACACTCATTTTGAACCAACTAATTTCTTAAGTCTGAGCGAGCGTTCATGGCTACGCACTTTTCTTCAACAGGGCCCATGCGGTCCATTTTCCAACCGAAATCAAATCCTCCCAAGTCCCTCCTTTTCCTCCCTCGTACAAAATTTTCTCCCTACTTACTGCTGCTTGTTTGCAATGTTCATTTTCTTTCTTATAATATATAGTTTTGCTTTTTTTTTTTGGTTCTGTCTCTCTTTACGCAGATTCTTGTCATAGAAGAGCCGAAACTGCCACGTGCCGTGCTACCAGCGTTAGTGTGCGCCAGTGGAGCTCAGCTGCAAACTACTCTAGACTTGTGAAATTATGCAACAAACCTATCGTTGTACGACAACTGGCACACAAGAGGCAAGTTGCTCTCGCTGTGCCTGTAGTTGAACTAATATGGAGCATTTTTAGTGTTTGTTGAAATGCCGTGCTGATTTTTTTAATCTTGTGTTGTTAACAACGATACAGAAATGGAGTTGTGAGGTGTGCAACTATTGAAGAAATTGAAGCGGAAAAATCTTCCATTGAGAAGGATGTTGTAAGTGTGTCTCCGATAGTTGGATGCTGGATTTTTAATTCATGATGGAATAATGTAGTCATGATTTATTCAATCACTTTGCAGAAAGCTAGGATGGAAAAGACTATCGATATGGTCCGAACCAATTTCAATTCCGTGAGGACAGGAAGATCGAATCCAGCTATGCTAGATAAGATTGAGGTTCAACTCAAAATACAAGTTCCTTTTATGAATTTCCTAATGTCATTAAATATTAATTTATGTTCATGAAGGAAAAGGGTTGATTTGGAACATCTTTGGATAATGCATATAGGATATATGTGTTATCCTTTTGAATATGATTCAAAGGTATTGATTCCACGACATTTCTCTTTCAGTAGCAATTCCCTCTAAGTCACTTGTATTTATAAAACATTGCACTTATATTATTTCTTTTATACACATCTGAATGATTTAGTATTTTACCATGTGGATAATACCTGAATGGTTGAATCTAGGAACCGGGGTGTAGAATATTGTACACATACAGGTTAGGGAAGCTAATCAATGAATAATATTGGGAAAGAAATTGTTGCATCACATGTTTAAATATAATGGTTTGGCATTCATTGATCTTAATATGTTCAAAGTCCTGTTGAAGTGTTGTTCTCTTATAAAGCAGTTTTATAACATAACGCATAAAACAATGTTGTTGTAGGTGGAATACTATGGAAGCCCAGTAAGTTTGAAGAGCATAGCTCAAATCAATACCCCTGATTCAAGTTCTCTATTGATTCAACCATATGACAAATCCAGGTACTCCACAGATCTGGGGCCATGGATTAAGTTTGAAATTAATTGAGCACTAGCCTGCTTGTTTCATATAATCTTCTGCCACAGATACCCCATGCTCCGTACGGAGCATGGATTAAGAACTTTCCGATTCTTTTTCTAGAGTAAGAAGAGATAAAACTAAATTAACAAGTTTGTTTAAGCCAGTAAATCTGACTTATTTGATTCATTTTGTTTGACAAAGAAATTGATGCAGTGTCTGGACTGTTGCCAGTAAATCTCACTTATTTGATTCATATTGTTTGAAAAAGACTGGATGCAGTGTTGAGTAGGAAACCCCTTATTTTTTCAAGAATTCCTTCTGTATTATTTGTGTATTTTATCCTCTTTATTCATGAGGCCTTTTGATGTGTCATGTTTTTTAGCTTAAAGTCTATAGAGAAGGCCATAGTGAGCTCTGATCTTGGCATGACCCCAAACAATGATGGTGAAGTCATACGGTTAACCCTTCCTCAATTGACATCCGAAAGGAGGAAGGTATCTTCATTTTTTGAGTTTTTTCATTCAATCTACATAATTGTTCTCTGATCCATTTTGTTTTAGATCTCAAGAGTTTCTGTTAATTATATAAGTTCAAATATTTAGAGAGAGAGAGAGAGAGAGCATTGTTCTCTCATGGCGGCTAGTACTCTCGCATGATATTCTTTTGTGGATCTAGATGCATAATATTTGTGCGAATTGACAGTGAATTTTTCGGATATTCGGATCCACATAATAAATTTAAATATAATTTAAAATTTAATAAATTTATTAAAAAAAAAAAATAATTCCAATCGATAATTCAACTCCTAGAATAAACATATAACAATACCATAAATCCACAACATGAATTAAACATAAAAAAATAATATAAATTTAAGTCTAACATCGCTACAAAAATAAAAAAACATCACAAATCCACATAGATTCCATTTAAAACCATCAGACATAAAGACACCACCACAAATCCACATAGGTTTGACTTTTTCATTTAGCTTTTATATTTATATTTTATATTTTAGTTTAATAAATAAATTAATTAAAAATAATGCGAATCTAGATATCTAGTTTTTCAAATGCACTTACGTGTGAATATACATAGATCTTCAATTTTAATATCCAGATTTACAATTTTTAATATACAAATTTTTATTTTTTTGGATCCGAATCTACTGAATCTTTGCTAATCAGATTCTTTTGCCATCTCTACATGAGCGATTGGGCTAGACTGTGGTGATCTTGATGGTGAGATTTTTCATGTCCATCCAAATTTGTTAGGAAAAAAAGGGGAAAAAAATGAAAAATCAAACGCATAGGGACCATGCGTGTTGGTCTTTCTCTTTCAAAGCCCAGCCCATTTGAAGAAAAAGCGCAGTCCTGCAGTGGGCATTGACCCATATCTGTGCACGATAAAGCCCAGTCGGCTTCTAGAATGTATAAATCCTGGGAACCAAACAGCGCGGCGGCAAAGTTCTTATCCACAACTGCACTACCGTGCACACACTCTTCTTCTTCCCGGTTTATAGACAAAACCAAGATACTCATTTTGAACCAACTAATTTCTTAAGTCTGAGCGAGCGTTCATGGCTATAGGGACCATGCGTGTTGGTCTTTCTCTTTCAAAGCCCAGCCCATTTGAAGAAAAAGCGCAGTCCTGCAGTGGGCATTGACCCATATCTGTGCACGATAAAGCCCAGTCGGCTTCTAGAATGTATAAATCCTGGGAACCAAACAGCGCGGCGGCAAAGTTCTTATCCACAACTGCACTACCGTGCACACACTCTTCTTCTTCCCGGTTTATAGACAAAACCAAGATACTCATTTTGAACCAACTAATTTCTTAAGTCTGAGCGAGCGTTCATGGCTACGCACTTTTCTTCAACAGGGCCCATGCGGTCCATTTTCCAACCGAAATCAAATCCTCCCAAGTCCCTCCTTTTCCTCCCTCGTACAAAATTTTCTCCCTACTTACTGCTGCTTGTTTGCAATGTTCATTTTCTTTCTTATAATATATAGTTTTGCTTTTTTTTTTTGGTTCTGTCTCTCTTTACGCAGATTCTTGTCATAGAAGAGCCGAAACTGCCACGTGCCGTGCTACCAGCGTTAGTGTGCGCCAGTGGAGCTCAGCTGCAAACTACTCTAGACTTGTGAAATTATGCAACAAACCTATCGTTGTACGACAACTGGCACACAAGAGGCAAGTTGCTCTCGCTGTGCCTGTGGTTGAACTAATATGGAGCATTTTTAGTGTTTGTTGAAATGCCGTGCTGATTTTTTTAATCTTGTGTTGTTAACAACGATACAGAAATGGAGTTGTGAGGTGTGCAACTATTGAAGAAATTGAAGCGGAAAAATCTTCCATTGAGAAGGATGTTGTAAGTGTGTCTCCGATAGTTGGATGCTGGATTTTTAATTCATGATGGAATAATGTAGTCATGATTTATTCAATCACTTTGCAGAAAGCTAGGATGGAAAAGACTATCGATATGGTCCGAACCAATTTCAATTCCGTGAGGACAGGAAGATCGAATCCAGCTATGCTAGATAAGATTGAGGTTCAACTCAAAATACAAGTTCCTTTTATGAATTTCCTAATGTCATTAAATATTAATTTATGTTCATGAAGGAAAAGGGTTGATTTGGAACATCTTTGGATAATGCATATAGGATATATGTGTTATCCTTTTGAATATGATTCAAAGGTATTGATTCCACGACATTTCTCTTTCAGTAGCAATTCCCTCTAAGTCACTTGTATTTATAAAACATTGCACTTATATTATTTCTTTTATACACATCTGAATGATTTAGTATTTTACCATGTGGATAATACCTGAATGGTTGAATCTAGGAACCGGGGTGTAGAATATTGTACACATACAGGTTAGGGAAGCTAATCAATGAATAATATTGGGAAAGAAATTGTTGCATCACATGTTTAAATATAATGGTTTGACATTCATTGATCTTAATATGTTCAAAGTCCTGTTGAAGTGTTGTTCTCTTATAAAGCAGTTTTATAACATAACGCATAAAACAATGTTGTTGTAGGTGGAATACTATGGAAGCCCAGTAAGTTTGAAGAGCATAGCTCAAATCAATACCCCTGATTCAAGTTCTCTATTGATTCAACCATATGACAAATCCAGGTACTCCACAGATCTGGGGCCATGGATTAAGTTTGAAATTAATTGAGCACTAGCCTGCTTGTTTCATATAATCTTCTGCCACAGATACCCCATGCTCCGTACGGAGCATGGATTAAGAACTTTCCGATTCTTTTTCTAGAGTAAGAAGAGATAAAACTAAATTAACAAGTTTGTTTAAGCCAGTAAATCTGACTTATTTGATTCATTTTGTTTGACAAAGAAATTGATGCAGTGTCTGGACTGTTGCCAGTAAATCTCACTTATTTGATTCATATTGTTTGAAAAAGACTGGATGCAGTGTTGAGTAGGAAACCCCTTATTTTTTCAAGAATTCCTTCTGTATTATTTGTGTATTTTATCCTCTTTATTCATGAGGCCTTTTGATGTGTCATGTTTTTTAGCTTAAAGTCTATAGAGAAGGCCATAGTGAGCTCTGATCTTGGCATGACCCCAAACAATGATGGTGAAGTCATACGGTTAACCCTTCCTCAATTGACATCTGAAAGGAGGAAGGTATCTTCATTTTTTGAGTTTTTTCATTCAATCTACATAATTGTTCTCTGATCCATTTTGTTTTAGATCTCAAGAGTTTCTGTTAATTATATAAGTTCAAATATTTCTTGTGTATAAACTGTTCTTTTCTCCCTAATTTTGATGCAAGATTACAAGCTTTTCATACTATGTCCCTTGAATATATTGCCCCTTGGAACCCACTTGTAGATAACTCTCTCTTGCTCGTGATTATTGGCTATATCGTGAATGGATCTCCTTGCTTTGAAACTAACATATTGCAACTCAAATGTTATGCTAATTTTTGGAAATTAAATGATCTTTAGCTTGATTCTATTTCTTTTAGTGAAATATGTAGATGTTGATGTTCATGTAGTGTGCTTCTGAAACATGCTTATGTTTTAGTTTAGGGTTAGTAATTATGATGCAGTTTCCTGTTCTAATACATTGAAAAGTTAATTACAATTGTGGAAGCAAAAACAAGTAGGAAAAATCCATGCTAAATTATTTATTTTATTGTTGGATATTGTGTATGAGATATTGAAGCATATTGCTTACTGAATGTGTAAGTGATCACTGTAATATCCTAGGTGTACTTCAACTATTTCAATTATGGTATTGTATTTATTTATGAACTGCAGGAACTGTCAAAGGTTGTGGCCAAACAGGCTGAAGAAGGGAAGGTAGTTATGCTTCTTTTATTCACGATTTCATAGGTTTCTTCTCCTCTTTGTAATCTATCTAATACTAAAGTTCAGATTTTCATTATCTTTTCAGTGCTTATAATTTTCATGAAGGTAGATATCACAGGAAATCTGTACAAGACGGTGTTTTCTAAATTAAAGAAGTTTTTGGTCTAAAATTTATAGTTTGCTTTGACGAATGTAAAGGTATTGGCATGAATTACTTTAAATTACTTTGAGAGGAGTTTCATTGTGGTTTATCAGGGTACTAAGTCATAACCTAAGTACATGGATTTTAAAGTTGCATGTGTTGGTTAATTTTTATACACAAATCTATGTGTTTACTGATATAAATTCCCCGGTTTTGTCATCTTTGCTGCACTGCCCCCATCAATTATTTGCAGGTGGCAGTTAGGAATATAAGAAGAGATGCGTTAAAAGCTTATGAAAAACTTCAGAAGGTCTGGATTTTTGGAACCCCTTGGCATCTTTGCTTCTGTGGTTAATTGTCTTTGTTTTTCTATTGCTTCCTTATTCTCTTTGGGGCTTCTTTTATTATGTATATAAATGATTTTTTTTTCCTTTTTCCTACAGGAGAAGAAGCTCTCTGAAGACAATGTGAAGGACTTGTCAAGTGATTTACAGGTAACTTGATGCTTTTGTTTGCTAAATTTTAGTGTGCTTGGAACTTGGACCGAAATCCAGGGAACTGATGAACTTTTCTATTTGACCATAGAAACATCGGCTAATCATTTACTCCAAAGATACCTTGTTGGTGATCTCTTGACATGGCTGGTGCATGTATCATTTCTTGGGAGTGTAGAAAAACTTATTTTGAACTGAGAAATGAATGTAACCTCCACCCTTTCTTTTCCAATCCCACGAACAGATGCAACAAAGAAAAGTCAGGGGTGAAGGGTGTTTTGAATCTTTTGGTTCNGGTGCATGTATCATTTCTTGGGAGTGTAGAAAAACTTATTTTGAACTGAGAAATGAATGTAACCTCCGCCCTTTCTTTTCCAATCCCACGAACAGATGCAACAAAGAAAAGTCAGGGGTGAAGGTTGTTTTGAATCTTTTGGTTAAATAATTGTGTAGCTTGTTGCAATTTGTTTGCGCAACAAATTAGTGAAACTCCGAATGTCCTACAGCCTGTGAACATTTGTTACTCTAGTAGGTATTAGAAGCGCATCACTGAAGTTGCTGGATGAGATGCTGTCATATACATTTCATTCTACCTCTTTCATTATATTGGCTTTCTACAATTGTTTCCTTTTTATCAATACTGCACATCCTAATACTCTAGTTGTTAACATGTTTTGCTTGACGCAGAAACTAACAGATGAGTATATGAAGAAGATTGATAGCATCTACAAACAGAAAGAGAAGGTAACTTCATTTTGATTAAACTGATGGCGTAATACAAAATTCTCTAGTGTATTAATTTTTTGACAGATTATCTGTTTATATTTTGATCATTTCAGGAGTTGTTGAAGGTTTAATGATTGTTTACACACTAATGTAAATGGTGAGCTCTCTAGTGAATCTCAGAATGCACTCTTTATTTTTTGGTTTGCCCATAGAATGGCATTTTTTGATACTAATGGGAGACACGGGTGGATATTTTGTTATGAAATGAAATGTAGAAATTAGTTATTCTAGACTCTTTAAAAATTGTTTGCATAGCAACCTGTGACCTTATTTCCTGGGAACATTGAAGAGTGACCACAGTACCAGTAGGACCATTATAAATTGTAATGTCATGCTAAAGCACTGTGGTGTTACTGTTTAATGGCGGGAAATGCTGGCTGATATTCTTTGTTTTCAAAGTATGACCCATTTTACCTGACCTATGCCTGTAGCTGGATTTGGATTCCATATGATTCTGTGTGGGGTTTACCAAGCCAGCATGTTCATCTGTTTATAGTTTGACATGCGAAATTCATTAGAACTATGGACCGACCTTCCCACAGTATTGTGCACAGCCTTGGCCAAGCCCTGGACAAGTTTATATGAACCGCAAAAGTGTCCATTGGTACGGAAAGGACTTGAGTGTAATTCAAACAACCTATTAGAGGAAGCACGTACCTTGCCCCATGCCACATTTCCCTTGAAATTGAATCTGTTATTTGAATGCTAGTAAGTTGCAGAAATAAAGTTTCTAGGTATGGTTTTGAACAGCTAGCAAAGAAAAAAGAGTAGTTTTCTCATAGGCTTGATCCGCATGTGAGCAGTGAGTTTGTTAAAAGTTCTAGGACTCTCAAGAAATTTTCTTAATATTCTTTAGAATGAGACTTGGAGAGTCCATGTAAGTGCTGCTTTTGATGCATTTTTCATTTAAAGAAAAGGTTAGGTCGTTACAGTCACGTAAACATCTGGGAAATTTCCAAGAACGAGCATAGTTCCTTAGAAATCAGCCACCGTGGGGACGGATGGGTGGTGCTTGCATATGTTCCTTAGAAATCAAGTCGGATTTTTATTTTTATTTTTTAAAATTTTATCGGCCGTTGCGACATCTGTTCTAGGACTCTCAAGAAATTTTCTTAATATTCTTTAGAATGAGACTTGAGAGTCCATGTAAGTGCTGCTTTTGATGCATTTTTCATTTAAAGAAAAGGTTAGGTCGTTACAGTCACGTAAACATCTGGGAAATTTCCAAGAACAAGCATAGTTATGAAATATTAAAAAGCAGCCACCGTGGGGACGGATGGGTGGTGCTTGCATATGTTCCTTAGAAATCAAGTCGGATTTTTATTTTTTATTTTTTAAAATTTTATCGGCTGTTGCGACATATCTAGCAAATGAAGATAAGGCTGCTTTTGTTTACTTTAGTTTAAAAGGTAGGTGGACGATCACATGCCATTCTTTAATCTGGCTAAGCCTAAAACAAAAGTGTATTGATTCCATCATCAATATTCATTGCTTTTAAGTTATTTGCAAGTCATCCCACTGCATGTGAACAAGATATGAGGACCCAACTCTAGAAATGCTTATTTTGTTCTTGCGGCCCCGTTTCAATGATTTATACCCTACACTACAAGCTAAATGATGAATATTTCAATGTTTTCACAGCCCGAAAGCAAAAGGTTGACATGAAAATATTATTCTATTGGAAAAGAGTCGGTTACCCAATTGAAATTTACAAATTGACAACTTAATCACAGCATTGTACAGTCTCCAAACCCTGTTTTCTCCACTGCTTTTATACCATTTCTATAGAGATAATGCAAACTAATAGCAGAGCAGGACAATATATAGTTCCATATTAATATTTTAATATTGATTTTAGTGGAACATTCAGAAATTTGATTGCTATATTTATTACGCGTCTTGGTTGATTATAGCGAACATTCAATAATTTGGTTGCGCAAAAATATTTGTTTGAAGTCGTGACAATGAAATATTTTGAAATTATTGTAAGTGGGTCTTGTTAAGAGTTGAGGGACGACAGTGGGTCTGTGGAATTAAAATTCCAATGCTGGGTTATGGGTCCCAGCGGGATATAGAATGCCATGTTACATTGCCCAGTAATACTATATATCCTAAACATCATCTTAAATGGTAAGGTATTCATCAATTAATTGATAAGATAATATAATTATTTTATTTTATTTTATAAAAAATTATTACCTATTTAATCAATAATCCATCACTTTAGATGAAATTTGAAATAAAATATTTAATATGTGTATGATTATTTTATATTACAAATGGTTGGTTTCTTTGCTCGTTCAACTGACTTTGCGTGTCAAATTAAAGCTAAAATTTTCTTCGTAACGCTTTGAGTTTAATTTTAAACCTCCACACCAATGGGTCTTTGGTTCAATGGGAGAAGTTTTGCTCTTACAATGTTGAGTGCAAGGATTCGAGCCTCCATAAGAGCTTTATAGGGGTTAATTTTAGTACTCCCTCAGTTATCAACATAATTGACTGAAGACAGTCTTTCATTTACGAAATGTGAGTGGAGTAGACACCCCTCGAATATTAAAGAATGTTTAAATATATGAGCAAGTGCTTCAGTATATCAATGTATGGTAGTGGTTCCAGTTATATAGTATGATTGTAAATTATATAATATGATTGTAAATATTAATTGTAATATCTGATGTAATGTCAATAACATCTGTATGTAACAGACTTTAAAAAAAAAAGTTTAAACCTCCACGGTTCTATTCTTCTTTTTTTCTTTTAGTTTTTTAATTTTATCACTTACTTAGATAAGATAAACCTGCGGATGAATATTTTTTCATTGTAAATTAGATTAGTGTAAATTAGGGAAATTCATACATGATATATTATTTAATAATGGATCTTTACTAAAGTAAAGAATCAATTAAAAGATGAGAAAAACAAATGTTTTAATTTATAATATATCAGGGCTTTTCTTATCTTTTAGAAAAGTCTTTATCAGTTTATCCTAATAAAATATGAGACCCACGTTGAATCGGTACTCGCTCCCATCCTTTTTCACTAAATTCAAATAGAAAAACCAACAAATTATTTTTGTACCACTAAATTCCACGGACCATGATTACAGCTGGCGAAAAATATAAATTATTATCCCATTAACATCAAATCAGCCAAAATAATATTAATAATCAAACAAAAGCGAACCTCAATAATATAGTTTATTCGTCATGCCGCTTGAGAGTTATTAATCTTCGGCATTAGCAAGAAGACGTACAAAGCCCTGCACCTTCCCGAAACCTCTCTCGATAAATCCGTCGAGACAAAAATATGTTTTCAACTTTTGCCTAATAATTTAATTAATTAAATCCCAACTTGCAAATAATGCTTTGATTTAAATATAATCTAGATTTTGTTGATTAATTATTTATTCAGCATGGACGAGGGTGTCTAATCCCACTATCATATTATAATATAGCCTTGGTTATGCACGTACTTAAAATAAAATATTAGTTAAGCGTAAAGTCAAATTACACCAAACTACGTCTTATTCGATTTTAAGGACAATTCATCACAATAGGCTGTCGTTTATAACTTGTTTACTTTATTTTATTGATTTTGTTTATTAACAAAAGTTGACAGCAGTTGGATTCCTTTATTTATTTAAAAGTAAGTATTCAACGTCCATATGATGTTTCCGACTTTTTTTTTTAAATATATAATTTTTTCAATCATGACTTTGACGTTAAGTTAATGATTAAATAATATTTTTATCGCCAATGGACCTTTCGCCTAGCAATGAATCTATTCTCTCATAATTAAAAAAGATTGTGAGGATAAAGATTTGAATTCTCGTTAACTTAAAATTCTCTTAATTAAGCATTATAAATGATTATGTAAAATTTATTTATAATTTTTTTTCTTAAAAATAGAGCAAAGACATCCTTCATCTATGAAGATTATTTATCTGGACATATAATTCATAAATTTAATGTAATAATATAAATCTTAATTATATATATTTTATTGTAATAATATGTACTTTATAAATTTAATGTAATAATATAAGTCTCAATTATATATATTTAATTATAAATATTATATGTGTAATCAGGATTAAAAAAAAAACTTTTTATCCCAAAACATAAAATGATTGTTTTACCTTTCTTTGAAATCCTCGTGGCTTTGAGGCTGCTGCTCACCAGTCACTAAGCTTCTCCACAACAAAACTTGATTTTGTTTCTCCTTGAGCTTAAATAACTTTAATTTGCGGTCATCACGTACAGCCGTACCAGAAGAATATAAACCTTCTTGTCTTGTCTCCGCCGCTCGCTCTTCACTTATCAGAAGGCTTTCTTCTGCTTCGCATCTGCTTCAATGGGTAACGGAACAAGCAGTTTTGGTAAGAAGAGGAGCAAGACACACACTTTGCGTGTACGATGCGGCCGTCAACTGTAGACAAGTGAAAAAAATATTAATTTCAAGTAGAATTCTGAAAAAAGAAGAAGAAGAAGATATTTATGTATTCTTAAAAAAATTCAAAGCATCGAATGATAGGTGGGTACTGGGTAGTTACCCTTGGTTCTAATGCTTTGACTTTGAAGAGTTGGAAAGCCAAATAAGCATGCTTCTGTCACTTTATGATTGATAAATAAAAATATAATATGAAACTTTAAATATGGTTTGCCCACAATTGCAGCATTAAATAATGAGTGATTTGATTATAAAAATGTATGTACTTTAATTTCTTTTCATTAAGTTATTGCTTGCTTTGATTTGCATCTTTCTTCCATAAAATAATGTTCACGTCATCATTTTCTTGGACAGGAGATCACAAAATGCTATAATTATTCATTTTGCATTGCTTTTGTTTTGTCATGCTTTTGTTTATTTAGCATTTCTCTAATAGAATACTAATTTTTTTTTTAAAAGCCAACAAACCCAACTCAAAGGTATATTTGGAGACTGTTTCTCTTTCTCATATGTAAGCAGAACTAATATATATATATATATATTTATTATAAAAAAAAGAACTTAGTGAAATTATGCTTAACGATCAGTATAAATGATGGAGACTTGCGGAATAATAAACTTCTGGTAACTTTAAAGATTTTAAGGGGTTGTTTAAAACTGTAATAAAAGAATAATGTTAAATATCTTCCAAAATGGTGATGGTAATTCACAAAGGAGATTATAAGAGAAGAATTTTATCTAAGAACATTGTATTCTAAAATTTTATTATAAATAATGTAATATTCATGAGCTAAATCTTGTAATAATATTATTAATTAACTAAAAAATTTTTAAAATGTCACAACCACTTAAAATGAATGACATTCCAAATGACACATCATTTAGTATAAAATTTAAGGATATAATATGAGATGTCATGTTAAGGATTATTTGAAAAAACAAAAAACCATGTTAATAATATAATGTCTTGCAATCTGAATATGGATATAAAACTTGAAAAATAAGAAGAGAGCTCACAAAAAAAGAAGGAATTGCTCCATTCATACAGTTGTGATCCATCTTATACATTATATAGATTTAACCTTAATTTGATTCCTCTAATCACCTCAATTAACAAATCCCTTTAAAGAATTCACAAAATAAGAAAAATAAAAAATGGGAAGAGAAGGGGGGGGGGGCATGAAAAAGTGGAGCGATGGTGGCCGGTGGCAACAACGAGATCCGAGGCCACGAGAGCAGCAGTTAATTGAAAAAAATAAATGAACAAAAACACCAGCAACGCAATCACAGGCACAGCCTCCACTGGCACTGATTGGTTATTGCTGCCTTACCCTCCACGTGGCTTTTTCCTTCTTATACTATTACCCCCACTTGCCAACTAGTATTTTCCCCGGGCCCTGCTTTTTGTTTTCTCAAATCAAAAGCACTTATTAATTTTTACCGAAAAAGAAAGAGTCCTACCGTATTTTCATATTGTGTAACCGCGTGCACGTTATCATTCCCCACCACTAAACAGTAAATACTAAATAGAGCCGATGAGTTGACGTCACCGATTTTAACAGAGATTGGGAAACCCATTTGGGCCCAATTCTGTGATCGTGACTAGATATCTGTGCACTTTGCTGCCAATTAATCATGGACCGTTTGATTCAGATCAATTATTCGGAACGGCAGGTAGTTGGGTCTGCCAGGTCGGATTGCTTTTTCGGCAGAGCAAAGATGTATCTCCACGTCATATTACAATCCGACGGCGGAAAAGCCTTCTCGGGTGTCCCTCGTTCACCGGTGGGCCCTCTGACTTTAAAGAAAAATAATATGAACTGAGATTTGACCGGCGGGAGCGGGTGATTTCGGTCCTCAAGTCTCACATGATTATTCTATTGCTTTTTTTTGTGGACTTTCTTCCATCTTTATCTAATATGGCCACCGGGGACCACAGTACCGGCTTAACTCGAGAGAAAGATATTTGCTTTTGTCGCGACAGCTAGTGCGAAGTCGACAGGTGTTGCCTCAATGAGTGGGATCCACCGATTGGAACGAACCTGGAGTGCTAGGCCCCTGGCCATATGAATGGGGATGAATTTCACGAGCCTGAAACCGCGTGGAAGGAAATACCGATAAAAAGGATATAAATATCATATGCCACGTTGCCAGTAAGTGCACCATTGCTATATTCCGTCAGACAATGACGTTTCTGCCATGTTGGCACCTAGCAATCACAACCGTCAGATGGATAATCAATCGAACGGCTACGATCAAGAATAAGACATCATCGAGATATCTGAGCCGTCAGGTGTTGCCGGGGTATGTATCGCGTGAGTGAATAAAATGAAATGAGCATATTACAAAAAGGAAAAAAAGATGAGATTTTTGAGCACAGCAGAATCATAGAAAAAGAAGAGACGCCTCAGAGAGATAGAAGATTGGTACTTGTGGTGTTTCTTTCTTGACAAGTGAACTTTTCTCTTCTTCATGTTATGTATTGATCGGTGAGTTGAGTTTGATGCTTATGGAAAGAAGCCGAGAAGCAAGAAGATCAAACATGGCGGCCTCAAATGGACTGACAAGACGAAGACAAAGGAGCACTAGTCTTCGTGAATCTCATGGTGCATAAATAACTCTCTCTTTTCATGATTCTTCTTCTTGAAGCTTCTTAAACTCTTGTTCTTATGATGATATTTTTTTTTGTTTTGATTCAGCTATAGAAGAAGATTCACAGATGGTGTTACAAGACGCAGTGAGGCTACGTGATCGAGCAAAGAAAAGAGACCGGGACAGAGAACGAGAGAGGGAAAGAGATCGAGAGTTTTCGAATCATCACAAGCGCAGGAGAGGAGACAGTTTGACGGTAGGTGAAGAAGAGAGAAGCGAAGAAAGTGTAGCTGCTGATGAAGAGGACTTTGTAATCGAGGAAAGAAGAGTTGCTCATGCGATTTCTCACAGCAGCACTTCATTATCTTCTTCCTCTTTATCGAACCAGAATAGTAGAAAAAGCTTACCTCCCACCAGACTACCAGTCAAGCAAGCGCCGGCCCTGAAGGCCGCCGATGAGTTGATTGGAGCTCTGGTCCCCAGAAAGGCTCGCTCAGGTACAAGAAAACGTCAGACTTGCTTAAAGTTTATCTCTTCTTATTATTATTTTCTTTAAAAAAAAATTGATATATCGGGGGATTTGGTCTTATTGTTTTGGTTTTCGCAGCTTCGGTTAAAAGGTCACATGAGAGTTGGTTATCTGGAAATGGTGGATTTTGGGAAGACCAGAAAGCTTCCTCCACTTCGCCGGCGAGTCGGAGCACTGAAGCTTATTCACCGGCATCGTCAAATGTTTCAATTAGAAAAAAGATGGTTGATATTGCTGTCTTTATGATGAGTGTTCCATTTCTTCAAACTTCGGTGGATCAATTTTGAGATTTTGATTTTTCTATTTTTCAAAATGTTCTGCAGAAACTAAGTAGACCCAAGACTCGGCTTCCAAAGGTGGTCATATGCTCTAGCCCACCTCTTCAACAAGATGATATCGAGATTGAAATTGCTGAGGTTTTGTTCGGGTTAATGAAACAATCCCAGGACTCGAATAAGGAGGATGATAGTAACACCACAAAGCTTGAATCAATAGATGCTATGGCCATCAGCCAGAATACTAAATCATCTGTTTCTGTTTTGCCTCAGAGCAGTATCCCTGCACCAGATCTCTTGCTTGGTGGTGCTGGTCCGTTCTCTATTTAGGATTCAATCCGGATTGTTATTTTTTTTTTGTCCTCTGTCTTTCGTTTTTTGTTGATTTCTGTTTATTTTAAAATGCAGCCCAGAAGAAGAAAAACGTTGAGGTTGATAATTCTTCAAATCCGTTTTGTAATGCTTCAGGTTCATCTTCTACTAAGGTTGATAGCAAGATGGAAACTTCTGCTCCAAAATCGGAGCAAACTGCCACTCATGAAGTGGATGCTTTTAAAGTTGCATCCATGGCGGTGGAGCCGCAGGAAGAGGTAACCGAGCAATGTGATTCGAAGTTATCGATTCAAGGACCGGGTAGCCCAGATGGTCCTGTTACTGAGACAAAATCTATTTCAGCTAAGGAAGAATCTGCTACGTGCCTTAAAATGGATGTTGATTTTCCGGATTCGACTGTGACAAAAGGGTGAGAATCTAAGAATCTCTGCTCTCTCCCTTTTTTCTTTCATTTGAGGTGTCTGATATTTTCATATTCTTTCTTAATCTTCTTTCTTGTGGGTATTACCAGGGCTTCAATCATACTGGAGAACGATGGCCGAAAAGAGGAGAAGTTCAAGATTGATCTGATGGTGAGGTACATTCTTGTCGCATTCCAGATAAGATTTTTGTTGCTATTTTACTTTGAATTACTCAAAAAGAATTGTGCCTTCTCAACAGGCTCCTCCTCCTATGGTATCTTCTCCTGAAAGGGAAGGCTTCAATGATTTCGCACCAGATCCTTCATTCAAGGCTAATGATGTCAAAATGGTTGGTTCAATCAACTGCCTTTTTCCAAAGACTTCTCAAGATCTCAGTTTTTTCTCTTTAATGTTTCTATTCACAAATTAATGTTTTGGTTTTTATATTGTTTAGAAATCTTTGGTCAAAGATGAAGAAAAGACAGACAGATTTTGGAAGGAGGAACTGTTGGTGAAGGAAGTTGAAGAGAAGAAGATACACGCAATTGGAGACAAGCGCCAATTGAAGATTGATTTAGAAAAGCCAAATCAAGATAATGGAAGAGATAGTTCTATTACATCACAACAGACGAGTCAGAAACAGCACCAACCGCATTCTAAATCTACCATTGCTAAAGTGGAAAAAACAGGTGATTTAATGGTTTAAGACTTTCTACTTGAGTTGTGACTTCAGTTCTAGCTCTCTATTGATATTTGTACTTCTTCAGGAGCAGAATCCAGCTCCATTCCTTTAAAAGTCTCTGTACCTGGCTGGCCAAATGGTCTCCAACCACTGGGGTACGCTATCTGCAACCTTTGTGTTTGTAAATATCCGTGAGGTAAATGTCGGTCCATGAATAACATGCTTTTTTTTTTTTTTTTGGGTATCGGTAGATACCTGCCTCCATTTCAAACAATGACTCCCATCGACGGCAGCACCATATCAGCCACGGCTCAACCGGTATTAGTTATGCTTCCCATAGTCTATTTCTTTTATCCATTTTCATAACTGTATTGATATTGAATTTGCTATTGAATAATTGGAAAATCCAGCATTCTTCATTTATGCTCTCTCAACCCCAGTCAAAGAGGTGCGCTACCCACTGTTACATTGCTCGCAACATCTACTTGAATCAACAACTGGAAAAGATGAATCCCTTCTGGTCAGCAGGAGCTGGTTCTGATTCATTATGTGGAGCCAAATCCAACAATCCCAGTGCCATGCCCTCAACAGAAAACATAATTCATGGAACCCCCCTGCAAGGAAGCTGTCAGCTTTTGAACCTACACTCTGGGAGGGACAAAGGTCAAGCTGTGGCAAGCTTTCCACATCCTGCTCAGAAAGATAAAAGCTCTGAGGGTGTTAATTTCATGGACCCAGCACAAAACAAGCAGCTTGTGCTTCAACAAGCTCCACAGCTACCTCCAGCTGGTAATCTTTTGGTATGTTAGGTTAAATGTTCTGTTGGCTCTGAATGTCATGTGAATGTCATCTCTTGCATTTTATTCATTTTAGTTTGTTCTCCCTGCATGATTCTGGAAAGTTATTGATACTATTTATAATGACATGTAGCATGCCTCTGCATTGATCTTCCCTGTAAGCCAGCAACAAGCAGCAGCAGCAAATCAACCTGGACCTTCAAAATCTGCTGTTACCTCAACCAAAAGTGCATCAGTATCTGGTAATTCAACAGCTGCACCTCCTGCTACCACTGTGGCATTGCCACCAGCAGTGGCAGCATCGGCTGTGGGCTATAACTTCCCAAATTTGGCAGGCAATGAAACTCCATACTTGACTATACTTCAAAATAATGGATATCCATTCCCGGTCCCTACTCCTATTGGAACAGCACCTGTAATTAGAGGAGGAACCCATGCTCAAGCATTGCCGTTCTTTAATGGTTCTTTCTATTCACCTCAAATTTTCCATCCTTCTCAACTTTACCATCAACAACAGCCTCACTCTCAATCTATAATGCAAGCTGCCCATCAGAATACAAGCACATCAAGTGCTTCTTCATCATCTCACAAGCAATTGCATAATCATCAGTCAAGGGGGATGTCAGTTAGTGGTAATAATTTTGTGAGCTCAATGACCATGCAATCACAACAAACGCAAAAGCAGCATGTATCATCATCCAATCAAAATCACAAGCTTCAGGCGGAAATGAGTGGAGAGAATACCCCATCAGTTGCCAATAGCCGACTCTCTCACAACCAAACAAGTGTGTATGGCCAGAACTTCACAGTTCCTCTTCAGCCACTGAACTTTCAATTGATGCCATCTTCAGCAGTTGGTGGCAGTACTGGCGCAACTCTTAATGAGAAGCAGCAACAATCCCAGCAGAAGAGTTTAAAGGGTGGAGTTGAGCTCATCCCTCAGGCATTTGCCATGTCATTTACTTCCAGTGGAACCAATTCACCTTCAAACCTTAATTTTTCACATAATCCTGCAATCTTTCAGAGCCTTCCAGATATGGCTCGATACCAGGTTGTGCCTGCAGCTCAGGCTGCACCTCAAAAGAATCACCAGATAACTGAGGTGAAAACTGGAGGTTCATCAAAACATGATGAGGGTAAAAAGCCAGGTTTGGGGAAGTCATCTGCCTTGAATGTGCAGACGCTTGTTTTTGACAATTCAGCCAGAACTCTTAACTTCGATTCATCCCCAATCACTGGAAATTGGGCTTCTCGCAGCATAACATCAACCACTATAACCACAAATGTCCCTATTGCTGCCAATTCGCAAAATTTCCAGCAACAGCAACTGCTTCAGCTCCAGCAGCAGCAAATGTTGCAGCAACAACAGCAATCCACGGCAGCAGCTCGAAGCAAAGCACAGACAACTAAATGCTTGCCTTCTTCTTCCATTGGCGCCAAGCTCTCGAACAAAGCCCCTACTTTCTCACAAACTCTGGTCCAAAGCAACAGTTCTAGTCAATCACCACAATGGAAGAACTCAGCAAGGAACCCAACTAATCAAGTCCCTCCAACATCACTCACATCGTCCGGCATCTCAAACATCAAGAATGTTTCCCAGCAACAAGTAAGATCTTCACAGGGGCATACTCAGATATCTTTTGAAAGACATTTCAAGTCAGGCTTAGCACCTCAAGGGCAACAAATAACCACTAGCAACCTTTCACCAACAAGGAGCAAAGCTGGCTCATCAATTCCTACATTGCAATCACAGCAGGCTGAGAATTCTTCAGCTAGCGCTGGCCAGAAATCCTCCCCAGTCTGTGGAAGGAATGTGCCATCAATCCTGAGCACATGTCCTAGTCACCTCTCTGAACTCAAGTACTAAAATCTAGATCAACTAGAATGCTGGCTCAAAGTTTTGTACCCAATGTCAGTCTTGTAGCCGCCTCCCAATGATAATTGATAGCCTTTTTGGCGTTAAGGGGAGTTTAAATGTGTGTTTATGAGAGAGGCACGTGGGTTTCTAGCAAATGGAAAAGAACTACGAATATGATTGTCCGTGGGGCGTGGCAGCATCAGGTATGAGCAGAGGTGTTGAGGAAAAGTAAGCGACAGTGAGTTGAATAAAAAAATTCATTCAGTTGGTGGAAAAATGTGAGATTCAGTGACAGATAGTCATGTTCTGACAAGATTTGAAGATTAGATTGAGAGTAGCACGTGGAATAGTCACCGCCAGACACCACGTCTGGCACCGGGCGCCGGCAGTGTTAGATGGCGGCCATACAAAAGGCGATGGGCTTTACTGTATTGAGTGTCATTAAAAATTTTGAAAGTTAAAAAATGAAATGTGGTGGGACACGCAATATTTCATATTTCGGGGGATTACGGCTGGTTGGTTACCTAGCTCAACTGCTCAAGGCAATTAATTGGACGGCTTCACGGGGTCAAGGTCAAAACCAATTAGATATATTAATGTTGCGCTGACTTGTACATATTAACTTAATCTTTTGCGTAGAATGTAATCTTCTTATTAGTAAGTGATCAATGCCAGTTTTTCATCATTTGGGTTCTTGAATTTGAACTCCCCGTGTACATTATAAAGAATATCTTAATTATTCTGAAAAAGCTAGAATCAGCGGAGCTGGAAGCAACTGATCCTCTTGGCTTTATTTTATTATTTTTATATACATACATACATACATACATACATATTATTGGTTTCTTCTATCTCTTACTTTGGTTAGTTCACCAGCTCTCTCTTATTTGAATTTGTGGCTGAAGTCGGACCGAGTTGCAATTTGCATTCAACCCATGGGCCCGACAGTTTCACACCAATTCCTTGATTTTTCAAGTAAGAAGCAACTTTTGCTTACCATACATTTATTTTGGGATTCATAATGATAGGCTGCAACTAACCAAGCTATGAGCTCCTCCTATCCAAAGACCGAAAGGCTAAGGCTAAGGGTGCCAAAATTAGGTCACTGGTCTCCCGCCCCGGGCATCTGTGATAAAGACGGGAAATCAGTTTGTTTTGGTGCCCAGACCCAAGAGTATCTAATACATGTCCTGATTTTTGGGATTCTACCACATGGGTGGGTTCTTTCTCAGACTCAAAAGAATCAACCAAGAGTGAAAAAGACTGAAGAGTGGTGCTGATAGTAACCTAAGGGGTCCCTGATATTTAGAAGTTCTCAAAAATAACTCACCACTGAAAGTGGTTGCCGATACTTAACACCATGGATGGTCAAAGATAAGATTAGTGCAGTATAGGAACTGAATACGGGGAATATACCGCACACTTTCGTTTTTACCTTTGCCACTGTCATGTTACAGAGGTTGTAAATTAAGCAGAACCCTTTTGCCTTTTACCTTTGTATTCGTCCAACGAACAAAGAAAATGCTGACAGTTGGTCCCATAAATAAAAACAACTAACTAATAATTATTTTTTGCTCCCGTTAGATTGCTTTTCCTGCATGATTATCCAGCTCGTATGAATTACATGATAATTTAATAATAATCAGACTGAAAATGCAGATTCTTCTGCACTAGTAAGAAAAAGGCATGGGGAGGGGATTGTTTCCAAAATCTTAAAGCGAAACGTTGTATCTCACGAGGGAGGGATATAAATTTTGTATGTTTTCCTCCGCTGGGGAGTACTTTCTCATAATTAAATAACTGGACGATGATGTGGTGTGCAATGATGTAGCGCAAAAAGGCCAAAAAAAAAAAGGACTGACATCGACAGGACATTTTCGTACGGCAAACAATACCTTATAATTAATATAAGGAATATTTTTTTTCATAAATAATATATAATGTATGAGTGAGACCCACTTATTATTTATGTGAAAAATATACTGTATATTAATTGTAAAATAATAAGATCCTTTATATAATTGTGATATAGAATTAAAATTTCTAAAAGTGTGTGTTTTTTATATTCAGAATTACTCTAAAAATTAACTTGTAGTATAATTGTTTGTTTAAAATCTCAAAGCGAAAGGTCGCTTTCTCGCTTTAAGGAGAAGAGAACTTCGTATTTTGGAAATTCTCTAGGAGTCAGTCATATTTAACCTTGAATGCTATTAATAAATTCTACAGCAATAGTCTCTCGGACTCATAAAGTAATAACGAAAATGATAGTATAATTGTTTGTTTAAAATCTCAAAGCGAAAGGTCGCTTTCTCGCTTAAAGGAGAAGATAACTTCGTATTTTGGAAATTCTCTGTCAGTCATATTTAACCTTGAATGCTATTAATAAATTCTACAGCAATAGTCTCTCGGACTCATAAAGTAATAACGAAAATGACTAACCCAATAGCAGATTCCGCAGCTGCCACCGTTGGAACCAATGAAGCAAATGATTGACCCATCATATCAGCCCCAGAAACAGAAAATACCGAAACATTATATCTCCCAACGGAGGAAATTGTATGTTGCCCTCCGATGCGTCACGACTCCCGTACTCCTATCGATCATATCTTAACTGGATCGATAGCTCTGTCGGAACAACTTCCCTTGCTTGCTTCACTTCATCTCGCCTATAGTGCGATAGTATGGCACATTGCATAAAGCTTCATAACTTGTGAAAGATCCAGTTACTCTTCTATTACATGTAGTTTCCAAAATATCCCCTAGCGAAAGCTACTCTTTCCTTAAATCTGATTCTCATGCCAGTTAGAATTTGGATTACCAACCTATGGGGTTTAAAGCAAATTCCTCTATTCGCCGACGATTTTAGTTAATTGGAATTCACACACTTCATTCCTAGTATGTAACTGGGATGTCCCTAAGTATGATCAAGACCTTACATTCAAGGCAGATAATACAGAGTTAGACTTATGTTCGCTTTATATTTACCTCAATTGAGATAAGGAAATTCAAATGCAATAAACTTTTGAAAGACAAGAATCATAAAGAAATCTTGAAACAGGAAAAAAAAAATTGCTACTAAAAGAAGGATCTTATGAATACAAAACTGTCTTTGGTGGTATATTTTATTTTGTAGGGTTGCATCTGCAAAAGCAGTGACTCAATAACAATAAGTTTACAAACATGCAGTAATACAAGCAAATAAATTTTTGAAATTTCAAACATCCTTTGACATTGAGAATACTACTTATCTACTTTTGAGTGAGAGATGACAGATTGAGCTCTATGTCTTCTTTGGCTTTTCTATCAAACGGCTCCTCACCAATATATAGATCCAATAGAGACCGACAGAGGAGTTTGCTCTGTATACTTCCTACCTCCTTCCCGTCAACTGCAGAATTCAAATAATTAAAATACAAGTTCAATGCAGCATCATCCTGACATATACATCATCATATTGGTGTGCAAAACTTAGCTGCAAGAGAAACCATCGAGGCCATGGCTGGCATAGCAATTCACCAGAGTGATAAAAGCATAGAAGATATGAACAGTCTATGCGGAATGACAGCAGAAAAACAGTCTGTTAACTTGGTTATTTACCCTTCAATCACGAGAGATACAGTACTTACTTGTAGTCCAAAGTACATGGCCCCGCTCCTTTGAGAGCTCAATCACAGATCCCTTAGGTATTTTGTATTCATCTTTAAACTGAGAAGTGAACCTGCAATCAGATTAGAAGAAGATAGTGATGCATAGCACACTGCTAATAAGAGTAAGAAGTTACAGAGACAACATTGTGAACATAATTTGTACAGCTAAATCTCACAACATGACTACGCTGCAAGAGGAATTCTTGGCAGCAAACAACAATGAAAGAACATGTGCATAACTAAAAGGGAAAAAATAATGATGTCTAACCGCACAAAATATCAAATCAAAACTATTCAAATACATAATCGTAATAATAAATGTTACCAGCCATAAGGTAAAAGATCAACTGTTAAGAGTATTACTCACTTTTGAAGCAATTCCTTATTATCTGATCCCCCAAACTTTTGGAGTCGGCTTCCAACAGACTCTTCAAAAGCACTCCGTACAGAACGTATGCTTAATTTATCATAAATAATCTGAAGTCTAACAGTCATACATACATCAGCTTCCATAAGATCTTCATTTAACTTGTTGTTTTCCTTAAGTTCAGCAACTGACATATTTCCATATTTCTCACTCAAAATTTTTTTCACATCATCATGATCAGCATACACACCTGAATAAATTGCGTTAAATACCGCAACAATGCACCAAAAACAACAAGCCATTTTGGTTAAAATCACTTTAACTAATATTGTGGATCGTCATGATCAGCATAAAGTTTGAAGTCCAGAATGTGCTCTATCACATTAGCATAGCTCAATTAGAAATTTGAAAAAGAGAAAAGAAAAAAAAATTATATCTACCAAACGCATAGACATCAATGTTCTTCAAGCCCAAAACGCTTTTCTTCCTCAACCCAATTCCCAGAAGTTTCCGAGAACCACCAAGAAGGGAAGGAAACGACGTGCCGGTTTTTGATTCAACAACGGTAGCTGAAGAATTGTCAGCAAAAGAGAGTGAAGCCCAGAAGTGTGAGGACTGATTAGAGAAGAGGCAATTCAGCGCATTTTGGATAAGTGGGTGTTTTTGGTTGTGGTAGACAGCGATGCCGGCCACGGAGGCAGTTGCTGCAGCGGCGGCCGCCGTAATCGTATGCTTAATTTATCATAAATAATCTGAAGTCTAACAGTCATACATACATCAGCTTCCATAAGATCTTCATTTAACTTGTTGTTTTCCTTAAGTTCAGCAACTGACATATTTCCATATTTCTCACTCAAAATTTTTTTCACATCATCATGATCAGCATACACACCTGAATAAATTACGTTAAATACCGCAACAATGCACCAAAAACAACAAGCCATTTTGGTTAAAATCACTTTAACTAATATTGTGGATCGTCATGATCAGCATAAAGTTTGAAGTCCACAATGTGCTCTATCACATTAGCATAGCTCAATTAGAAATTTGAAAAAGAGAAAAGAAAAAAAAATTATATCTACCAAACGCATAGACATCAATGTTCTTCAAGCCCAAAACGCTTTTCTTCCTCAACCCAATTCCCAGAAGTTTCCGAGAACCACCAAGAACGGAAGGAAACGACGTGCCGGTTTTTGATTCAACAACGGTAGCTGAAGAATTGTCAGCAAAAGAGAGTGAAGCCCAGAAGTGTGAGGACTGATTAGAGAAGAGGCAATTCAGCGCATTTTGGATAAGTGGGTGTTTTTGGTTGTGGTAGACAGCGATGCCGGCCACGGAGGCAGTTGCTGCAGCGGCGGCCGCCGTAACGGCGACTGAGAATGAACGGGTGGCTGTGTGGGGGAGATTTGAAGGCTGAGAAAACGAGAATGGGAACCGCAGTGAAACCATTGTGTGTAACGACAGCTCAAGCAGTTCCAACTTCCAACAACTCTGTTTTGTTCCGTTTCGTTGCCTAAAACTTGATTAGTGGCACGTGATCGGCGCGTGGGAGAACAAATGTATTTATTTTTGCTGAAGATGGACCTGGATCTTTGAACTTTTAGATTGGACCCTCAGGTTGATGTGGACCTATTTTAAGTGATGCCGGTACCTCAATCGCACAGAAGGGTGTAAACAGAAAATCAATGGGGTGCTTTCATCATCACTGGAGTTGGAATTATAGTTTGCCCTTTTGTTTAATCTTGTGGTGCGCATGATAAACAAGGATTAGAATGAATTGGAAATGGAATAAAGAATTATAATAAGAATAAGTTATTTATTTTAACTATAAAAATTATAGTTAAAATGAGGTGTATTGTCACTAATGTGTTTATTTTGTCTTAGAATTGGGATCGGGATCGAAATGAGTTAAATTGTTACAAATTACTAAATGTCCTTAGATAACTACTATAATAATAATAATTTTGTATTTTAATTACTGTCGTTATTATTATTAAAAAATTATTGTTAATAGTATTATTAACGTTAATATATTAATTAATTATATTCTTTAATCACAACAACAACAATAATAACAAAATTTTAATATATTTACCTTGTCTTGAAATTGGAATGGTTTATTGCAAGTTACTAAAATGATTTAGTTGATTATTGTCCTTATTTATTAATCATTGTGATTATGATTATTATTATTGTTGTTCAAAATAACTATTGTCAATAATAATAGAATTACTAATAATAATGATGACGATGACAACGCGATGATGATGATGATAATAATAATAATATTATTATTATTATTATTATTATTATTATTATATTACTAATAATAAATAATAAATGGCCTATTCGTAAATATTAAAAAACTTCTATAGGGACAAAAATTTAAAAGTGACAAAATTTAATTGAGAGCAATTTGAAAATTATGAAAATTCAATAAGAGCTAAATGGGGAGTTTAAGGGATAGAAACTTTATTCTCTACTTGCCATATGAATTAAATTTTAATTTCTAAATCCCAAAAACATGTGGGCTCTACACGTTTTATTTTTTATTTTTCGTTTTATTTTAAAAAGTAAACGCTATCAATCAATTTAATTATGAATTCTAATTCCTTAATCCTTCAAGTAAAAATACTCTTAAAATAATAATATTTTAGCCCTTGAGGATATTTTCGGCCCTTATTTTTAATAAAATTCTAAAATTTCCCTTCTTAAAATTTAAAATATAAAAAAAAAATTATTTTGTTTTCCCTCTCTTGGGACATCACCAATCCACCGTCATCATTTTGTTGCATTAGATGCTATCCATTGTTGGGAAACAAATAAATGGTGAAGAAGGCAATTTGGATTTGATGATGTCAATTTTGACATCATTTTGTTTAATAATGATTGGCTTCTGATGCAGAAGTTGTCATTTTCACTCATGGAAAAAGCTTTTGATTCAACTTTCATGAATGGAGGACGACGCGGAGCGGCAACAGCAGCGATGGCGAACGGCAATGACTGCAGTGGTTGGTTCGACGGTCGCTGGATGCTGTTGTGGCTAGGTCTAGGCGAAGACTAAGAGCGACAATGGTGGATGACACCTATCTTCATGAAAAAATTAAGTATAAACCATAACTTGTATGGCGATGACTTATACCAAGATTTTGGTAGTATCAGAATTTGAAAAAGACAAACTGTCAGTGGCAGAAAAGAGCGAAATTTTGTTACCCATTTTATGTTGCTAATTTTGGCTGAAAAAAGATGTCAAGCATGTAGTTTGTATTAGCTGTCGAAGTTATTTATGTTTTGGCATTAACTTTCAATTATTGCTGCATAAATTTTGCAGGAAAATGAACTGCAAAGATTATATATGGAAGCAAATAATGCCCTGGTTACAATAGCAAGGTACTGATCAAAAATTAAAAATTGTAAAAATGAATTAGTTGAAGATAGGTGATACTGGTGATTGGAGAATGGTGATGACGATGTTTGATAAAGAAAGAGTTTCAATGAGAAATTGAAAAAAAAAAGTTATTTTTTAATTAAATTTTCATATTTAATGAGAGTATATTTGAAAATAAATTAAATTAATTAGAAAGTGAGGACTGATGAAAAAAATTAAGAGGGTCAAATATCAGTACTCTTAAATTTAAACCCAATAATTTTAAAATAAAGAAAAGCCCAATTCCTTTGTTAGTTATGCTTTCATTTGTGCGGATAAAGAATAACTTCATAAGAAGTGAAAAATTATCATAGGGCAACCACTGTTAATTTATCAATGTGTGTGTGTGGGGTTTTTTTTTTTTAAACACATATATTATTATCAAAGAACTAATGATATTTATAATCATATGCCTACTAAAACTATCCTACATCAAATCTATAGAGAACAATCTAAATTTCTATTATAACTAATACTTTAGGGATATTTACTCCACCTGATATGAGATGACAACTTTCACTCAATTATTTAATCGAGAGATGATATTTTAATCCCCTTATGAGGAATCAAACTGCTACTCTTACAACCACTCGGCCAAAGATTGAATCATGGTCTATCATTATGAATGTTGTCATTAAGTGAAGTATTAATAGCAAAGGATTATAAAAATATTGTGAATAATTCTAAGAAATATAGATAGATAATCATAGCAGCTCAGGGTGTGTTTGGCATAACAAAGTATAAAAATACTATTATGCATTAACTTAATAGTGACTCGTGTTTGGTTCCAAATTCAACACATGCTGCATTACATTAGCTTATAAATTCAAGTGGTCAAGCCCATAAACCAATCCCGGAGGAGGGGTAGGGTTTACGTAGCATCGCATTACAGAGCCAAAAAGAAGAAATTAAAATTGAGAAAATGTTGTAACCCTTTCAAGAAGGAAATGAAACAGGATCATGGAATGTAGTTATTTCTGTAGTTGGAGTCGTGGAGATGTTGTTTTAATTGTTTGTTCAGCGAGCTAAAAATTTAATCCCTTAAACTATGACTTATTTTTTGCCATTATATATGCACGAAATAATTTTTTTCTAACATAATAAAGTATATATAAAGTAGGGAAACCAATTGCTCCAAATGATAGAAGTTCCATTTTTCCTATATAAGAATAAACCAATCAATCAATCAACCGAGAGCTAGGAGAAGGTTTGTGTGGCTTTTACATTTTTTTTGAAGTGGGCCTTTAACCTAAAGCTGTCTCCATGTGCATTTTGCTTGGTATCATCTTTTATTTGTTTTCATGGGTAAATATAGCCATCCACTTTTAGGATTTTATGTTGCATGTTTTGCTTGGATCGTGGGGGTTGTTAGTGGTGGTTGATGATTGAAATGAGACTTGCAAAGGCTGGAACTAAACTTTTCGACATCGTAATCAAAGGTTTGTAAAATTCCTCATTTCTTAACCTTTTATTTACGTGATTACTTATTATTATTATTTTTTTGGTTATAGTGGTTTTTGAGGTATTTTTTGACAACTAATTTGATATGATTTAACAGGATAGTTATGGCGGTACGGAAATGGAATAATCTTGCACTCAAGCTGGTATGTTTTACATTTCTAAAAGAAGGACAAGGCTTTGGTAGAATTCGATGAATTTTGAAGTTCTTAAGAGATCAAGGGAAAAAGAGTAATCCTTAGTCTATTTTAAATATGTTTATAAAGAAAAGATTATTTATTTCTTTGTCGAAATGTGCGTCCTATAAATAATCTGCGTCTAAATTGTTGAGCCTAAATAATTAATAAAGCAAATTTAATTTTATGTTTGGTTGGTATCGTATTCTAAGCAAAAGAGTGACTTAGGAGTTCTGGTTTTGGCTTCTGAACACAGCACATGTTTAAATATTTATTTGTTGAGGTATTTGTTAAATTGAAGGTTGTTTATTTTATTTGGCTGGAGCTTTATTTTAGATGAAATATATATTTGAGAAGTGTAGAAAAAAGCAGATGATATGTTTATCCACAATTATAAAATTTAATATTCTTATTACATATAATACTAAAAAATTAAGCTAATTAAGTAGTTTTGTATTAAGTATTTTGATAAATTATCATAATAGTAAATATGTTCTTTTATAAGATATGATTTTACTTATTTTAAAAAAAAACTAAATACAATGCAGTGCAGCACAAAACATAATATACTAAAAATTAATATAGTACAATACAATACCAAATATTATAATTGTTTTCAACAGATTTTGGGGTAGGAAAAGCCAAAATCTATCTTGAACAATGAATTTATATTTTTGGGGGAGATGTGGTATCTCACTAGTTTGTTGTGTGCGGTGCGGCGTATCTGAAATTTGGGAGAGGGAGTGGTAACAATGGTGAAAGGTCAAAACCAAGAGGGGTGTCCTTCAAAATGGGCTTCACGCTTGCAAAACAGTGAAATAGAGGTTAGAGGTGAAGTTGGGGTACCCCGGCGTTCACACTCCGACGCTCAAGTTAGCAAACTCAAGTTTTTATGGCAAAGAGAGCTGGCTAGCCCTCTGTAAACTAGGGTTTAAGGTTGAATAAAACATATTTTATGGAGTGTGAGTATTTATGGTGAGTGAGAGCCTCCTGGAGAATGAAACCTAAGCACCTTTATATATGGAGTACCTCAGCTGCCATGTGGCGTACCCTTTTTTGCTAATGTCCTTTTACTTTTTTATGATTTTTGGGCCGTTATGTGCATGTTCGCGGCGTATCTCATCCTTTGAAAACGTGGCACGCACTGGAGAGTGGTCCAGGGTACCTCTGCAGTAGCTGTCGAATAGGCGGCTGAGGACCACTGTCCTTAGGACATTGTCCTTCACTTTTGACAGATGTAGCAAGCGACTGTCTCCCCTTTTAGCACGACATTTTTGACAACTGATTCTGACAAAATCGAATAATATCTTTTAATAGGTGGAGATGTTTCTCATGGCGGATATTTTCGGAGGATTCCCTTGCATCTGATCTCCTGGGTACCTTGAGTTACATGGGGTACCCCTAATTGTGCGGAGTGCCTCTATTTGTGTGGGGTACCTCAAATCACGCCGGGTACCTCGGATTGTGCAGGGTATCTTGTATCATGTCGGGTACCTTTATTTGTCCGAGGTACCTTAAATCATGTCGGGTACCTCGGATTGTGTGAGGTACCTTAGATTGTGCTGGGTACCTCCAATCAAGCCGGATACCTCTAATTACGCTAAGTACCTCTAATAAGGTCGGGTACCTCTAATCAGGTCGGGTACCTCTAATCACGTCAGGTACCTCTAATCACGTCAGGTACCTCTAATCAAACCGGGTACCTCTAATTAAGTCAGGTACCTCTAATTATGCTGGGTACCTTTAATCATGCGGGGTACCTCTAATCACGCCAGGTACCTCTAATCATGCAGGATACCTCTAATCAGGCCGAGTACCTCAGATTATGCGGGGTACCTCTAATCATGTCGGGTACCTCGGATTGCACAGAAGTTATTTCATTCGTTGACACGTGGCATTCTGCTATCTTTCCTATTTTTCCCCCAAACAATAATATTAATATAATACAATATTAATGCAATACACCCCTATATTAAATAATAAAATATATTATAATGCAATACAACATGCTAAACACACACTTAAGAGACTTGTAAGTTATAATCAATTAATCGTAATGGATTGTTTTGTTTGTATGATCATAACTCTTATTCAACATATTGAACGCATTTCCTGCATTCACGTGATACTGATTTTTATGTTCTCTCCATTTTTTAGCTGATGTGCTTATTAAAAGAAAATGAAGGAATTTGGTTATTTTAATGTCGCTAAAAGCATTATATATATTCCACTAATTAAGGTTTATCCATTAATTTATGTTAGAACTAAACAAGATTTAAGAGAGAGGGAATTTAGTTGAAAATTAATTTTAAGCGATACACGTTAAAAAAAATCATCTCCATGCAACAACAAAAAAAGGTATGAAAAATTTCATGCATAGCTATTTGATAAGTTTTGGTCAATGTGGCAAGTAGGACAAGATGATCCGCAATACTCTGAAAAAATATTCAAATAACTTTGAATTTCTTGGATAATCTAGATTTGATGATAAATTTGGTTTTGTTTCTTACGCGGTTTGTCGCCATGTTACACAAGTGTCTTTGACCACAAGAAATCATTTATTACTTGTGATAAAATTTGAGAAAATAATAATAATAACAACAACAGTAGCATGCATAGCATTGAATATTGAGAGTGGATCCCGTACCCTTAGCTTATTTTTAAATCAATTTCAAATAATTTCTTTGTCCCGTAATTAATTTTCTTAGTTTTACTATATTTAAAACCCATGTGGTTCGACCCCAGTCTCACCGGGTTATATTATAATTAGACACTCTTATATCTGAGAGTAATACACTTTTGAGTCGTGTCAACCATGATCACCTTGTACCTTTTTTGTAGCTAGTTAAAGTACATGTGCCTTTATATTACAAGATACCAACTTAGTCAATAAATCTCTAATGTGCTTCTTCTGTGATAAATAATTTTTGTCTTATCATAACAAATTTCTATCCTAAGAGAGTAAGAAAATGTTCGAAAATGTTCCCAAGTCCTTTAAGGCAAAGACAAAGCTAAATAGAGATTTGAAATTTTTTTTAATTATGTATTAAATAGTCATGTAATAAGGATACCATCAACCACCACAACTATAAATGTTTTTTTTTTCTTAAAAACAATAAGGTGTCAGCTTTGAAGTTTACAAAACTCCATTTCAACAAATATCTTTTAGTTTTTTTCAAATTAGATCTTAGGTGTTTGTGCATATACACCCCTTCAATCAAGTCACCATTAAAAAAAAAACATTGATGATATTTACATGTCTTATGATCCACTGATTCGTCACTGCTGATGTGTAATCAACCCTCATAGTGGCTTATTTCACTACGAAACTAAATGTTACAAAGTAATTTACACTTTCAAATTGTTGAAAACCTTTTATCACCAATCTATTTTTATACTTTGCTATACAATCATCGGTGTTGTATTTTGCTTTGTACACTCATTTATTCCCAACCAATATATTATTTATTGTTATTGAAACCGAAGACCAAGTCTAATTTTTTTTTATTTATCAATGCATGATATTTCTCCTTCATAACTTGAAACTATTTTTTATCACTTAAAGTTTTTTTTATAGAATGTCAGGTTCTTTATACATAAGTACCACTTAATACATTTTAGGTTTAAAGATTCCTATTGTACTTCTTCTTACTATCTGATGAGTATCTTGATGAGTTGTAAGTTGTGTGTTTATGAGATTTTCTATATGTTGTGTATTTGTGAGATTTTCTAGTCTTTAAGGTGTATTTGAAGTAATGAAGTAAGGTGAGTAATGTATTCTTATGTTCATCATTATTGATGAGTGAGAGGAGGATCTTACTATAATGTTTGATTACTTGAGTGATTAGTGTTTACTAAGTGATGAGTGTTGTTGTTATCAGAATTTGTAGAGAAAAGATTTGTAAAATTATTATTTGTAAAATATTAAATGACAAATAATGTTGATAAGTGAAAGACTTATTGTTGTATAATATAACAAAGTGGACATGATTTTGAGTTTGTTTGGGAATAAAAACATGACTCAAGAGAATAAAGAAAGGAATGTTCATCAAAGATGACATGTCTAGTAATATATATTTAAATAGAAGGGTGTAAACATTTATACCATTTATGTGCTGATTATAGCCAATGAAGATACATTTACGTGAGTGAAAATCAAATTAACGACTGTTATAGTCACTCATATATGGATAATAAGTGCTTTCAAAACATTTGAGCAAGTCATAATATAGTTAATGATTAAAAAAGATTCTTATATAATGTGAGAAAATTAAGGGTAATGGATGATAATTTGTTTACGTGATAGATTGCAATATGAAATGTCCAACCAAAATTTGAATGATAATTTGGCTTGTGCAAAAAGTGTTAACACTAGTTCAATAATCTGTCTGTGTTTTATTTTTTTTTAACTTCACTATTCTAATGATAAGTGTATGGGCATGAATGCCTAAAAAATGATTCTAGATTGATTTTATATCTGAGTGAATAACTTGTACTCTTCCTTTCAGTTAGATTGTAATATCTTAATAGTAATAGTAAATTAATTTTCAACTTAAAGTTTGAACAATTTAAAAACTTTTAAAGCTTTGACTTTAATTTTAAAGGATAAATCCAGGTACATCTACTGAAGTCATCAACAAAACTAATGTAATAGAGATAACACTTGTTATAAAGAGACACAGAAGCAACCTCATGAATTAATGTGTATAAGTTCAAAAGGCTTTCCAGTCTTAGTTTCAGTTACTAGAAAACAAAGTCTATATGGACTTTTCTTAACTGACATGCTTCGCAAATGGTTTGCATTTCTTATTTAGTATATAATTTCAGGGATATCAAAGATTTACAGTTCTTAAGTAAATGCATCAAAACTTGATGATTGGGATGACCAAATGTTTATACATTAAGGTAACTTTATTCACAGGGTCATTACAAGTCTTTAAGGAGGTTTATAAATAGATTATTGGATAATAACCACTTTTTTTATAAACAAACTTCACACTAGAGTTGAGAGAACAAAATGACAACACGGACAAAGGTTTATTGGAATTGAAAAGACTATGAGACAAACACGAAACACTTTAAGATTTCAAAGATGTTTCAACAGTATTTGTATAATCTTTTTTTAGAAAAGCCCTACAGTAATACTTGTACCTTTAGAGAATCTTTCATATAGAAAATTTTGACAAGAAATTCAAAAGAGAAATTGTTATCAAATGTCAGTTTTAAAAAAAAATTCTTTGCAGTAGAAAGGACTAATAGAATAGTTTTAAGTGCTATTTGTATATGGTTTTGCTTAATTTTTGAGCCTTTAAATGTCAAAAAGGTATCACCAACATAAGTTATAGACAAACTTTGTCTATTACCAATAATAAGCTAGTCTATACATAAACTAATATGTACCTCTGAATTCTTCCCTTACATTTATATTTGTTGAATTTTAGTCAAATCATGTGTAGCTCCACAATCCAATACCAACTTTCATCAGCAAACCTTTAAAATTAGCAGCATCCATAAAAATATTTTGAGATTCAGATGTATAGAATAAGTTAGGAGAGCAACATATGCTAGGCATTAAAGGTGATTGATGGCTTAAATAGGTAGGCATAAGAGTCTTTAAATGGTAGTGCATATCTAAAATATAGTTTAAAGCTAGCCATATATGCAAATCTTGGTCTTCTACCTCTATTTAAATGTCTCAAAACTTGAGGTACATAATTCTCAATGTATCTGTACCAACAAGCATCTACATTATGGCCTGCTTTGTGGCATATTTGATAAATAAGTATTGATCCATCTCCATGTAAAACAACAGTAAATCCATAAGGCATATTTTAGTTATTCTTAATCTATGATGGTCGTATATTAACCTGTACTCCAGGTCTTCTACCAAAACCACCCCAAATTACCACTACTAGTATAAAAATCTCTCTGATAAACATTAAAAAAATATTCCTTTGCAAATATTATAACCATGCCCCCACAATTACCATCGAAATGAACTTGATAACCACCACCATATTGTCCTCTTCTAGCATTAACTCTTGTTTGATAGAAATTAGCATTCATTATACTATAATTGCATCAAACATTGCCTTAGCATTCTGATTTTGCTTTAATCTAGCTTCATGTGTCAAAGTAATGTATATGGACCATCATAAGCCATCTTATTTGCCGCAATAATTGAAACCAAATCTAAATAACCAAGTGTTAATCCATTTTGTATTTGAAATAAATCTTTCTTAGTTACAGGGCAACTAACACATAATCTTTGTCACCAAGTATTTTCATATTTAAACAAAATTCTTCTACAATTATGTTATCCTTTCTCAAAATATTCATCTCACATCTAAGTTGTATTACTTTTTCCTTAGATTAAACTCTAAACTATTTCTTAATAGATCTCTATACTTCAAATAAGTTATCATAGTTAAGGACTAAACTCAAGATATCTTCACTACGTTCATTAATGTAGGATAGCAGCCAACCAAGAAAAGTCTGACCTTAAACTCTCCAATTAACAAGGCAATCACCGGGTGTAAGAATGTATCTAAAATTCAGGGTCTGGTTAATTTAGACGATTAGTCCAGTCGAGGTGTCCAGCTAGCAACGTTATTTCAATTTCAATACCCAAATTAAAGATGGACAATACGAACACGACGATCGAGCACAATTTTGGATTTATTTTGATGGACTTATTACCTACCACGTTAGTTGGCTCTGTGATTAAACAAGTTCTTGCTTCTTAAATTGGCGGGGCTTTATTAAACCCATCGACTAGGACATTACTCTGATCATATATATAGCGTAAAGACACATGCTTCCAATAGCTTGTTTTACTTGATTCTGAATTTGATTCCTGTAGCAAACAGCATCTGTGGACAAATAATTAACTGATTAATTAATTATTCCGTTGAATTTCTTCAGTCTTGCTGCAAACATTGGATTTGGATGAATAAATTATTGTCATCATATTTCGTTTTCAAAAACATAGTAGTATAAAGATATAGAGCTACTCGATTGATTGGTTACCGGCCAATCCTTTACAACTAAATATACGACTGGCCAGTAAATTGATATCTGGGTTCCAAGGCCATAAAATGCCATTAAACTATTTTCAGTTGGTACTAATTTGATATATGATTGAGACTTCAACTTGTTTTCTTGTGGCTAGTCATGCAACATCAGCTTTTATGGTTCAAAATTGCAAGTTGAAACGTAATAATTACGGTCGTTTCAAAATTGTGCCACAAGATGGGGGTGTTTTTTTTTTTTTTGGGGTATAAATATCTGCAAACACAATATATTTAATTATTTATTATGATATGCAATGTGGTCTTTCGCCATATAAAAATGCACTACATACATGTTGTTGTTTAATTATTATTTTTTTCCCTATGTTTGTTATTCTCGAATTATGCCAACGAGTAAAATTTGATTCAAGAAAATAGCATCATGATCAAAGAAAATAGTTGTTGCCATTTTTCATTTAGTGGACAAAAACAAAATTGATGGATGTATAAAAAAGACAGCAAAATCGGGAACACGAACTACTAGGATAAGGAACTGTGTGCATATTATAAATTAATTAAAATAAATAATTTATCTTCTTATTATTATTTTACCATTTTTGTACACTCTTGGTTTTGTATATGTATTATTACTATTGATAAAGTCATAACCGAATGGACATATTAATAAGTTTGATTATATTATTCACAAATCATTTGATGGATACAGGCTCTATTTGAAGATTATTTTGTGACTTTAGAAGTTAATTTGATTTGGTCTCAAATTGTATTATAAAAAAATCTATAATTTTTTATTATTTTTTTAAATTATTATTTAAAAATTATATTTATCACATATTATTAATTTTTATTTTATAATTATAATTTACATAATCTGTTGTTTATAAGATATAGCGCTTTAATACTAAACTGGACCAAAATTGATACAATAGATCTGCACAATAATCCGCAATTACCACATGATATTATTGTTTCAATTGTACCAGATGATGAGTCAAATAGCAACTACATTAAAAAGAAGGCACTGTCTCCTGGCTAGTTTCCCAAATTAACTACCGGTAATCATCCTTCATCAATAATTTACACATTATTTGAAGGAAACCCATAATTTACACATTTTCAAATTTAGTTTACAATTCGAAACAAACTGAACTAGTCATATCTGCAGATTGAATTTCTTTATGCCTCTGTCTCGTTTTTTTTTTAATTTGGTTATTTTCTTTATTTTTTAAGACCGAAACTGGGCCAGGTTGAGAAAAAAAAATATCCACACAATGAATGAAAATTCTGTTATATTATTTCACTATAGTTAGATTTAAAGAAAATTTGTCACAGCACTTGAGAGATTTTCTTTTAATTTAGTGCTTGAGAGTTTTATTAAATAGAGATAAGTTGAAGTTTTTTGCATGCATCAAGCAAAACAGCATAATTAAACAAAACAGCATAATTAAACTTTTTTCATTTTATAAGTGAGTAATATTACAGCAACAAATTATTGTACCATTTTTTTGTACAAATTGATGACGTAGCATATCATGATTGGTTAAATTTTAAGTGATATTTTAATTCAACCAATTATATTTAACTATCAATTTGTATAAAATTATTTATATAAAAGATTTGTGTTTCTCTTGAAAAAAAAAGTTTATATTTCTATCATTATTCTTTCAATATGTAAAACTCATGATTTTAAAAATGTTATCATGGTTTTTTCTAAAAATATTTTTTATTTGTGTTTCTTATATCATCTCTTGATATTATAAACATCACATTATATTTATATTACAAAAGAACCCGAGTTGGATTTTATGAGGACCAATATCAAGTAGTAAACTAAATCCGAAATTATTATTTTATTTTATATGGTCCAAATTATATCATTGTACTACTAAAGAAAGATATTACCTGGGAACTACTAAATGGTTTAGTAGTAAACTTCTCTCCTTTCCGCCCCACAGTTTCAAATCTATTGTGAGGTTGATTTTCTTCGAAATATTTAATAATAGATATGGTATGTTTTGGATTCAAAGACACTTAGTGACTTAGATATTCGAATTATGTTACCATAAAGTTAATTTATAAAAAATTCAATAATTTTTTTTAATTTTACATTTTAATAGATTTTAATTAATTTAAGAGGGTTTAATAGACTTTTTTATTATAAATATTAAAAAATATTATTGGTATAATTTAGGAATCAAATAAACATATTTTAAGTCTTATAATTTATTTTCTAGTATGGACTATGGAGGCTCTGTATAAAGAAATTATTTTATATTGGTTAAGAATCTATATTTTTCATTATTGCTAAAAATATATTCCCCAAGTTTAGCAAGAAAACATCAAATCATATTAACATCAATTACTTCCAGGCTATGTAGATGGAGATTTTACATCCCAACCATGTAAAAGCAAATTTTATGACAAGCATTTTATTTAATTTGGGTAATAACAATGAAATTGTGAAAAAAACTTGTTAATTTATTTCACATGATGTGATCAGTACCAAATATGATAAATAAGAATAATGACAAACACATCAAATTTTATCTTAAAATTTTATCCCGAACAATATGGTATTTACAAGTGCTATTTAGTAAAGAATGGAGGCTCTATATAAAGAAATTATTTTATATTGATTAAGAATCTATATATTTCATTGATGCTAAAAGTATATTTCCTAAGTTAAGAAAATCATATTAAAATCAATTACTTCTAGGCCATGTAGATGGAGATTTTACATCAATTAAAACAAAGCAAACACGTATGTGCAAATTTTATGATAAGGATTTCAATTAATTTGGGTAATAATAGTGACATTGCAAAAAAAACTTGTTAATTTATTTCAATGATAAATAAGAGTAACAATGGACATATTAAATTTTATCTTAAAATTTCATTTCAAATGATATGGCATATGTCTGGTGTCATGTATTAAGAGATTGATATATTTTCACAAGTTACAAGTGAATGAATTATATTATTACACTATGTATGAATCCTAAGAAGGTTGGGGGTTATATAATCAAATTAAATTTTACCCACCTCCACTTAATTAATAATAATAATAATAATAATAATAATAATAATAATAATATAGAATAATGACAAACATATCAAATTTTATCTTAAAATTTTATCCCGAACAATATGGTATGTACAAGTGCTATTTAGTAAAGAATGGAGGCTCTATATAAAGAAATTATTTTATATTGATTAAGAATCTATATATTTCATTGATGCTAAAAGTATATTTCCTAAGTTAAGAAAATCATATTAAAATCAATTACTTCTAGGCCATGTAGATGGACATTTTACATCAATTTATGTGCAAATTTTATGATAAGGATTTCAATTAATTTGGGTAATAATAGTGACATTGCAAAAAAAAATTGATAATTTATTTCAATGATAAATAAGAGTAACCATGGACATGTTAAATTTTATCTTAAAATTTCATTTCAAATGATATGGTATATGTCTGGTGTCATGTATTAAGAGATTGATATATTTTCACAAGTTACAAGTGAATGAATTATATTATTACACTATGTATGAATCCTAAGAAGGTTGGGGGTTATATAATCAAATTAAATTTTACCCACCTCCACTTAATTAATAATAATAATAATAATAATAATAATAATAATAATAATAATATCATAATATTTACTTGATAAATGTCACATTATTTAGAATGAAATATTTTAATATGGTATATAATTAAAAAAATAAAATAAAGAAAAAGAAAGAAAGATAGATAGATAGAATTAAGGGGGGAAAAAGGAGAGAAGGAGAGAGAGAGAGGGGAAAAGGACAGGAGCACAATTCGATAGTTTTGGTCCTTTGGGATGATCCCATGCACCAAATAGCGGGAATCTCCTGGAAGTCGATTCTCTCCGCTTGCCTCTTCCTCTTCCCTTTTCTAGCCTTTGCTCCTTGCCTTTAAATACTTAGCCCTTTTGCCTACTCAATCTTCAACCTTCAACAAATTTTATCATCATGATGTCTTCTCATTATTATTCCACCAACCTCTTCTACCCAGTGGTTCCAAGCGGAACCCGGCGATCTAATTCTTCCTCCTTCAACTCTGAGCTTCCCAGTAAGTTTCTTCTTCTCTCTTGATCCTGTCTTTAGTTCTTTTTTTTTTTTTAAATTTTAATTTGTCCATTACAAGCCATGTTTACTAATCAACCTGTAGAAGACGAAGAACGAGCTGTAGAATATAATTAATAACCTTTTTTGCTTGTTAATTGCCATGTGTGATATTGATGAATATTTCATTCACGCGTCATCATCATTTATTATTTTATATTACTTTTTTAAATTTCTTAGCCCTGTTTTCTCATTTTTGTTAACAATTTCACATTAATTTGATTAAAAGAAAGTCTACATTTTAGTATAGCGGGTACACAATTAATTAAGAACCTCTGTCTAATGGTTTGGTAAAGGACACTATTTCCTTTAGGCTTATTAGTGAAAAACCTTTTTTCATATTCCATAGATGTACCAGAATTGGTATCATTTGACGGCAACATGGCATATTAATTTCCTTATCAACAAGGTTATTTTTATTTGTTTTCCACAAAGCGGTTTAGACTAATAGATGGACTTTTAATAAACTTATTAAAAAAATACGTTAATTCATTTATTTAATTTTCTCTTTTTGATAGGTTTTTGGCCGTTCCAGACTAAAGAAAAACGAATTAACTTTGACGTTCGGCCAAGATGCAGTGCTATATCGAGACCTCTCATCCAAGGTGGTACGATGATGAACGTACAGTCAATTAGTTACTATTATTAAATTTAGCGTAATATATATACATAAATACGTATACACACACACACTCATACTGTGCATACTTATGTTTATATATACATATGTATGTATGTATGTATGTATGTATGTAAAGTACAAGATTAATATGATGTGCAGAATATGCAGACGTGTTTCAAAATGGTCTGCCAGTGATAAAGTGGAAAGAGATTGTGGAGGATGACATAGAAGAGGATCGAATTGAGGTGACAAATTAGACAAAAAGTTAATTAATGAACACAACATTTTTTTTTCTAAAAAAGAAATTGATATAATTAATTAATTATATAGTTATATAATACGGTAATGATGTGATTTTGTTTTGTGACAAAAATTAAGTCAAAGGTTAGTGCATCAAATGAGATAAAGGAGCGTGTCCATGCCATTAAGTCAATGCTGGGTTCCATGGAGGATGGAGAGATAAGCGTATCGGCATATGACACCGCGTGGGTGGCTCTTGTTGAGGATATTCAAGGCAGTGGTGCGCCTCAATTCCCGTCAAGCCTTCATTGGATTGCCAACAGTCAACTTCCCGATGGCTCTTGGGGTGATCATCTTTTGTTCTCAGCCCACGATCGCTTGATCAACACTTTAGCTTGTGTTGTTGCTCTCAAATCATGGAATATCCATCACGATAAGTGCCATAAAGGTACTTAATTAACCAACTAATTTGATCTATAATTGAGTAATTAATATAGCGTATGTAACATATATATGCATGCATCATGAATATACATCAGGGTTGCTGTTTTTTAAAGAAAACATATCCAAGCTTGAAAATGAAAATGATGAGCACATGCCCATCGGCTTTGAAGTTGCTTTCCCTTCCCTTCTAGAAATGGCTCGCAGTTTAGACATAGAAGTGCCCTATGACTCTCCTGTCTTGCAAAAGATCTACGACAAGAGAAATTTAAAGCTCACAAGGTATGTTGCTATCATAATTATGTTTGTTACCTTTTTAGATTTCATAAGATATAATAAATCAAGTAGTAAAAAAGTCATCTTTATCTTCTACAGTTTATTTATAGGTCCGTTGTATCTTTACATATATGTAATGTAATTATTGTGCATGTGGGTTAGGATACCAAAGGACATTATGCATAATGTGCCCACAACACTACTCCATAGTTTGGAAGGAATGCCTGACCTTAACTGGCAAAAGCTTCTCAAATTGCAGTGCCAAGATGGTTCATTTTTGTTCTCCCCATCCTCCACTGCCTATGCTCTTATGCAAACTAAAGATGAAAATTGCTTGAAATATTTAACAAAAGCTGTCCAAAGATTCAATGGCGGAGGTATACACATAATTATTAATAAAAACCCCTTTTCTAATTTGTCTATCCTTTACTAATATAACTTCATATTATATCATTTTCGCTTTCAATGTCATTTTGTCTGCTTTCTAATTTCCCACCGATATAATATTAAAATGTGTTTTAATTAATTTAGTCCCAAACGTGTACCCGGTGGATATTTTCGAACATCTTTGGGCTGTTGATCGGTTGCAGCGCCTTGGAATTTCAAGATATTTCCAACCGGAGATTAAAGAGTGTTTGGATTATGTTTATAGGTAATTTCTGACCAACTACATATTATTATCAAACAAGTAACTAGTCCTCTAGCTATGTATATAGTGCAGATGCTAAAAGCTACTTAAAATTTCAGATATTGGACTGAAGAGGGAATTTGCTGGGCAAGAAATACCCGGGTTCAGGATCTCGACGACACATCCATGGGATTCAGGCTACTAAGGTTACATGGTTATGATGTTTCTGCTGGTAAGTTTCGGGGTGGGAAAACAAATAAAAATAGTCAGTCTTTCCAAAATTTTATTATAATTTTTTTGCAAAAAAAAGCATAGTGGTCTTAGTTACTTTTTGATGTGTAAATTTGCAGAAGTGTTTGAACATTTTGAGAAAGGCGGTGAGTTCTTTTGCTTTGTTGGGCAGTCTACCCAAGCTGTTACCGGAGTGTACAACCTGTATAGGGCTTCTCAGGTGCTATTCCCTGGAGAGAAGATTCTCGGGCATGCCAAGCAATTCTCGGCAAAGTATTTGAAGGCAAAAACGGCTGCTGACCTCTTAGATAAATGGATTATAGCAAAGGACTTGCCTGGTGAGGTATGGTCCAAAAATCCTTTCAACATTACACAAATTTTTTATGTTGGGTGGTGGGCGAAGTTGAAGTAGAAATTTTGACTCTACCTTTCCCGGAGTCAAATTCTCAAATTAAAGAGACTAAAAGTCATTCGACCATACCCTTACTATTATTTAGAAAAAGGGACCATATTTAATTTCAGTGCTGACATAATATGAGCATTAAGAAACGGCTCGCCACATCATGAATGAGCCCCATTTCATAGAATTAATNCATTCGACCGTACCCTTACTATAACTTTATTATTATATAATACGATTCGTTTCTGTTATTTAGAAAAAGGAACCATATTTAATTTCAGTGCTGACATAATATGAGCATTAAGAAACGGCTCGCCACATCATGAATGAGCCCCATTTCTTAGAATTAACGGCTAATTTGGCATGTGGCAGTGGTATCCAAATTCCAATGGGAGTGCTATTGTCAAAGGATATTGTATTTGACTAGGCATTGAAAGAGAAGCTATACCGTATAAATTAAATAATAATGATGGGTGGACAGGTGGCTTTCGCAATGGAGGTACCATGGCACGCATGTTTGCCCAGATTGGAAACCCGACTCTACATAGAACAATATGGCGGCGAAGATGACGTTTGGATTGGCAAGACTCTTTATAGGTATGTATATATCTCTACATCAAGTAGTCTTATTTTAATTATCGGGGAAAAAAAAAGCACTAATTACTTAATTTCTTCTTAATCCATTTTGTCCTAATCTCCCACCAAGAATCTTTGTTTTCTTGGCAAACTGAAATTCCAGAAACAGCAATCCGCTTATTAGATCACGACCACACGAAAGTTACTCAGTGTGGGTACAAATTTGGCTCCTGTCCCTGCCGTTGTCTCTTCCTTTGTTGAATCCAGACGTGTCTATTATAAATAATTCATTCTTATATTATACTTTTGTTTCCCTACAGCTGAATAGTACGGCGCCAGCACAAATATGGCTCTCTAATTTTATTCGGCAAGCAAAATGCAAAGAGAAGAAAATCAATTTGAAAGTTTGATTATTGATTTAAGTTTATGTCCTAATGGCTAGCAACGTTTTCTTTTTTCTTTTTTCAGGATGCCTTATGTGAACAATGACGTCTACCTTGAGCTAGCAAAATTAGATTACAATAATTGCCAAGCTGTACATCGGACCGAATGGGACAGTTTGCAAAAGTAAGTAATATAATTAACAAGCAAATTAAATCTCAAACCAGAGCTTAATTAATTTTCAATGACGAATTAATGTTACGTTTACATAGGTGGTACGCAGCATGTAAACTTGACAAATTTGGGATGACCAGAAGAGCCCTTCTCTTAGCGTATTTTGTGGCATCAGCCAGTATATATGAGCCTGCACGGTGGGAAGAGCGGATTGCATGGGCTAAGACAGCGGTTTTGGTGGAGACCATCACTTCTTATTTTGATAAACAAAAGGATTCTTGTAAGCAAAGGAGAGCCTTCGTTCATGAATTCAGAAATTGTATTAGTGCTTGGGACTACATTAACGGAAGGTATGTTTAATTAAACTTACTTCGTCTTTGAGAAATGACAATAGTAATTTTAATGGGAAGGGTTTGGTGTTTACTGTTTTTGTGCGTTAGGTTTGTTGTTAATTTGAGCAGTTATTAATTATGCATGAAAAGTACTGGCGCAGTACATAGCTCACCTCTCTTTTTGTTTTACTCGATATCATTTGTCATATGCAACAAATTAAGACAACGAAGGGGCCGGGGTCACTTAGAGTGTGTGGAAGGAATTAATAATTATTAGCTGGATTATTTGTCCCAAGGATCGGAGTGGCTCCGAAACGGGAGTGCTTCAAGAGTCAAAGTCTGCCAATAAATAGATAAATTTACAAGGTTTAAATCAAACATCAAATGCATGCTTTTTACGCACGGTTGGTCTGTGAGTGAGCAGTAAGTCATAAAGATATATAAATTAGTAACCCCTTAATTAAAGACGTGGAAACGTTGTGTGGATTTACAGGAGATGGGATTCGGACAAAAAAGGAGAGAGATTTGCTGGGAAGACATTGCTTGGGACTCTGAATCACATCGCATTGGATGCACTGGTGGCAAATGGCCGAGACATTGGCCGCAATTTACGTGAGGCAGTAAGTAACATGCACTAGCTGGCTAGCTACTTCCAAACTGCTCTACTCGGCAGGCACGCCATTTCAGTTAATGCCAATGGTTGTCAAGTAACTGAGTTTCAAATAAATCAAAACTATTAATTCAATTTGGACACAAGTATATGTATGTACATATGAAGTATCCAATTATGTAGCCGCGCCGAAATTTTCTGTCACGCACTGCATCAGTAGTTACTGGGACTGGAACTGGATTGCATTTGTGAATCGGTGCATGCTAGTGCAATTAATATTGAACTTCCCAAGAAATTTGCATACTACCAAACAACTCATTCCAATGTATTTTAACTCTTTCTGTTTATTTTAATTTCCTCTGAAAATACAAAAATTACAGTGGGAAAAGTGGCTGACAAAGTGGCAAGACGACGGAAATAGCCACCGCGGAGTGGCAGAACTACTAGTGCAAACAATAAATTTAAGCGCCGGCCGTTTGCTTTCGGAGGAGCTTTTGTGTCATCCTGAATACGCCCGGCTCTCCTACCTCACCAACAGAATATGCCACACACTTGGTCATTACCATAAGCAAAAGGTCAGTAGAGGCTGTATATATACATATATATTAACAGTTGTGGACAAACTGCTAATTTGTAGCCAGCCCCGTCTTCATATTTGAAGGGTCATTTTGAATTCCCCAAAATACAAGTATATATTACTAAAACAAAATCAATTTTGTAGCCTTCTTACTATTTGACGATGAGTAGATATGAACTCCCTTAGTGGATCATGAGGAGACTCCCAATTTAATTAATTGCTCGCTAATCTTAAATTGGTCATCGATATTTGATCATGTTATTGTATCTACTACAAAAGACTAATTAAGTTGGGGTCTCTAACTTTTGTTGACCATTATTTGCTTTTTTCTTCAGGTACAAGTCAATCGCAACAACAATATTGGTAATAATAGAATCACCGCCCTCTCAGTAGAGCCTGACATGCAAGAACTTGTTCAATTAGTGCTCCAAAATTCCTCAAGTGGCATTGGCTCCGATGTCAAGCAGACATTTCTCACAGTGGCAAAGAGTTTTTACTACTGTGCTTACTGCGATGCAGAGACTATCAACTCACACATTGACAAAGTACTATTTCAGACAGTAGATATCTGATATACAGTACTATCTATTATGTGTAGTATATTATTATGTCACCTGTCATTTATATATGTGCATATTTTTGTCTATTAATAATGTGCAAAAAATAAAGAAAAAGCAACTAAAACACATCTCCTTTGAATAATAAGTGATAGCGAGTGCATGCAATAAAGTTACATCTTCAACGGAAGGTCCATTTTATAATTCATATCCCACTAGCTAGCCACACTATCCTTCAAAGGACCAAGACCGTATAATGCGATATTATTGCTTCAAGAACAAAGGTTGAAGCCTAGCTAGATGACAAAATCACAAAATGGAACAGCCAGCTTTCTGCTCTCAGAAAGTTGATTTTCCATTAAAGCAAGGAATTGTGCAAACATAGTAAGTGGACGTATATGGTAATCCACGTTAAGTTGCTTTTGTTAAGGATCGATGCGGGCACCTTTTCTGAACGTGCTGTGCAAATGCAATAGTTTCCTATTAAGTGTGCAGTCAACGAACAAAAATGGCAGACAGTATCACCATATAACACGTGAAGAGGCCGGTGTTGATTATCACTCTCTTCAACGTCAAATGGGGATTCAATTAATTCACGCAGCCATTAATTCACTCAGCGAAATCGAGTCCCATACATAGAGATTTGATGACGCAATTAGATGAGTTCCTAATTCCCCTCCACTTCCTGAGTTTTTATCTTTCGGTACACCACTACTTGTTTGAATTGTATCAACCACCAAAAAATTTTGAATCATGAATTGCACTTATGAAGCCGGTGGCCTAAGCCAGTGGACCAACTTATGTATATATATCAACAAACTGCTGTACCAATACATTAAACGAGTGACTATTAAAGATTAAAAAAAATGAATAATTTCTCATTACGTATTCTTTTTTCATAATTAATACTAGGTGTAGAGAAAAAATGAAAAAAATTTATCTTCTCTCTCTCTACCCACCCACCCTCTCTCTTTTCTTTTCTTCTTTATTTCTTTCATCTTTCTCTTATCTTTCTCTACAACAAATTATTTTTCTTTTTTTATCGAACTTGGGTCTCCCATTGATTTCCAGGGGCAGCTAAAAGTAATAGACATGGAATATTGAACCCCCCCAAGCCGAATCATATATGTTGTCAGTCGTGCACAATGATGTGGCCATGCTTTATTCTAGCATCACAATAAGAGGATTCAGCAATTCAAAAGCAGACCTACTCATCAATCAAGACACACAAAAGGGGAGACCTTGTGGTTGGCATCATAATCTCTGTTTGGTTTTGGCATATATTGGGATAATGAAATCATAAAAAGGGCAAGCCAGAAAGCAAATGACTATGTGGGATTGGAGGTGGAATTATTATTTCATTTGGCCATGTCAGATAGGAATGGGGAATTTCAATGATAAAGTGGACAAGACATGAATGAAAGCAATCAGAATCAGTGGCCAAACCAATTTGCATGACTTGCTGGTTTGGACATAAACCCATTTTGGCAACGCACACCTCCACTCTCCATAAACCATCCCTGCTTTTTGTTACCTTGAAGTTTGGTTCATTTCTGAATTAGGCCGAGTGCACGTGAGCCCCTTTCAGTTAATATCTACCTTGTTTCTTTTCTCTTCAAGCGGCCAACAGGCAATTGACTTGGGGGCCACCCCAGCAGCATTTGCCATCATCAGTTCAAAATAAATGCGCAGGATAAAAACCCTGAGGCGGGGTCTATCATAGTGGTCAGGTTAAGAGAAGTGAGCAAATATCTGATGTTTCACATTACTATCTTGTTAAACATAATATTATGCCAGATAAATTCCTGGATTGAAGAAGTCAGAATTTGGTGGCCAAATATTTTTTACGATTGGCATTGTTTAAAAGAAAATATAAGAGAAAAAATGTGGCCAGCTATTGGTTTCATCATGGGATATATCAGCCACACGACTAGAACCCAGTTGAAAATCATTTTTTCAGCTCCTTTTGGGAATGTATCCAAATTATGGATTAAAAAGACAACATCCTTGAGTTGTATTTTTTGCATGACCTGTAAACATACGATCACATGAAGAGATCAAAGAGCCACACCAGAATTAGCGATAAACATCCAAATGCATAGGATCACATGAAAAGATCAAAGAGCCACACCAGATGACCTATGAGAGAATTGAAAACTGGAGTACAAGAAAACTTAATCGGATCCCACGTCCAATATTCTGTCAGCAATATGCACATGCAATAGATAATGCTGTCTTGGCTTGGAAACAGAAGTAAAAGTAAGTCAACGTTCTGAGGAATCCTTCGTCCAATATTCTGTCAGCAATATGCACATGCAATAGACAATGCTGTCTTGACTTGGAAACAGAAGTAAAAATAAGTCAACCTTCTGAAGCTGACAAGGTATTTGTAGGAAATACGATCCCAAATATCACACTTACATAATATGCCTAAAACCTCTGCATTTCCAAAATTACATCCAAGTTGCAAGTGTTCATCAAGTTGACTTGGCAGAAAAAAACATGGAAAACAAAGCTAATCATACTCTAACTCATCGGGTGTGACTGGACGTTTGAGGGGAATGATGGATTTCTTTTCGACATCTCGAGATAACGCTTTCCTCATATCTGTAAACAACACAACCATTCAATTATCAAAAATAGATGCCACACACTTTGAATTAAACAAAATCAGTATGCCACAGTTGGACACGAAACTCACCTAACCCATCTTCTTCCCCAGAATAATAGCGTAGAACCCGTCTATAGATTACATATCCGAGCTGATAAAGAGAGGAAAAATGGAAGGATACAATGAGCATCATAATATTCTCAAATACAGGGATGAGGACAGAAAAGCATAATCATGATAATTGGCATTAAAGAAAAAATCAGTACATTTTAAACCGGTTGATCTTGCTGAACCAATTATTATATAGCCCATAACTTCATGCACGAAGCATTCAAAATCTCTGCCATGTCTACCACCAGAACATGATAAGAAGGTGGACACCAGCACTTGCTCAATACAGGTATGTTTAGCTCACTGTATTGCATCAGGATGTATTGCTCTAAGTTGTTAAGTAATACAATATTTGATATTGTATGAACTGTATTATATATATAAAATACTATCTTGTAATATTATTTTATATTAGTATTAAAATTAAATTGATATTATTCAAATTATTAATTTTTGTAATTACTTATAAATAATTATTTTTATATATTAGTTATTATAATATAAATGAAATTTTATAATTTAAATGTATTATCATTTATTTATTAATATTTTATTTTTTATTTTTTAAATTATATTTAAATACAAATATAAAATCATATTTAAAAGATAAAATTTATTACAGATTATTGAATAATAATTTGAAATATGAACAATGTTTTAATACAATACAGCTTAAACCCTACACCATGTATTTATTTTATTCTCCTTTCATTGCATTAACTACCTTCTAAATGTAGTGCAATGTTAATTAGAAATTAATGCCAAACATGGGTTTGCATAAGTATAGTGTTTTAATTCAATACAATAAAGTGTAATACAAGCTACCATATTGTCAAGGGATGAGTATTTTGCACAGCACACTTGTGCGGCACTTAGACAACTTTAGCCCGAAAGTCACTAAGTAAGCCTTGAACTTCTTGATTAGCTATACTAGAATACTTGTGGAAGAGCTAGAGAGATGAGCGGCCAATTGAGCCAAAGAGAGAGTTTGTATTCACAAGAGTGTGTGTTACAAGAGAGTTTTGAGAGATTGCTTACAATTTTGCTTGCTTGCTTTGGCATGAAATGCCAACTGTCATGCCTTATTTATAGGGAGGCTTACCTAGTTCTAGAGTCTTCTAACTCTAAAGAGTTCATGGTTTGGAGAGAGTTCCCATTTCTAGCAAGACCTGGATTGATCTATAGCATTCTATGTACAAGCTACATGCTACAACACTCTAGCAATATCTAGATATTTGTTAGCCATGTACAAGTAAAGAATGTGTTAGAGATAGAACTTAATCAAGCCAAGCCAGCACAACTTGACTTAGGTACCTAGCTGAAAATTTGGGCGGCATGTAACAGCATGCCCTAAGGGTAATTAAGTTGGCCTGTTGGCCACAGTGGACCAATAGGTCAGAACAAACCTTTGTTCAGTAACATTCTTGGACTTCAAAGAATCACCACTCTTGAATGCAGTTGATGATTCATGCCGCATCGAACAAGAAAGAAATGTCCAAGATGGAGAAGACTTGCCTCCCTATTTCATCTTTACCATCATGTTCATGGGCAGATTATCTCTAATTGGATTCCCTTTTCAGTATTAGTAGTCTTTATTTGTTTTCCTAGTGGTACTATCCTCGTTCAAGACTGTATTTAGCAGAAAGTGAAATGATGAATGTGCGTTGACCTGCTTCAAGGGAGTCCAAGTGCATTAAGCAGTCCTATTTCCAAAATCAAGCATGTGCGCTTATTCATGACAAAGCACAAGCACAAGTTTGTTAAACAAGAACATGAAGTGTTGGGGTGGCGTTGAACGGAAGCATGATCAATACTATCATATTTTTCAGCGATACAGAAGAGAAGTATATACATAGGCCCTTCATGAGACAGCTGATACTATCCAGCAGATGCATATTTTTAGGCTCACCTAAAACATTGACCAAGCCTGTATTCTTAAAACTGATAATATGGTACCTCAGTCATAACAAGTTTCCAGTGTTGTTTATGTATTCATGATTTATTTGTGGCAAACTGTAGGCCTGTTATCAATAAAATCAGTCTTGCTTTTGCCACTTCAGCAATAAATTTATACATTCCTCCTGTTGCTTATCCAAAACTAACTAAACCAAGTAATCATTCAATGTTCCACTTCAATTTATGTGAGATTTCTTTATGCACATGAGAATTTATGTATGTTGATATACTAGTTATTTTACATTTAAGGATCCTCAAATGTGTAAAATGCTACCAGTGAATCTCATGCCACCATATTTAATTTGTTGTTATACTTCTTCTTTTTGTCAATAAATCTCATGCCTGCGTGGAATCCTCTGCCACTTCCATCCAAATATGATACGACACATTTTTGGGAAGATTTAAATTATCGAAGCTATAAGTGTTTAATGATTACAATGTGCAATTCTTATTTCTTCAAATATTGAAACAAGACCTGAGACTAAATGAATATATGCTGCACAGGAATTTGAGTACACAAAAAAAATAATAAAGAATTGACAAACAACACCTAAAGATAAGTTTTTAGTTCCCAGCAAAATGGTAAATATTGAATTACAGACATTTTACACTAATGAGAAAGAAAATGATATTATACTAAATGACCAAAAAGGAAGAAGAAATAGGAAAACTCTTACCTTTTCATACATTTTTATGGCCGGTGTGTTTGAAGCTCTCACAAAAAGATCCACAAAGTAAGCCTTATCACTGCAAAGAGAAAGTTATTATCAATAAGAAAAGTGGAATTACAATATTACAGTAGACCTGAATTCCTCTGGCATTTTCTTTCTGTGCAAGTGTGTGTATTGATTTCTTTTTTTATTCTATGTTTAGCCTTCTTACATCTTGTCACTGATGTCTTCTAGCAGGTTCATAAGTTTCTTGGCCAGTTGCTGCCTGCGGTATTCTGGAGAAACAGTTACTGCAGTAACATGACCATGCCAAGATTCACCCTGTCCTTCAACTTTTCCCATAACTACACGGATTAACATAAATTAGATTTCAATAGCCTTTAACCAGTTTGTAGGAACATTCTGAATGAGATTAAAGAAAAAAGATGTAACCATCGACAATTAGAACGGAAAGGCAGCAAAATCCATGTTCTCTTATAACTAAAACGCCTCTTAATGTAACAGATGAACAGAAAAACACCACTTGCCCATCAACTGACACCAAAACATGTTACTTCACTGATTATTCTCCATCAATGTAATTTGTTTACATGCTACTTTTCTGAGTTTGTAATCCATGAGAAGATACCAGAAGCAAGCAAGTGAAATTAGAAGTGTCGACTAATTCTTCACCAATGCCAGTACAAGTGACCATTCACCTCAGTTTAACCGTGAATTTTCATTTTCTTAAAAATGAATAAATAAATAGAAACGACTACCATAATCTATTTGCGAAAGCAGACGCTATAGTAACAAGAACCTATTATGAGGAATGTTAAAAATAAATAAACAAAATTTGAAAAGAGAGAGAGAGAGAGAGAAATGGGTTGAAGCGCGTACTGTAACCCATGATCCGGTTGCCAGGGCCTTCGGCGACGTGGAAATAATCGGGCCATCTTGCCAAATAAGTCATGTAGAATGACATATTGAACTGCAACGGTTATTCGCATTCAAAGAAATAACAAGATATTGATATCACTAAAACCTGAACGATTACAATCGTCAAAAGAAGAACAACTTACAGTTTCAGTGAGGTGGTCAAGATTAACAGAGGTGAAACGGAGAAGATCGTTGCAGCAAAATCTGCGAATCGTCGTCATCTTTCTGGAATTTGGGACAAAGAAACTTCGAGCTCGGAAACTGACGTTAACGGGACGGCCAGATAAGAAATGGTAACTCCGATTGGCTTCCATAAACCGTTTTTGCACGTTCGGTGATGGCCCATTACAATTGCATGTAGTTCAAGCAATTAGACCAAAAAATCACGGGTCGGGTAATAAGTTTTGGCCTGCTTTGTTAGTTATTGAGTTGAGCTTTTAGCACCCCGGTAAAATTCTTATAACACCTCTTTTAATGTTTATTCCCTAAGATATCTCTTAGATTAATTACCCACAAAATTTCACAATAAAAAAGTATCTATCTTAAGTTTTTATTATAAAAATCCTAAAATCTTTAATTTTTTCTTTTCTTATTATATTATTTATATCTCCATAATTCAAAACTTTAATAATGTTATTTAAAAAATACTTTTTAAATATAAATATAAATGATGAAATGGGGTGGGTATAATCACTTTTTTGGAAGTGTTTAATTAATATTCATTTTAAAAAATAATTAATTTGTCTTAAGTTATTTAGGTAATTTCAATGAATAAGTGGCTTTATGAGGAATTTTGAGGGACATATATTTACATTGCATCTGTTTATACTGTTGGTGATCTAAGAGGTCGACCTTTTTTCTTTTTCTTTTTTTGGATTTCTTTTGTTAAGCTTCTTATAAATTGCAACGGGGTGTTATGAGTATTGGCATTGGTATAATTGTGCAAGGCGGCCATAGATGTTTAATTTCAATTCATCGCTTGTCTTTAATTTGTCTCTTTTACACTTTACAATAACAGAGCTTCTTTAAATTTAGAATGCTCATATTCTGATCGAGTCAAATCTCAATATTGACCAGAACGAAACAATTTTGATTTTGAAAATAAAAATACGAAATACGACATAGTTTTAGCTCATTATTAAAATTAAAAAAAAAATTACTAATTTTCCTTAACCACAATTCAAGATCAACCCAAGCCACATAACTTGGACTCACGATCAAAGCCCACCGCACCACCCCAGCCAAGCGACAACAGTACCACAGCCCATGCTTCCCATTTGTACATTGTTAATTGTTTAAACATTCAGTTATTTACATTAGTTCACCATCAAATCATCTAATATTTACCAAATTTATCAGTTTATTTTTTTTAAGAACTAAATTATCATGCATAACACAGTTATTAAAATTGATTTTAGAAACATGCTAATAAATATGCTTTTCAAACTCCTAACTCACGTGCAAAGTATATTTTCAATCTATTCTAACTTACCAATGAGTCTTTGGTCCAATGGGAGAAATTTTGTACTTACAATGTTGAGTGTAAGGGTTCAAGCCTCCATAAGAGTATTATAGAGGCTAGGAATGACAAAATCCTCCACGGGTTTAGAGTCCCATGGAGCCCCACCCCAAACGAGAAAAATTTTGAATAATTTTTAAGAAATAGGGAGAAAATAATCCTCAAATTCTTAATGGGGTGGGGTTCGGTTTTGTACTTCCCACCCTAATCCCCATTACATATAAATATATTTTTAATTCTTATTTAATAATTTTTATTTTATCAATTATAATGTCAATTAATAATTTTTTTTTATTTCTATGCAATATAAACAAGATATGAATGAAAGAAAATCTTATAATATTTTTTAACTCTGAAACATTGTTATATTTTCTTTTTTCTTTTAAGATGCTACGCTCTTTAAATATTTTTCACTTTTAATATCATTTTAATATATTATTTCAAACTTTGAGATATATTTTAAAAAGAATTTAAATACTTTATAACATGATAATAATTTTATTTTAAGTCTAATTTTTAACTTACTAAAATAATATATTTATACATATTATAAAATAGATAAATGGGGAATGGGGTGGGGATGGGGAAATCATTCCCCACATGGGGATTCTCCATGACCATCTCCACCCCACTAAATTTGTTGGGGAATGGGATAGGGAATGGAGGCAAAAATTTCTAATGGGATGGGGAATGGGGTCGGCCTCCCCACCCTCACCCCACTCCATTGTCATCCCTAATGGAGGTTAGTTTCAGTTCTTCCTCAATTATCAACTAATTGAGTGGAGACATCATCTCCCTTACGAAATATGAGTGGAGTAGGCACCCCTCGAATATTAGAAAGGGTTTCAAGTATTTGGACAAGTGCTTCAGTGGATTAATGTATGGCGGTGGTCCCAGTTATTTAGTATGATTGTAAATATTGTAATTGAAATGTCTGATGTAATATCAGTAACAATTTGCGTATAACAGAATTCAAAAAAAAAAAAACCACTGTTGTAAGTTAAACTTTGGATTTAAAATTTTTTTCAAGAATTTAATGATTGAATTTATTATAAAATAATTGAGATTATTATAGCATAAAAAATCTCAGGAGTTTAAGAGAAGTCTCTTACGCTCATAAAATAATTGGGATAATTAATTAAACTCAAGAAACTTACATATATTTGTATTTTTATTTATTACTTTATGGTTGAAGGTCTGAAGTAGATAAGAAATCTTTTTTTTTCCTTATTTGATATTGCTTAAATAAAAACAATATATTTTAACTATGTTGGGATTTTGGGATTTGACTCAGTATAAATATCATTTTCTTTATGTTTAAGGATACTGCAAATTCTTAAAAATATTTTGGAATATAAAACAGCTACTCCAAAATATATTGATATTTCTTTAAGAGGATTATGTCAAAGTTGTGTTTAATTATCTCCCTTAAAACAAATCCTACATGCATGTTTATTAATTAATGCACCTATCTGAAGCTCGAATTCAGACTCCAGACTTGAGAAAAATCAACAAAAAAGAAAAAAAAGTTTGGAAAATTGTAAAACATGGAGCCACGCCTATTAATTATAAATTATTTTCACGTCAGAAGTGGAGTCGCACGTGATGCAACATGCACCGGTATATTAACCGAATGCGTTAACTGACCCGACTTGGATCCGTCCATATTGAATATAGGCCATAATCCATATCCCGAAGGTACAAAGATACAACACAAAGTCACAAACCCCATCTTTGTGAAGTGCAAACTAATCGAACCCTCGAAAATGGATCTTCTCAAACAAGAATTGCTCAAGAAACGCCAGAGTCTAGCCGAAGAAACTGGAGGGAGGCGAGTCTTCAAGCGCTCTGAGATCGAGCAGAAACAAATCCAAAAGCTACGGGAACAAGAAAAACGAGAACAGGAAGCCAAACTCCTCCGGCAAAATAACTTCCACAATTCAACCGCGTCTTCCGCCAATTCGAACTCTGTATCATCCGCCAGAACCACCACCGCAACCACCGCCTCCGGCGCCAGCGCTACCGCATCCAAAACCCTAACCAACGAGCAGAACATTGACAATTTAAACCTCCCAAAGCAAGAAGTCATCCGAAGGCTACGTTTACTAAAACAACCGATCACTCTCTTTGGCGAAGATGACGATGCTCGGCTTGAGCGGCTTAAATACGTCTTAAAGGCGGGGCTCTTCGAGGTGGACAGTGATATGACCGAAGGTCAAACTAATGATTTTCTCCGCGATATTGTGGAGTTGAGGAAGCGGCAGAAGACGGGAATTTTGAGCGAGAGGAAGAGGAAAGATCGGGAAGAGGGCGGAGGAGAGGATGGAGAAGGGGGCGGTGGAGATGAGGAGCTGAGCGCCGATGGGGGGTCCAGTGGCGTTGATATGGATAAGGATTTGAAGAGAATGAAGGCCAATTTTGATGAATTGTGTGAGGAAGATAAGATTCTGGTTTTTTTTAAGAGGTTACTGAATGAATGGAATCAGGAATTGAATGAGATGCCGGAAGCTGAGAAAAGGACGGCAAAAGGGAAGTCTATGGTGGCTACTTTTAAGCAGTGTGCAAGATACTTGAATCCGCTGTTCAAGTTTTGCAGGAAGAAGGTATGTTTCCGATGTTGCATTACACGTTCTATCTGTTCTGTGTGTATTTGTTATGGTGTCCTTACTATCAATAAATCTTTTTGATGTATGGCATCCTAGAACTTGTCAGTATAGTTTTTTATTGTTATTGTTGCTGTAGAAATCATGTGATTATTGAATCAAACTATCTGTGACCAGAGATAGTTAGGCAGGGTTTCAAATTGAATACAAGAGTTGTTTAACCCTTCTTAGATTAGCTGAAACTCTTGTGGCTATTCATGAGTCATATCTTAACTAATCTAATGAGGTGTAAATTTTCTTGTTAAACCGTGGAAGTCAAATCTTGCAAAAGTTGTTGGGACGCAAGACCGCTTAAAATTCTACAAGTTTAAGAGAATAACATATGTTTGGTGCTTATGAACTCTAACCTTAATTGATCATGTATTTATGCTTTATGGGGCTCTTCTGTTACTATATGCCTAACCATTGACTCAAACGAGCATAAATAGTCTTAATTTGACTGACCAAGGCTCCATAGCTAATTTGATCAAGAGTCAAAACTTAGTTGGAAGTGTACAGGTAGTGTCATGTTTTTATCTGTAGTTTCTTGGCTAAATTTTATGGATATAGCTCATAAAACATGAAGAATAATGATGGACATGGTATATCCAATAGCAATTGTATAAGACAAAGCTGTAGCTCCGTAGGTCCCCGGATCTGTATTTCGTAAGATGCTTGAATGTTTTAGGACTTGAAATCTGTGTTTTCTTGCTGCTTCCACTTTTCTCCTTGTTTAGTCTTTTTTCATTTTGTATTGTTTTATTGATCCAATTGTCACAGCCATGTGCTTAAAGGAGATGGTTACTATCACATTAACCTAAAAGTTACTGCATAGCTAAATCCGTTAATCCAGAAGTGGTCAAGGCCACAAATTTTTTTATCCAATCTTTGGTCTCGGCAGTTCATATACTAACTACCACCCAATTATTTCTTGTCTGTTATTCGTCTTCTGGGGAAGCAGGTTCCTCGGCTTAAGGCCTTGGTGGATCATCTCCCATTCTTTACTGATAGTCACTGATTTTTTTTTCTTTATGGACCATTTCATTAAGTTGCATGATGCATATATATTGTAATGTCTTTGGCTCTATCCAGTTGTGTTCATATATGTTGTGTTACTACATATATGTAGAATTTTAATTTGTATACTGAATAGTGGTGCATTAATGTTTGTTCACAGGTTCTTCCTGATGACATTCGTCAAGCATTGATGTTGATGGTTGACTGCTGCATGAAGCGAGACTACTTAGCTGCTATGGACCATTATATTAGGTTGGCCATTGGTAATGCACCATGGCCTATTGGTGTCACTATGGTTGGTATCCATGAACGTTCAGCCCGTGAGAAGATTTATACCAACAGTGTGGCCCATATTATGAATGATGAGACGACTCGCAAGTACCTGCAATCAGTTAAGAGATTGATGACCTTTTGCCAACGACGCTATCCAACAATGCCCTCCAAAGCAGTCGAATTCAACAGCCTGGCAAATGGCAGCGACTTACAGTCTCTACTAGCAGAAGAGACGATATCTGGTAGTAATCAATCCTCAGAGGAAAGGCTTCGGTTAATGCCTGCACCAAAAGAGAGCTAGTTATCATTTGTGTAAAAATAGTCTCCATAGGGCTTCCTAATGCAATGTAATGTTTTTGAAATAAATGATGATTTGGCTCTTTTTTTTCACTTGAATTGATTCTGTGGTGCAGAAAAACGATGATGTAAGAAAAGAATGTCACTGCATGATAAGCTTATTAAGAAATATTCAGTTAACTTATCAGTGGATGTACTTTTCTGTTATCTTGTTTATTTTTTGTATGAAGAAACATACTTTCTTTGTCAATAATTTTAGGGATTCAATATTTGGGTTCTAATTTGAATTCTAGTGACATGTGTCATTAATTTATTAGATGATGGATTTTTTAGTTTATAAAATTATTGAGACTTAAATGTTATAATGCCTAGCATTGTTTTTTCTTTATTGGCTCTGCATTGAATGTTTTGCCAAAAAAAATTATATATTTAGGTTCACTTGATCCAATGCAAACAATTCGAAAAATTAATATTTCGCATTTGCTCACGTTTATTATGTGGAACTAATTAAATATGTTAGTATTATTTTTATTAATTTTAGGATATTTATAATTAATTTATTTATTTAAAATTATTTTATTTATGTAATAAAATTAATAAATGAAAGATGATCTGTAGTAAAGTTATAGAAAGATGTATGATATGTCGTTTGTATATCCACAGACAAGATTACATGTCATAAGATTCTAACTTCAGAGAGAAGATTATGTCAAAAAAAAATGATAATATGATATTTCGTTAATATGTTTGTATGACAAGTCCTCCATGTGTTTCAAGAAAAAGATGATTTGCTGTACAACTTTTACACCAGCGTAAAAATTTGTATGACTGTCGTTTATAACTCCATTATATATGACGGGTCTAACATGCTTAAGTAATATGTATGTCCCGTCGTTTAAACCTTCAGAAGTTGATTGCATGTCATATTATTGATCGATTGAATGGTAGAATTTGTAAGTTTAATAATTTTACATTTGTAGGTATTAACAAATTAATATATACGGTATTAAAAATTTTAAATTTTATAGAAACATCATAAAGTGTTTAAATATTGCAAAGTGTATTATGTATAATAATAAATTAACAACTATAATATTTTAGTTATTAAATTAAAATTAATAATAACATGATTATAATGTATTTTGATTAAACTCAAATTTATTTGAAATTGTTTTAGGCTAAATATTGGTTCTCACACAATTCACAAGGGCCCCAATACAGGGAAATTTTTGTCGCGTTGTTACTAAAGTGCAGGCTCAGGATAATTTAAGATTGGAATAAAATTAGTGTTTTGATAATCTATTTTCAAGCTTTTTATCCCTCAACCCACACGAACATTGTGGGGGTATTTCCTTCTTCAATTAATTTGAGTGAAGATAGTCTTTTCCCTTACCCATGAGTGAAGAATAGACATCCCTCGAATATTTGTGAGGGCCATGAGTGAGGAGTAGACATCCCTCGAATATTTGTGAGGGTTAAAAATCTGGGCAGAACTCCATTAGTATTGATGTCAGTTGGTCCCAGTAATAATATGATTTGTAAATATCAGTAATAATATCATGTATATGAGTTGTAATCTGAGCAATAGTCTCATATAATAAAAAAAAAAAAACGACTGCGAGATGTTGCGCACTGCTAATTGTCAAACCTAACGTTGTAAAATTTGTAGGCATTGCATTTCGCTCAGTTTCATGGGCATTGGTGTATTATGTGAAATCGTTGTGTGAAAAAAATAAATCTAGATATGGGTTTCAAGATTGAAAGTAAAAATGAGCAAGGCAAAACTTGTTTGGTGAAAGAATAAAGAAGAAACGTAAAGTAAGAGTGAGAAGAATTAGGAAATATTTAATTTATCCATATTAATTTATTAATTTTTAAAATAAAAATATGCCATGTCAGCTTTAATTCTAACTTTTGATTATCTCTAATCTAATATGTACGTGTATATGTATATGTATATGTATGTGTTGAGTGTTTGAAAATATATATTTATAAAAGAAAAAATCATCATTTTATATTTCAAGTCTTACTAACACTTATACTTTTATGTATTTTAGTCTCTTATAATTTAAGTATGTGTGTTTTATTTTAATTAAGTATTTTATGTATTTTAGGGACATCATGGTCATTTTACAATGAACGAGAAATCAGACGGCGAAACGGACGTCACTTTTGAACTCAGGACAGTCGAAAACCTTAGAAGGAGTATAAAAAGAAAAATATCGTTGTTCACATATACGATATTATTCACACGTACGATACTATTCACACGTACGATACTATCTATGTTACTGTTCACAACATTGTTCACACATACAGAACGACGACGTGTCATTGACCGATGATGTGATATTGACTGATGAGGTGTCACGATTCTATTGGATAAAATTCTTATATACTGTTGATCGGTGACATGGCAGTATGTTAGTGGATTAAAAATCACGCGTACGGTACATGCATATACACATAATTTTTTTCAACCAAACCGCATCACTGTTCAAGCTAGTTAATTGTTCAAACCGTGTGGTCAAACCGCGTCACTGTTCAAACTATGTGGTCAAACCGCGTACTGTTGACTGACGACGTGGCGCAATCATGAGCGTCCAAACTGTTTTTAATTCGATTGCAATGATTTACTCAATGTATCTATAAAAAGGGGGCCTCCCCCTATAATTTGACATCTTTAAATCCATTTTTGGACTCCATTTTCTGTAATTCCTTCTCCATCTTGTATTTTATACGTATTTTAATAAATTTCCATTTTGCCTTTAGTTCAATTATGAGTAGCTAATTTTCTTTCAAGCTTGGGTTGAAGATGAAGTCTCAACATATGTCATGGGCTTTATTTGGTAAATTTACTTTCCCTTCCCCTCTAATTATTGTGGATGTTTGACTTTTCGTTGACAAATAATAATAATCTTGTATAGATATCGCATTGGTTTCACCGGCTCCCTTATTTTACATTTGTAGGTATTAACAAATTAATATATACGGTATTAAAAATTTTAAATTTTATAGAAACATCATAAAGTGTTTAAATATTGCAAAGTGTATTATGTATAATAATAAATTAACAACTATAATATTTTAGTTATTAAATTAAAATTAATAATAACATGATTATAATGTATTTTGATTAAACTCAAATTTATTTGAAATTGTTTTAGGCTAAATATTGGTTCTCACACAATTCACAAGGGCCCCAATACAGGGAAATTTTTGTCGCGTTGTTACTAAAGTGCAGGCTCAGGATAATTTAAGATTGGAATAAAATTAGTGTTTTGATAATCTATTTTCAAGCTTTTTATCCCTCAACCCACACGAACATTGTGGGGGTATTTCCTTCTTCAATTAATTTGAGTGAAGATAGTCTTTTCCCTTACCCATGAGTGAAGAATAGACATCCCTCGAATATTTGTGAGGGCCATAAGTGAGGAGTAGACATCCCTCGAATATTTGTGAGGGTTAAAAATCTGGGCAGAACTCCATTAGTATTGATGTCAGTTGGTCCCAGTAATAATATGATTTGTAAATATCAGTAATAATATCATGTATATGAGTTGTAATCTGAGCAATAGTCTCATATAATCAAAAAAAAAAAAATGACTGCGAGATGTTGCGCACTGCTAATTGTCAAACCTAACGTTGTAAAATTTGTAGGCATTGCATTTCGCTCAGTTTCATGGGCATTGGTGTATTATGTGAAATCGTTGTGTGAAAAAAATAAATCTAGATATGGGTTTCAAGATTGAAAGTAAAAATGAGCAAGGCAAAACTTGTTTGGTGAAAGAATAAAGAAGAAACGTAAAGTAAGAGTGAGAAGAATTAGGAAATATTTAATTTATCCATATTAATTTATTAATTTTTAAAATAAAAATATGCCATGTCAGCTTTAATTCTAACTTTTGATTATCTCTAATCTAATATGTACGTGTATATGTATATGTATATGTATGTGTTGAGTGTTTGAAAATATATATTTATAAAAGAAAAAATCATCATTTTATATTTCAAGTCTTACTAACACTTATACTTTTATGTATTTTAGTCTCTTATAATTTAAGTATGTGTGTTTTATTTTAATTAAGTATTTTATGTATTTTAGGGACATCATGGTCATTTTACAATGAACGAGAAATCAGACGGCGAAACGGACGTCACTTTTGAACTCAGGACAGTCGAAAACCTTAGAAGGAGTATAAAAAGAAAAATATCGTTGTTCACATATACGATATTATTCACACGTACGATACTATTCACACGTACGATACTATCTATGTTACTGTTCACGACATTGTTCACACATACAGAACGACGACGTGTCATTGACCGATGATGTGATATTGACTGATGAGGTGTCACGATTCTATTGGATAAAATTCTTATACACTGTTGATCGGTGACATGGCAGTATGTTAGTGGATTAAAAATCACGCGTACGGTACATGCATATACACATAATTTTTTTCAACCAAACCGCATCACTGTTCAAGCTAGTTAATTGTTCAAACCGTGTGGTCAAACCGCGTCACTGTTCAAACTATGTGGTCAAACCGCGTACTGTTGATTGACGACGTGGCGCAATCATGAGCGTCCAAACTGTTTTTAATTCGATTGCAATGATTTACTCAATGTATCTATAAAAAGGGGGCCTCCCCCTATAATTTGACATCTTTAAATCCATTTTTGGACTCCATTTTCTGTAATTCCTTCTCCATCTTGTATTTTATACGTATTTTAATAAATTTCCATTTTGCCTTTAGTTCAATTATGAGTAGCTAATTTTCTTTCAAGCTTGGGTTGAAGGTGAAGTCTCAACATATGTCATGGGCTTTATTTGGTAAATTTACTTTCCCTTCCCCTCTAATTATTGTGGATGTTTGACTTTTCGTTGACAAATAATAATAATCTTGTATAGATATCGCATTGGTTTCACCGGCTCCCTAATATAAGATTATTATTATTTGGCACGATAAGTCTTTAGCACCATATTGATTAGAGTGTGGTTCATGGAGTGTGTATTCCCCTCTCATTATTTAATTGACACTAATAAGAAATATTTAGCCCATGGTGCATGTTGATGCGGATCCAGATGCCCAAGTGCTTCAATTACAATATTTTTCTTCAATTTATTCTCGTCATTTTAATTTAAGTTTTAGAATATTTCAAATCACTTTCACCACAAATCCAACCACACATTTAGAAAATTAATTCTACACACAATTAAAATTCACCTCCTCGTGGGATCGACATTCGTTACCATTAGTCTATTTTACAATAGATTCGTGCACTTGCGAGTTCAATAAAATTTACACAACAGTATGTATGCACACACACATAAAATAAGCTTTTAATAAGTACAAATTTTATAACTTTCAAGTTTAATATTATTAATATTTAATTTAATTTTGATTAATTTTACTTGTTTTGCTTTAATAACTTGAACCCAATGATTACTTATTAAAGTTGAGTTTTTATTTGTTTAATTGATTGTTAATGGTAGTTGTCCAGAATCCACTTGTTAAGATTGTTGGCAATACTTGTATATTGATGAAAAGATGGAGCAAGGCTTTTGCTTGTTAATTTTGTGGACAATACTTAGATATTAATTAAAAGATAAAGCAATGCATTAATCTTAGTGATGTGATGATGATGTTCCACGACATAGACATTTAGTATTCTATTGATATATTTTCTATATTTATTTTAATATTGAAACTTTAATTTTTCATTTACATTGATAAAATTTAAAATTGAGTAATTTATGCGGGTTTTTAAGATACCATTATAGATTTATATTTTGAGTAATATAATTTAAATTTTTGTGTGTTTTTTTAATATTTGTGAGGTTAAAAGTGAAAACACATAAAAAAATCACAAATTATCTATAGATTTAAGAAAAATAAAAATCCATAGCAAGTTGCCCAGTTGCAGGTCCAATTACCATCCCTAATTGTTATCAAGGTGTATCACAGTCACTAGTTGAGGAGCTTAGGGCTTTTGCCAATTGACAGCATATTGATGACAATCGAAGCCTAATGTCACGGGCCGGTCAAATTTATTACCAAATGAGACAAAATTGGCTTGCCAAGATGCTCTCAGTAAAGGAACACCCAAAGCCGAAATACGCTAAGTAGTAGGGTGCCTTAGCAGTGGACCGTCTCATATATTAGCGAGCGTGGTGCACCTAGTCGCAGGTAACCCAAGATTAAGCTTAAATATTCACAACCTAAAGCGAACAAGCCCAGTTTGATTTTAGAATTCTCTACAACACTCGACACTTGTAATTATTTAGATAATTCTTCACTTGTATATGACTAGACTTCTCTAGAACTTAGTAGATATTTTCAGGCACGTTGCGCAAGTTGCATGGAAGGCTATATAACAATGCAACCTCCCTATAAATAGAGTGTGACACTTGCCATTTTAAATAATACACCACACACCAAGCACAAGCAACTCAAGTATACTTATAAAACTCTTTTGTATTATCTTTTGCGAGTAATAAAATTCTCTTTAACTACATTGCTCTTCATTCTCTTTATCATTCTTGCAAACATCTTTTCTTAACTAATTTGAGAAATTTGATAGGTTTACTTCGCAATTCTAATTCTTGTATTAAAAGTTGTTTAAATACCGCACCTGCGCAAAGTAAGCATCTCATGACACTAAGCTTTGTAGGTGGCCAATGTGAATTTCATTTTCCTCTTCAAGGACACGAATTAGATTATTTGAGTTCTTTCTTTTAAGAGCTTTACAACTCCGCAAAACAAAAATCCGTTCATTTACGCGTGTTTTTAAATGTTCAGCTAACAAAACAGATTTACAAATTATCAATCAAAACATATGGGGCGTATGAGGTGTCTTCTGAATTAAAAGTGTTGATAACTTTATCAATCTATTTAAAAAAAAAAAATTAGATGCTATTTTGCCGTTGATTCATGGTTCAATGATGTTATGAACGCCGACGGTGAAGATCCATTTTTTTTTTTATGTCTTCATTTATTAGCACGAATGCAAATAAAAGGTTGTTTCTTTTTGTCACTTGTGTGTATTTCCTTACTTGAAAGAGGGGTAAAAAAAAAAAGACACGTAAGCGACCGAGACAATTAACAAAAGTGAAAAACTAGGTACTGGTAAGAGCAAGTATCAAAATCCAGCATGCTATTGGTGGATGCAATATCACCTTATCCAAATATCCAAGCACCAAACACCACCACCCGTCTGAAATCGGAACCCCACTCATCTCTTCACCCATCTTTTCTCTATAATCATCACAACTGCTACCCTCGTTGATTGACAAACATAACTCCAAGAACACATCTTCCCCTGCTAACTCGAAAATCTACAATTTCCATGGCTACCCAAGCAGGCCTCTTTACCCCAAGTATTACCACCACCAAAACAAGCAAACTTCCTTTGAACCCATGGAAGCCAACCTCATCCTTTTCATTCACCAGTCCCAAACCCCTCACCTTCTCCATGGCTCAAAGAACCGTCAGAGCCGCAGCCGCCGAAGAAAAAACCGAAGTTCCCACGAAGGAGGCTCCAGTAGGCTTCACCCCACCGCAGCTAGACCCAAACACCCCATCCCCAATCTTCGGAGGAAGCACTGGGGGATTGTTGAGAAAGGCCCAAGTTGAAGAATTCTATGTCATCACATGGGAGTCGCCAAAGGAACAAATCTTTGAGATGCCGACTGGTGGAGCTGCCATTATGAGGCAAGGTCCTAACTTGCTTAAGTTGGCTAGGAAAGAACAGTGCTTGGCTCTTGGTACTAGATTGAGATCAAAGTACAAGATCAAGTACCAGTTTTACAGGGTCTTTCCTAATGGTGAGGTTCAATATCTTCACCCCAAGGATGGAGTTTATCCCGAAAAAGTGAACCCTGGTCGCCAGGGAGTGGGACTGAATTACAGATCAATTGGGAAGAATGTCAGTCCCATCGAGGTTAAGTTCACTGGGAAGCAAGTCTATGACTTGTGAGATGCAGATGATTGTTTAATCTCTTGTTTTATGTGATTGTAGATTCTACTGTTGTTTACTATCCTTTTTTAAATGCAGCTTTTAAAAATATTATCAGGTGTTTAACTGTCCCCTAAAACTATGCTCTTACTCGATCAATTTCTTTTATAATGATGCCTTACTGTTATTGTGTTTAGCAAAAAGCTATTCAATTTTTCTTCTACTCGAAAAACAACAGCACAAAACAGAACTGAAAAAATTCCACAAATATGGAGCACTTAATCAAAAGTTTGTGTTCTGTTTTTTCGACAGAAGTAAGCTAATGACCTACGTATTACACACAACGATAATAACGATAAATTACCGTAATTGGCCGGTGCATCAGCACATCTTGATAAATTACCGTAATTGGCCATCTGCGTCAGATTTGCTTCTATAACATTTTAAGGTTCTATTAAGAAAGTGGAAAACAAGAAGTGTAAAAACAAGAAGTGACTTTCCAAAAAAAAAAAAAAAACGAGTGAACAAAACCAAATGTTGCTTGGCGGGTCAAATTAAAAACTCATAATTACTTGGATAGAACTGTAGTATCATGTCATAGTTACACTCAATTATTAAATTTCTACTTATTTAAGTGGATCTTATTTATTTGACTGGATTCAATAACTGATATAATTATGACATGGTACCACAATTATACTGTAGCTTGACCCCAATTACCTTATAAATAATGATTAATGAGTAAATTATCTAAGAAAAATTTAGGTGCAACTACAATTATATCTAATCATTAAATACTAATGAATTTCATCGATCTAAATACATCTAATAACTAAGTATAACTGTAGCACTGCACCCTAGGCTGATCCAATTATCTGATGCAATCTTAATAAACTATTCAATTTGATTAACGAAAGCAGATGTTCTAAAGTCTAAACTCACCTCGAGTGGTACGGAGGCCGGCGAGCCACTGAACCTCACATACCAAAATAACTCCACGTACATAGACACGTGTCACCAAACTGTTGTCCGTACTCTCTCTCTCTCAAACACACACACACACTCTCACACTCACAAAACGCCCAAACCAATCTCTCACGTCCGCGGTCCACCGTCTTATGGATGATGCCCTCAGCGTCCTCCTAGGTGTCTCGACATCGACATCAGCATCAGCATCAGCATCAGCATCGGCATCGGCATCGGCATCGGCATCGGCATCGGCATCGGCATCGGCATCGGCATCATCATCATCATCATCATCATCATCATCATCAACAACGTCAATGGCCAAGCGCCTTTGTTCTTCTTCAACCTCCCAAAACCCTAACATCACTGCCATACTTAATCCTTCAATGGACAATCTTCTAGAAACTCTTCTCAACCTGGCCGACTCTCCTCCTTCTCTCTCCATCGACGTGTCCTTCGAGAGACTACTCGACTCTACCCCCGGCGATGAGGATCAGTCGCACCTCATCGATCGCGCCATCAAAGTAGGCTCTCTCCTTCTCGAATCCGCCAAACGCTCCGCCAGAAAACGCGCCTCGCATCACAATTTCCTTGCCTGGGCCCTACCTCCTGATCTCACCATCAAAGTAACGTTCTCTTGTTTCATTTGCTCTTTAGTGTTCTTCAATTTGACGGTTTCATGTTGTAAAGAAGACGCTTTTTGAATTTATGTGATGGTGGTGCTACCTGCGTGCTATGTGCAGGTGTTTTCTATGCTTGATACTCAAAGTTTGTGCCATGCGGCGGCGACTTGTTCGATGTTTAACAAGTGTGCTATGGATCCTTTGTGTTATGCTAATATTGACTTGAGAACGGTTGTCCCCAAAGTCAATAACGCTGTTGTGTCTACTATGATCCATCGAGCTGGAAAATCCCTTCAGTAAGAAATTTTTCTGTAATCAAACTTTTCTTTTGTTTCAGCCAGTCCTGCCTGAACTATTTTTATTGTGCTTGCGGCCGCATTGGATGGAATTGTAGCCTCTAATCCTATGGGTAAACTATCAGTTCCACATGCTTTGTTGTGAATTGACTCCACGGCCTGGTGGTCGAATCTATGTGGCTATTGCTTTGTGTAATGGTCTAGTTTCTTGCACTAGTCACGATGACTCAACTAGTTTCCTTTCTAATTAGAAACCTCGTATGCAATGTGCTTAAGTTGCTTGGTTACCTGCCATATCGCCACGTCTCCAATGTTTTCAGAGGTCGCTTCATTTCCATCTGCAGTTGCTTTGTCCTCTTGGGGAAGAGGGAAAACAAGAAAGAAACGTGCATAAAGATGTGAATCTTCTGGTATCTTTGTATGCATCTGTGTCATTTCTGATTGCCAGCCTTTTTCGAAGGCGAAGTATGTTAGTGCCAATTCTCTTATTAGGAGATCCTGCAAAATCTTATTTGTTATAAATAAATTTAAAGTTAGCCGGGGAATGCTCTTTAGTTGTTATCATTGAGTATTCTATTCATAAAGAACGATATAGTTGTGCAGGTAACTAGTAGTAGGATGTTTTCTTCTCTGTGGTTTCCTGCCCTGACTTTTTATATGGTTGTACAGGTCTCTTAAGCTTGGGATAGTTCCAGGCCCAACATCATCGCCTTGGTCTTGTCAGTCATTGGTGTATACCATCAGGAACTCTGTAGATGTGTCAAGCTTCTCTTGGAATGATAAAAAGACCAGACAGGGAAAAGAGTCATTCATTCTTACAAGATCCTGCTTAAATCCATTAAGTGGGGAAAGTGGCGCTGCTGGGTATTTGCTAGTACAATTGACACACATATAATGTGGTACTGAGTTTTTAACTTCTGAATATTTGCTTAAGTTTTTAACTTCTGATATTTGCTTTCTATAAATGAAGGTCGCGTTTGAGTGCATCGGCATCGGCATCGGCATCGGCATCGGCATCGGCATCGGCATCATCATCATCATCATCATCATCATCATCATCAACAACGTCAATGGCCAAGCGCCTTTGTTCTTCTTCAACCTCCCAAAACCCTAACATCACTGCCATACTTAATCCTTCAATGGACAATCTTCTAGAAACTCTTCTCAACCTGGCCGACTCTCCTCCTTCTCTCTCCATCGACGTGTCCTTCGAGAGACTACTCGACTCTACCCCCGGCGATGAGGATCAGTCGCACCTCATCGATCGCGCCATCAAAGTAGGCTCTCTCCTTCTCGAATCCGCCAAACGCTCCGCCAGAAAACGCGCCTCGCATCACAATTTCCTTGCCTGGGCCCTACCTCCTGATCTCACCATCAAAGTAACGTTCTCTTGTTTCATTTGCTCTTTAGTGTTCTTCAATTTGACGGTTTCATGTTGTAAAGAAGACGCTTTTTGAATTTATGTGATGGTGGTGCTACCTGCGTGCTATGTGCAGGTGTTTTCTATGCTTGATACTCAAAGTTTGTGCCATGCGGCGGCGACTTGTTCGATGTTTAACAAGTGTGCTATGGATCCTTTGTGTTATGCTAATATTGACTTGAGAACGGTTGTCCCCAAAGTCAATAACGCTGTTGTGTCTACTATGATCCATCGAGCTGGAAAATCCCTTCAGTAAGAAATTTTTCTGTAATCAAACTTTTCTTTTGTTTCAGCCAGTCCTGCCTGAACTATTTTTATTGTGCTTGCGGCCGCATTGGATGGAATTGTAGCCTCTAATCCTATGGGTAAACTATCAGTTCCACATGCTTTGTTGTGAATTGACTCCACGGCCTGGTGGTCGAATCTATGTGGCTATTGCTTTGTGTAATGGTCTAGTTTCTTGCACTAGTCACGATGACTCAACTAGTTTCCTTTCTAATTAGAAACCTCGTATGCAATGTGCTTAAGTTGCTTGGTTACCTGCCATATCGCCACGTCTCCAATGTTTTCAGAGGTCGCTTCATTTCCATCTGCAGTTGCTTTGTCCTCTTGGGGAAGAGGGAAAACAAGAAAGAAACGTGCTATGTGAATCTTCTGGTATCTTTGTATGCATCTGTGTCATTTCTGATTGCCAGCCTTTTTCGAAGGCGAAGTATGTTAGTGCCAATTCTCTTATTAGGAGATCCTGCAAAATCTTATTTGTTATAAATAAATTTAAAGTTAGCCGGGGAATGCTCTTTAGTTGTTATCATTGAGTATTCTATTCATAAAGAACGATATAGTTGTGCAGGTAACTAGTAGTAGGATGTTTTCTTCTCTGTGGTTTCCTGCCCTGACTTTTTATATGGTTGTACAGGTCTCTTAAGCTTGGGATAGTTCCAGGCCCAACATCATCGCCTTGGTCTTGTCAGTCATTGGTGTATACCATCAGGAACTCTGTAGATGTGTCAAGCTTCTCTTGGAATGATAAAAAGACCAGACAGGGAAAAGAGTCATTCATTCTTACAAGATCCTGCTTAAATCCATTAAGTGGGGAAAGTGGCGCTGCTGGGTATTTGCTAGTACAATTGACACACATATAATGTGGTACTGAGTTTTTAACTTCTGAATATTTGCTTAAGTTTTTAACTTCTGATATTTGCTTTCTATAAATGAAGGTCGCGTTTGAGAAGGTTGCACCTTTACAACATTGAAAGAATGGATAATGCATCACTGTCTATGGCATTGTCTGCCTGCCCATCTCTCCTTGATCTAGAAATTGTTGGCCTGTAAGTTTCTTTAGGCTGGGTTTTGCTTCTTTACACTTCCTTTGGTTTGAGGATGTCTGAAAAGGATAACAAGCAAACTTTGGTCATCTAGAAGCTATAATAAGCGTCCCATAACATGATATGTGTAGAGGTTTAGAGATATTCATAACTATTCTGGATGCTTGGCCTATGCATCAGTCTGGTTATCTTAAGGAAATTTTGTTTATTTCATTTATGCTTTCTGTTTTTGGTCTTCTTGTTTAATTTATTTTTTTTACCTTTTCTATTTTTAATGAGATATATGTTGGAAGATATTATATTTTCTGGACCTTTTCATTCCATTTAAATGTTCTACCTTTTTCCGGTTTCACCGAGTTTGTCTAGAACATTTATGTTTATTATTTTATGGCCTATAAATTTGTAACTCTTTAAATCAGCATGATTTTGTATCCGCAACCTTTTTGATTTGGCATGTGGGTGCGTCAGTCTGGAGCTGTTTGTCTCCTTATTGGTCTTTTTAACCATCTTTTCTTCTTATATAGTAATAGATTGTTTTTATTTGTTTTAATTTTTGGAGCAGTCACGTTGAATTGAGGCAAACATTGATGGCAGTGAGCATGAGCTGTCCCTTGTTAGAGCGCTTGTTTTTTGAGTCTTCAAAAACTGGTGCAGTATCTTCTTCTTGAGAATTTCCTGCTTGGTGCACCTAATATATTTTTCTTACCATTCTTTTGTTTAATGATAGGAAGAGATGACAGTTTGAAGTCGCCGACCTGTGTTGATTTTGTGAACAATTGTCCAAATCTAACATCTATGGCTCTTAGAGGTTTTAAGCTGCCAGATTATAAAATTCGCATACTTCTCAAGGTACATTCCCTGAAAAAAAAATGATATCAAGGTTTTTCTAGTAATTCTTTCATTTTCTGAAATGTTTTAATGCAACTCAATTTGAACCGTGAAATTATGTAAACAACCCGTGTTCTCATTTTCTTTCACAAGGAAAAAAATGCAGCAGTTTAAGATTTTTTTATCGAAGATATTAAGCATTGATCTCTAATAAGTATTTGCTGGTTACTATCTTAATGAAACAAAAACTTAGGTAAAGTTAAGAGGAGTCATTGCTTCCAAAAAGTAATTTGTTAATATATATTTTGACTATTATGTTCAACTGTCTTAGTATTCCTACTTTTTGACTTCATTCTTGGAACTGGGTAGGGTTGCATCTATTTGGCCTATGATGTCTGTACAAAAGTGGTTCTTAAGTAAGAACCATAGAAAAAAAGTCTCCCCCCTCTTTTGGGGTGTTGGAGTAGGGGGATGATGCATACACCTTCTTGAGTTGCCCTCAATCTTTCTATTTACTCTTGTAGGGATTTCGTAAGCTAAAATATGTTGATTTTTCAACTTCTTACTCTATTACTGGAGCCTTTTTGAGGTATGTGTGTCTCCTACAATTCCTTAATTTGATTTACATGAAGTATCTCTTAATAGCACCACCTGATAAAGTTCTGTTAAAATTTATTTGATGTTAGGAATCTTGGAAGTGGGACTGGAGGAAATCTGCTAGAGGTTTTGATTTTACGAGATTGCATGCATCTCAAAGAGGTGAGGATTTCGGTCTCTCTCCCCTCAAACAAACAAAACAACTTCCTTCCCTCTTCATTCTCCGTCTGAAGTTCGACTTTCATGTAGGTGGAAGTTGCTCGGTTCTTAACAGCAGTTCTCACTGGAGATTTTAAGTTCCTTCGACATCTTGTGGGTAGATAGATATTGCTTAGATATCGTATTTTTTCCTTTTGTTGGTTCTCACTTTTGTTCTGACCTTCTTGCAGGACATATCCAACAGGGAAGGTTTAGCTTCTGAAGGTGACTGGTATGACAGATGTATCAATTCACGGTAATGTTTCTGCTTCTGGATTGGCTGTGCTGTTATAAATTCATTGTTTTTTTAATCAAATTTCGGTGCATGTTATGCAGGATCATTCCTTTAAAGGAGGTCTCAGAAGAAAGGCCTGATATCTGCGTGCTGGCTGAGTTTCCATCAGAAGGAAGGTTCGTTTTTTCTGAAAGTTTTATGGTTGAGACTTAAACTTCATTTTGTTCACTTAGTCAGAGAGAAAAAGAAACAAATTGATGATCGGATTTACATTCACCTATATTGTTTTGGATAATCGGTTTTGCAGTTTCATCGACATTGAGCAAATGGTTGACAGTGAGTTCAACAGCGAGATCAGCCTGCCATCGCAGCTGAGCAGTCGTACTTCAGATGATTCGTTGCTTATGAGTTGTTCAGAAAGCAGTTACAATAGTGATCATGGTAGCGGGAATGAGGAGGGTCAGGATTCTGGTTATGTAATTTTTGAGGAGAGCTCAGATGAAGTGGACTTTTTGGCTATTTAGATGAATTACTAAAGCATTGCCCAGTTGGAATCATGTGGCTACCCTACCAATTAGGTATTTCTCTCTCTCCCTTTACCCCACGCCGCACTATCTACTATTGTAGGCAAATAGTAGAGACACAGCAGGCTACATTTCGAGTCATTGTACACATTGTTATTTTATCTTTGGCTTGAGCAGTTTGTGTGCGGGCATGGTGTGTCTATTCCTATAAATCAGAATGATTGAAATTGTTGTATCATCAGGTTGAAGCCTATTGCTTCTCTGTGTTTTCTTCCCTTTGTAAGGGATTTGTGTTGTTGTGTCCAAATTTCCAATTTGATTCACTTTATGCCTGCTGTTCTGCTTTTTAATTGAGCGTTTCAGATTATGATTCCTTCCCTTTGTATTCCCTAACAACACACTTTGCTATTCACATGAATATCAGGGAGGGAGGGTTTTATAGAGCGCTGGATGGATTGAAGACTGATCATCAAATTGAATAGTTAATTATGGATATCTCATGTGTGTCTGCTGTATTTGATGCCTGTGGATTGGTAAGTGGCACTGTTGCAGTAATTTCCCAGTTTGGCCAGTTAGGAGTGAAGCCCACACTTATTGAGTATGCAAGTGTAAAGCTACATGATGTTTTTTTCTTGTTCGCTGTCTAGTTAATTTATTATGCCAATCTCTGATGTTGATTCTCTAAAAAGTAATTTGTATCTAATAACAAAAATGACATTTGCTTTGTCAATCACCTAGCATATCTGCATGGTAAATGCTAGCAAAATCTGACTTGCTTGGATATTTGATAAAATATCCTTGCAATACGTCGCGCAAATCTGAAAGTTATCTCTGCGGAAATGATTTACCTGTGCAACCATGGAACGCATATATAGAGAGTCCAAGAGCAGCAGATAGCTCATGCAGGCAAGCTTGGATCTCCCAGTCTAGTGTTGACAGTTCTGTGTTGAAGGCAGTAGGCTGACTGTTGTCTCGTGTTGAAGGAAAGAAGTCCAAACGTTGGCGCCAAATCAAATTTTGCAACTTTGTCAATTGGCACGGGATGAGTATTGCTTGTAGCAAACCTGTGCGGCACTTGTACAATTTTTAGCATAAAAGTTAAATAAGTCTAATGATAATAATTGGTTCGGTTTAGTTGGTTCGGAGCTGAATCGAGCTAATAGGCTAACAAAAAATGCTATGTTCGATCTAGTACATTGTTAAATACAGCAGAGCACCAATTACATTTAGATATGGTACTTTATAATTAAGCATATGTTCATCATCATCTTTAGGATGAAATGGATTCGTTTTAGGATCAAGAGACCATACTACTATTGGGGTATGAAATGGATAAGTTTTATCTATATTAAAATATTTTAAAATTTTTTCAGTATAATTTGATTGATGGATAAAGATAACATTAGATTTATACTCGGTCTGCAATCCTAGACAATACATAGTGTTCCCCCAAATCTTTCATTTTAAATTTATTTTTCAAACAATCAACAATCTTTTGGAGCTCTTCAGGATATCGTAAGTCTATTAGCAAAGCAAATCCTTATCCAAACGGGATATGTTGTTTACTTTTAATGGTAAAAAGTAATATACAAAAATAATCTGGAAATGATGAGAATTGGTCTTATTTTACCGAAATTCTTCTACACTCATGAGCTCTAATAGAACAAGAAGATTGATATCAAACAAATACACTCCATAGATAATTTACGCTGACCTATTTACGAAAGCTCTACCTACATCTACATATGATCCATTAAATGGTGGATATCAAAGGAGAAGTTTATGAATTATTGTGGAATCCACCAAGTAAATAGAAGCACCACTTGTGATTAATAGACTCGCCATTTTGAAAGTGGATTCACCACTTTGAGTTATAAACATATATTGTCACCCACTGCATAGCACGTTCACAAATGACATTACCAATACCTCGATGAAATCTACGAAACAAACTCTCATTGCAACATCCTTCAACAACTCTGAAATTCTTGCACTTTATGAAACTAGTCGAGTGCATATGGTTGCGATCTGTGATCAATCATATTCAAAGTACTTGTAAAATATCTTTAAGTTCAGATATCACAATAGTGATATATGAAGATAATGCTACATGTATAGCTTAACTTAGAGGATGACATATTAAATGGGACAAAACAAAAGATATTTCATCGAAAAACTCTGCAATATTGTAGTAATATAAATAAAGTTTTGTTACAAATTTTCTTATCCAATTCTAAAGGATTTGCTTCCAAATTTACTATGCACCATTCTTTCATAAACAAAACTTTATTTATGTTACTACAATATTACCGAGCTTTTAAAATAAGATTAATAGATAAAGATAAGCTCATTTTCGAGTTCTGCATTTTGCTCAAACACCAACTATATATATAGTTAGTGCCTTAATAGAGTGGATGACAATATATGTATATAAAACTCAAAGTGTTGAGTCCATTAATTATAAGCAGTGCTTCTATTTATTTGGTGGATTTACCCAATAATTTATAACATTAATGATATTGATATAAACAAATAAAATAATGGGCATGCAAGAGTAGGACCCAATAAATTAACAGCCATGATTCAGGTAACTAGTCTTCAAACGAAGTATTTATTTATTGGACTTAACTATGTACCTAGCCATTGAATCCACCCGGGTGCAGCTGTGGTACGGTGTCGAGTTGTAAAATAGCGGACCCTTACTTGTGAAGTATTTATTTATTGGACTTAACTATGTACCTAGCCATTGAATCCACCGGGTGCAGCTGTGGTACGGTGTCGAGTTGTAAAATAGCGGACCCTTACTTCTTGTAGCGTGTACAATAGTATTAAACAAATTAAGGAGCAACTTTTGAAGTAATTGACATTTGCCTCCAATAAATGGCCGCAGCACAAACGCCACCGTATAAACCGTACCGCCATTTCAAAACCCTAACGGCGCACAGCCGTGCCGTCTCGTGCGTAAAATTCTCCAACGATGGAACTCTCCTTGCATCGGCTTCTCTGGACAAAACCGTAATAATATGGTCAGCATCGTCATTGGCTCTTGTCCACCGATTCGTCGGTCACTCGGAAGGTATATCCGACCTCGCCTGGTCTTCCGATTCGCACTACATCTGTTCGGCCTCCGATGATCGCACCCTGCGGATCTGGGACGCACGCGCCCCTTTCGACTGCCTCAAAACCCTCCGCGGCCACTCCGACTTCGTCTTCTGCGTTAACTTCAATCCGCAATCGAATCTGATCGTGTCGGGTTCATTCGATGAATCAATTCGCATTTGGGAGGTGAAGACGGGGAAGTGCACGCGCGTGATTCGGGCGCATTCGATGCCCGTTACGTCGGTGCATTTTAATAGGGACGGTTCGCTGATAGTGTCGGGGAGTCATGATGGAACTTGTAAAATATGGGACGCAGGTGAAGGCGCGTGCCTAAAGACGCTCATTGATGATAAGGATCCTGCTGTGTCCTTTGCCAAATTTTCTCCCAATGGCAAGTTCATTCTCGTGGGCACCCTCGATAGCACTCTTGTAAGTCGTCCTCCCCTATCTAATTTCCAATCAATTCTTCGATTACTTTGTTGTCTTTTGATTGTTTTGGTTGCTCAATACTGCAAATTCGGAATAAAATATCTACATTTTTGAAAATTTTAGAGAATCCAATAATAGTTAAAAAAAAAATTAAATGTGATTAACTGTTAGTTAGAATTGAAAAGATTGTCGAGAGATCTTAATCGCACTCCGATAGATACAGTGATGTGTTCAGTGAAGAATATTGAATTTCTTTGTAGTGAGAGTGTTTTTCATACATGTATATGACTCTGTGTTACAATTTTAAAGTGCTTTCAATCACATAACGGATAGTTCAACTTTATCTTTTCATTTATTTCCCCATTTCTCCTGTGTGCAGAAGCTGTGGAATTACTCAGCTGGGAAGTTCTTGAAAATTTATACAGGCCACACAAACAAAAACTACTGTATCACATCTACTTTCTCTGTAACAAACGGGAAGTATATTGTTAGTGGATCCGAAGACAATTGTGTTTACGTATGGGATCTGCAGCAGAAAACTATGATTCAAAAGCTTGATGGCCACACTGACTCTGTAATTTCTGTAACTTGTCATCCCACTGAAAATAAAATTGCTTCTGCTGGTCTAGATGGTGATAGAACAGTGAGGGTTTGGGTTCAAGATAGATAAATCACTTATAACGACGTATGGATTGTAAGACTTGTATATGCTGTCTCTGAATATAGCTGTTTTTACATAAATTTTGCTTTACGGATATTCCTGATTTAGGGTATTATGATTGAATATCTGGATTTCATTTTGATGTTATTCTAAAAATCCCCCCACGAAGCTGGTCTTATGCATGCATCAATCACTTAGTTATTCCAGTTACCTGACACTAGAAAGTCTTACCTGGACTATAGGAAGAGTAGAAGTACATCTTCCTCCTCCACTCCTAGTTGTTTCAATTTCCTTCTTAGAGATTACTTTCACTATTTATCATGTGAGGTCAGGCATATGTCTTGTTTGCATCTGCTTGATATCGGCAGAATGCACATTAGTGGAAACATTTTGTTCGGAAAAATTCAAGTTAAATGGATCATAGAGAATGCTGGGCAAGTTCCAGTGGCAACTCATCAAGAAAAGGAAAGCACTGTCATAATCATCTATGAGATCTATTGATGATTTTTTCAAATGTATTGGCTTACAATATGTCATTTCATAAAGTAGCTACATTGAATAGGCTTTGCAGCTAATTACAACATCTCATGAAGAGGATGATATGATACATTGAATGTTTAAATTAATTATTGACTTCTTTCTAAACCAAATGTGTCTTCAGTACCATTCCTCACCTTCTTTCTTCTCTCTGCTATCATATCTGTATATGCCTGACAAAAGGAAAAAGAAAAAAATTATGATCCAATACAACCTAGAAAATCTCCAGGACGCCAACCATCGACATATATTTAGCTGCAAAATTCCCATTATAAACGAAAAAAGCAAATAGAAGTCATTCACTGTAAGCAAGTGTTGCAAGTGGCAACATTCAATAATGCCATGGCCTGACAAAAACTATATTGCTTAATTGCATATTCTTGTAAAGAAAAATGGTCCTAAGTCGTGATACCTTGCGAAAATAACTTCAGTAAATGTAAAATCAAGTTTTAAATTCATATAATCAAATATAGAGGTACTTGGTCATGCTTACCAAACAGTTCCTTAATGCCTTGCAGTGGCATTAAGAAAAACACATCTCTAGAGCCTTGAAAAGAATGTCTTTATAATACACAAGATGCCAACTATTTATTTGAAAGATGTATTTGCCGACATCTCTAGAGGCTAGAGCTCCAGTGTTTACAATTCCAAATGAACGATGAGTAATCCAAAAAGGAAGGGTGTAGGGTGCTCAATCATCAATTATAACATCAACAAAATAAAACAGGAATTCATAATCAAGCATAAACTACAGAAACTTCATTAAGCAGAGTAGCTTGTGGTTGGTTAGCTGGTAACTTAAATATGAGAAGTATGAACAAAAGAATAGTAGGAGTAGGAGGTTCTCATACCTTAGGATAAGAGTACAGAAATATGTACCACCAAGTGCAAACCAGTAATGATATGACTGTTGAAGCTAAGAGAGAATGAAAAATTAACCAGCTACAGACAATCACCAATGCCCCAGATAACACTATTGTCCACGGCTGACACCTAGCCAAAACCCCAAAAAAATAAAAATAAATAAAAACATGAGAAGGGAAATAAAAAATTCACTAAATGTGTTATGCATACAAAGTTGGACTATAAAATATTAACTGTCAAGCNAATAAAAAAATAAATAAAAACATGAGAAGGGAAATCAAAAATTCACTAAATGTGTTATGCATACAAAGTTGGACTATAAAATATTAACTGTCAAGTGTCCCAAGTTTCACTTTCACATATGACAGGATGATTTATACCAGGGCTATCCCTCTCTGCATCTCACATTTCATTAAGTGTAGACTGTGTAGCAAGCACTACTCAATCGAACTATGTTACAAAACGAGAGTAGGCCACCAAAAATAACGCTGCCAACGCATGTATTTATAGGCACTTTCAAGTGTGAATCACATTAAAACAAGTATGCTACTAAATTGATAATTTTGGAAACTAAAAATGTAAAATTGATCTGTTCTATAAAAAAAGGCAGATTGTAACTTCCACCAAAACCCACCAAGTAAACTCTATACTATAATTTACTCCAAACATCCACTAACAACAACTCAAAGCGGAAATACCAAATTTGTGAATTAAAGTTAAAAAGAGAGAGAAGGAAAAAACAAAAAACAGAATAATTAATTAATTTTAAAAAAAAAACAACGAATGCAAAGAAAAGGCTCACCAGGAGGGCTTGGTATCCCAAACAGAATCATACTCAAGAGAGAGGTAGTTGAGATAGCCATCCATGTCATCAACGACGCCGTTTTCATCCATAAACATAGACTTATTTTGGTCGCCGGAATTCGCTCCAAACACTACAGTTTTGCGGCCAAGTTTTACCGTTTTGAGTTCGCGCGAAGAAGAACAAGAAAAACGAGGCCGTAAAATAGAGTTCGTATTTTGGTCGCCGGAATTCGCTCCAAACACTACAGTTTTGCGGCCAAGTTCTACCGTTTTGAGTTCGCGCGAAGAAGAACAAGAAAAACGAGGCCGTAAAATAGAGTTCGAGAAATGGGTTTTCTGTGAAGACGAGTCATGGGATCTCATTCTCAGTGAACAACATACTGAGACTGAAAGAGGCAGAAGAGATAGAGTTCCCATTTTTTGTGGAATTAAAAATAATAATCTTTAATTAATTTAAAATTTTAAATTCTGCAGCAACTGAGCACCGCCAACGAGAGATGGGAAGGAAAAGGCATGCGATTCGTTCGTGACAAAGAAAACATTGTCGTTTGCAGACGCGGATGGTAAAAAGTGCCAAAAAAACTCACTTGAAATTTTTATTTATAAGTTTACACACGATAATTTTTTTTTTTATATATATATAAGGACCCGTTCAGTCTTGAAATGAAAACTTTTTAATAATAATGAATTTTTTTTTCTTTTTCCACCAAACACAATTCAATTTTAATTTTTCTTCGGCGAGAGAAAAATGACGAAAATAATAGGAATCCAATTGTAACTTTATATTAGAAAAAAAAAAGAAAGAAAAAATAAAATTGTAGCTTTGAATTGGTCCCTCGCCACCAATTGGTTCAATGGTAAAAGCGGGCTTGCTCTTCACTAAATTGAGATTAATGGCAGCCCGATGAATCATGTTAAAACACATGAACTTTGTTTGTTTCATATATATATATATATATATTAAGAACAACGGGAACTGTATTCACATTACCATCATTTGTCTTTCCAATTCCTAGAAGAATTCGCTTTCCTTCTCCTTTATTAAAGTGAGTTTGCAAATAAAATTTGTTAATCTTTTACCATCACAATTCTGATTCGTACATGCCTTGGAATATGTTGCAGGCAAAGACACAAGACTGCAAAGAATGGAAACAGACCCCTACAATCCCTTCGATCAGAATTTGATAAAACAACTGAACAATAAGATAATAGACGAGCCTGTTGAGTTTCCGGACCTGATAACAACTGAGATAAACGATCACCACCCGGCGGACTTCTTCCCAGGTTCGCTTCTCCGTGCCTTTTGCATCTCTTTCAACAATGTCCTTCTCCCAAGTTGGCTGGCTGCAATTCAATAATCTGCATTTACTAACGTTCTTGCAAAATATGGTGATGATGGGTTTCTTGAAATTTTATTGCTTGTACAGAAGGAGGAGACAGAGATCGGGAGAAGGGATGCTATGTTTTGACACCCAGGCACCTGCTCTATGGACTGACCTGGCTTCCAGAGCGGCGAGCAAAGAATGGCTACTGGAAGCCTTATGGATACATTGACGGAAGAATCTTTGGAGCGTGCGGCAAGCTAGTAGCCATAAAGCAATCATTCACTTTCCATGAACCGGGCGAAAACATCGGCAGGAAAACAGACTGGAACATGACTGAATACAGACTGCTGAAGCATTCCTGTACGAGTGTATGTGATCATACCAAAAAGAGGGTAATTCTTTTAATACTTGCATACACAATTACTCTATTATAACAATGTTCTATGGTTTTCAAGCTAGAGACCGGAAAAAACACTAACATAAACAATTATTGTTCAGCGAAAAGAACAAATGCATTCAATAATTTGCAAAAGAAACAAGGAGAATCACTAACTATGAATTAGACTGGCGCCTTAGACTCAAGCTGTTGCAATAAAAACTCAGTTGAATAGGCTTTTAAAATAGGGCCTTTATTCTATCGTAACAAATATTTTTGCAAGTTCTAAAATATGATTGGATTATTTTTCCACTGCCTGATTACTCTCATCACTGTGTTTCCTTTATATTTCAGCTTGATAGCTGGGTTCTATGTAAAATCTACTGGGAGAGTGAAATAATAGTAAATGAGGATTTCTCTGACGAAGAGGAAGAGTGATTAGCACATTTTGTCTCAGAAGAGATGTTAGCAAATTGACAGGCTTTCGATGCTTCAAGTTAGTTTCCTGACAATTCTTGTACATCAATATACAGAAGCTCTGCTTCAAAGTTACTTGGTTACTTTACAGGAATCTCTGAGGAGATTTTTGTAATCAGAGAACTATGAACCTATTCTCTGTGATATGAAAATAATAGCTTACGAGTTCAACTTTTAAGCACATTCAATTACGAATAAGCAGCTATTTCTTTGTACTCCAAAAAAAGAAAAAAAAAAACACTATTTCTTTGAGCTTATTAAGATATAAATTATAAAGAATCCATGAAATTTTATATCTAATCAGAGTAACTTCAAATTCTTGGATGTAGAAATCAAAACCCTTGTTCAAGCCTATACTAAAATCTAAGCTAGAAGCAAACAAACAGACAATTAGCTACACCTGTTGAATTGCTCTCATGCAGATTCTGGAACATTTTAGTCTGCATCAGTCTCATTGAGGGCTGACACCCCATGGTAAACTTTTAAATGCCTGCTACAACAAGCTTCTTGATCAAGTTAATGCCTGTCACCCTTTGCCTTTGAGCAAAGGCTCAACTTCTTGAAAAGATAATCATAATAATCATTGTTAGAAAAAGAGATCTTACTGCAATGCTTCTGGAAGATACAACATTGGTAGGGGTAGCAAATGTAAGTGGATTTTTGAAAACCTAGATTTAGAGCACTTCCCATGGTAAGTAGAAAAATGTAAAACAATGATTGGTTAAAGCACCAAGATATGAAGAGCAAATCATTAAACTAAAAATGTAGTTAAATATAAGTCATTGAAGGAAGAAATAAGGCAAAAGAAATTGGTAAATTTATAATCACATAGTATTCTATCTCATTCACACTGTTTATGAAGATAATCACAGAGGTATTTGTTGACACTAAAGGACTGAACCTACACTTCTATTCATTCTTCCATGCATACAATAGCAATGAGAAACCAAGACCTTGCAGTTGGTTATCTTTAAACCGCTGGGAATAAGACCAAGTCAATACAGAAGGATCAAAGACAGACTGGCATGCCCAAAACTTCTCAGCAGAGAGGCAAGTTTGGAACATGAAAACAGCATTACCCATAGCATTACCGAATAGCCAATTATGAACATCCCAAAACACTTCAACTGGGAGACCATCCACCAGAATTGTGTGGTTACCTCGGAACTTCCACTTCAGCCTCTTGACTTGCATGACTGTCTTACTGTCAATACGGATCACAAGACAAGGGTCTTTAACATCGATAGTGTCACACTCAATTGTGATATCATGTGTCAGCCCCTTGTCGCAAAATTGAGCCTTGGCACCATAAAACTTCTTACCAAAAATATGCTCTCTCTTGGCAATAAAAACGGGATTTGAATTGATAGGGGCAGCATCGATCTTCCTGTATGCTTCTTTCTTTAAATCACCAAGAAGTAACACCATTTCTTGATTATATGCAACAGCTAAATAATACCCCTCTACTGGCTCAGGCCCGGAACCAAATCTAGCACCAGATAAATCCCAATATATATCAACTCTACTAGAATCTACCTCTAAATTTTTAGAACCTTTTCTCTTAGAGAACAGCCACGGTTTTATTTCAACCTTACAGAGGCATTGATTAGTCGAATCATCGACTGCAACACAAAGGCCTTGCCCCATGAGATTCTTTGTCCAAGTAACATTAATCAAGAACGAACGACCATGTAATTTGCACTGATAAACACAGGCAACCAAATTTTGAGCAGCTTTTGTTGCACCAGATGATGAGGATGATGATGAATCGGCAACTTGAACCCCATTTTCACCAAAACAAGAAGGAAAGTCCCTCATATTTATATTACCAAAAATTAAACAAAATTCTTTCTTGCTGATTCCTGTCCAGTCTCTACGTGGACTGACAAAAAGAAAAATATTAATCACCAGATCAAAAGATGAACAAAATTCAAGCTTAATTAATATACAGAGAAAGTCCTTACACCTCAGTCAATTGAAGCTGAACTCAAAATGCTCCAAGCTCAGCTTCTCAACACTTCAATCTGATCTGGGTGTTGCATTTTTGAAGCATACAGCTGCAGATGAAGGAGACAAAGAGAAAAGTGGACTGAGATTTGCTTCACTGTCGATGTCTCAGCTATATCCACTTCAAAATAATAATAATAATAATATTGGAATAAAACTAACAAAAATTAAAGAGAGAGAGCGCTCTCAGGTCACATGGGACTACAAGTTGAAGAAATGGGGCTTAAATGATGAAAACTCAGAACTGGTTATGAGCTGGAAAAAGACTGGGTTTCTAATACTAGTCTAAAGAAAAGCAAAAGGTATCTTACACTCTCTCTCTCTCACACACAATATTTACATATATATTTATATAAATGTGTGTGTGTGTGTGTATTATTTGAATAATCTTTCTTCTTTGTCCATAATTAAGAGAATCATTATGGGCTTGCGCTTTAGCTGACATAAAACATTACACATGCATTATCACGCAACAAACAACAAACCACAAACCACCGCTTAAAGAAAAGGCCTAAAACGCCAACTTTTGAGACCACCCTAGCCATGGAATTTTCACTTTCAATTGTATAGCTAGCTGTATATCATCAGTATCACACACTTTGGCTATTGAGACAAATATAATTATGGTGGAAAGCAAAAAAGCAAAAGAAAGGCAATGCCAATAATATAATAATAGATTATTGTTCTAGTTTTTTTTTTTTTATTATCTTTTTTCTACCCTTTGAAGGTTCCATTATCTTACATAATTGACTGCAGTGATTGCTCTTGCTCTCAAAAAAAAAAACAATAATGCTGGTATAATAATAATAATAATAAAAACAAAAGTGTAATGGTAATGTTAAAAAATGAGCATTTTATATCTCATTTACCAAGGTATTTTCAACCTCACGTCTAATGCCACCTAAAGAAAAGAAATATGAACAGGAGTGCAAAATGCATGCTTGAGTTATGGCGTGGCGCATGCCTCGGTGGTGGTCCACTCTAACTTACAGGCACTGATTACTTATGATATGAGTTATGGCCTACTCTCTAAAGGTTAGTGTTCACTGTGACGCGGTTAATTTCTTTCAGAGTCCTCCCAATTTTTGTGAATATTGGTTAAAACTCTTTATTTTTCCTCTCTCTTTTAACGCCAGAGTTTTGCGACGTCAAAATTGATGATTGTCTTTAAAATCAGCGTTCGAATTTATGTTAATGAAAAAAACAAAAAAGGGGTGTGAGCGAAATTAATCGTTCCCAATCCAATGACTATTTTTAGTACACATAATTGAAGCACAAACGATTAGGCATGTGAGTGGCCATAGGTATTTGGACCATGATCAATCGAATGATAAAAGGCACACAATTTAAATTTGGGTTTTTTTAATCATCTTCAAATCTGGACCAAACCTCATGGTCGTGGGGTTTGGTGATGAAGATAATGCTCTTTTTTAAGCATGGGACCGGGATGACTTTTATTAAGATATAAAGTAGTGTTTAGTTGAAAAGGAGAAAATGGAGGAAAGGAAAGTAATCTATATTTTATTTTATTTTAATTATTTGACTGTATAAAATATATAAAAATTTAATTTCTATCGTAACGTAAAATTTGAATTCCATATAAAAAAATGAAAAATGTACATTCCTCTTATGTTAGAAACCAAAGCATGGCCTAAGACAATTATCAACATGTATAATTAAGAGAGTGCTTCGGCTTCTAATGGGTAATGGCATTGAGCAACAAATAGCAAACGCTTATCCCTATCCAAATCCAGACAATACGATAAAGAAGCTACATCTGTAACTTTTCTGTCTCTATAGTAAGTAATTTTCACGGTTTAGCGGTTTTATTGACCCAACTTGGCCCCATAATTAAAAAATATAAATGCATGAAAACAACTTGTTTGGTATCAAATCTTGGGGAAAAAAAATTATCTAATTTTAAGAAATTTCCATCACAACAAACTCTCGGCCGTTGCCAATAAAATATGGAAGTATAATGCCATTGTCAATAAAATATGGAAATATAATTACCTGAAAAACATATTGATGATCAAGATCAGGACCCATTAAAAATGAATTCTTTGCCAGGAAATTGAAACTATAATGGCAATCCTTTTACCCCGGAAATGACTAACTTATTTTGGCTTTTATAGTGGAAAGCAAAAGATCAAGAAATCAATTCCCATTGAGCAGGGCACGTATTAAAATCTAATAAGGTAGACCAATTACGGCCTATCATATCTTATTATCTTATCTTTCGCGTAGGATCCAGAAAATTTTGGGTGGATTCTAAAGAGTCATTATATCATTCTTTGACACTTAGTTCAGTTTGTAAGCAAAGGGTTGGTGCAATCAAGGCAAGTAGCCCCCCCCAAGCAAAGGGTTGACACTTATTATTGCGGTGGTTTGTTGTTTGCCCCCCTAACAGAGTAACCATTGAAATATCTTAACCACTGCAATTATAGATGCAAAATCCTTTTTGTTGGATCACATTATGAGATCAGAACTAAGATTAAGACAACTCTTCCTAACCCCCAACTCTGATCCATGTGCTGAAAGCTCCGATACCTAAGTTATGTATAGTTTCATGGCCGACTCCTATTGATTTGTCAACGTAACATCAACATGCTACATGCCATATGATACACGTCATTTTGAGTCGCCATATTTAATGGAAGTTATTCATCGTGAGTTGTCCTAATCACGTTATTGAGCCCGTGGCGGTCAAGTCTGCTTATAAGTTGCAGTGAATTTTGCTAATGATGGATTCTGAGAATGATGTTTGTTATTTCTTGTGCAGAATAATTTTGGCGCTAAACCTACTTTTTACTAGAAGAATAGTTGAAGATAGTTTCACCAATACTCCTCCTCCCACTTTTTAAGCAAGTTTACTGTTATTTTATAATTTTAGTTAGTTAAGAAGCAAAGCAAATTGATATCATTGCTTGAAATGACTGTTATCAAATCCAATATGTGAGCAAAACTGCAGAAGTTGGAGAGTTTAATTTCATTGAATGTGGTCAAAAGGAGGAGAATTTGACTTCAACAATTAAGCAACCGATATTTTTTCCCTCGCAGAAGAAGACTTCAGATGGCAATTATGAATATATCGCAAGTTAATGGAGATCAATCGAGGTTTTAGCCTGTGGGTTCCCCAAAGTGGCATTCATGGATGGAAGGTCTATTTTAGGAAGCTGAAACCAAGAACAAATATCTACCACCACATATGAATTATTTTTAATATAAAGTAATGTTAGGATCTCAATATTTGAATCTCGATATAAATTTCAGTTCATATGAGGTTCATATATCTATTAAAGGAACGGTTAATTTATGCATTTATCACTAGTGTTACGAAGAGATAGCCCTTTATCATCAAAGGAGTAAATCATCCCCTTTAACTTTAATTATAAAATACCGCAATATATTTGGTAAACTTCAGTAAAAAGTTTTAGTAAAGCAACTTGGGAACCACATAACTCGTAAGTCATAGCTATGTACATCTGCTTTTAACAGCTGATGCTGAATATTTCATCTTGATGTTGGTTTCAGTATAAACCTAAGTTTAAACTTCTTTTGCAGTGTTTATTTTTTGCCCTTGTGCCGGACATATTATGCTCTACTATGATCTGGCAGCTTAAAACAATGGTGACCCAAATCATTTCTGATGCCACCCCATCTCAACCATTAATATCATGATACAAATAAATAAATAAAAATAAAAATAAAAGGAGCCAAAATTCAGTCTTAGAAGATCACGATTTTACCCCATCTTAATCTGAGCAATAGAGGTCATGAAAGTAATACCATTTTCCGGATGTTTGCATATCTGAATTAGTCTGTGACAGTGGCAGCGACTAGAAAGAATAATGTGTTCCGTCAAATGTTATTGGCTCATATTTAAAACTCTTGAATATTGTACTAATATCTCTAGTGTTTGTGCAGCTCAATATGAAATAGCGATCCTACCTATGAACTGTGGCCCTGGAATGAATTGTTTGGAATGGGACATTGGCTGCCTTGAATTTCAGGAACTTACGGGCATGAGTTCTTTAGTTTTGTCCGCTACGCAAACACAAACTTTCCTTTTGGTGGTTGTGATGAGCTCGATCCCTCTGCCACACTAGCTACTTGCACGGTGCAATGGAATCAGATGAGGCAACTTTTACTGTTCATCCCAATTTTACATTTTAGTCCAAAGCTTACTGATCATGTTGTTGTATACTTGATTTGCAGCAGTTTCAAATACAGTGCTTTGCTTTTGCTTTTGCTTTTATATATGTACAACATACAACTAAACCGTATTTTTTTCTTGGGAGTAAAATAAACTAAAATCTAGGGTTTATGACTGGTGATTTGAAAAGTTGGTGAAAGCATAGTTTAATAACTAGTTATGTGAGTAACCCAAGTACAGAAGAAAGCATAAAATAGACCCATTTTGGAATTAAGAACCTCTAAATAATTAAAAACTCTTTAATGTTTTCATTATTCAAGAGACAAAGTACAGTCGGATCCACTTCGCTTTTGGTCTACTCGCCATATTTTATTCAATTTTCGAGTAGTTTGCTCAACTTTAATACTGCTTCGGTACTTGTTGCCCAACTTTGTGTTTTGTGATTGGGGCGTGTGTGTTGTATGTTGTGTTGTGTAATAATTTGCCAAATATGGATATGAGCATACCGGTTTTAGAAATTAGTCTTTGAGTCAAGAAGCCCTTCCAGCTTCATCTTCATCTTCGTCCCCTATGCCCTAGCGTCTGTTTCTGCCAATTCTATATGTCCCCCCCCCCCCCCTTTTTTTTTTCTTTTATAAAAAAAGTGATGTGATGCACAAATTACAAACAACCTGACACAACATCAAGCCTAACAGTCCAAGCACTTGGTGAATCCGCAAAATTTTCTGGTCATCCAATATCTTATTACTAAATTAGCAAGGAGATAAAACAGCCATAGCAGTACATAAAATTTCCTTCCCAAGTGAAGGTCTAAGTGAATTTTACAAGTCATGATATGCAGGGCAACAAGATTTTTAAGTGCCTCCATCAAATCACATTGAATCAATGATCGATCTTTCCTCCCAAAAAATTCAAATACAACATAAAAAGATCGATGGCTTATCTCTCTCTCTCTCTTTTTCCCCTCCTTTTTCGATAGGAAAAGTATGTCTTTCATTAAAAGATCAATAATGGCCTAAAATACAACGCTACATGGGTGTAAATCCAGGACTACATCAGGCTTAAGTACAATATATAAGATAACATCTAAGACTCAAGCCAAAGTTAGGACAATACATAACAATAACACAACTTAAAACATTACAAATCTCCAATAGCCGAAAGAAAACTAAATAGTTTCACACATTGAGATCTAATGAAGCACCAGAGGAACTCATCTCAGCTTGCTACCGTTGGTGAAACCTAGTTCCAATCGGAAAAATAAAATTCATAGCGTCCGATAACACAATGCAATACAGCACAATTGCAATGACAGAGCAGAAAAAAATAACAATTAAACCACAAAACTGCAACAAAAACTACCCCTACAATTCACCATAAAGTCTTTCAATGTCAATCAATCCTATCCACTCACTTGACTGTCAAAGTTGTGGCTGAAATGATCTAAAAACATTTTTAAAATGTTTAAACACCAATACTGAGTACAAAAAACAGAATTACAATATCACAGTAGCTGATACTAATTGTTCTGTAAAATAATAATAATAATACATTATTTAAGTCAATATTATTTACATGAACCTTTAAAAGGCTAAGTGTCTGACTACTTAAACCAGACCACCTGATGTGATTTAGTGGTATTTGTTATGTGTCAAATAATTTCCAATGACATATCAACATTCCAAAAATTTCTCAATAATGTTCTCCAGCTTCGATACTGGAAATGCATGCTGTATGCATTGTTCAACAGACTGAAGTTCTGCTCAAAAGAAAATTTATGACTATTATAAAAAGTATTACCCACTCTAAGTGGCAAGTACAACTAAAACTCAACAAGTACAGTGAAGAGTGAAAGCATCTATAAGTCTATGCAGAAATACTCGGCAAATAGATGTAAAAGTACAATTCCAAAAGGCCCATACCCCATTGCTACGCCCTGTAAACAGGGGTCCACATAACTCATTAGCTAATAGATGCATCAGAAATTTTCTATATGTCGAACTTCATAGAAAAGCCATCACATAATGGCCGTTTTTAAGTCCTTCAGCGCGGGTTCAAGGGGTAAATGAAGATGGGATGTGGTAGGTCTCTAGGAAATTCTTCCTCAAAGAACAAAAACAGAAGAAAATTGTTCCTCAGGTAACAGCAGGTACAACAAATAACACAAAATTCTGAAACCAAGAGAGACAATGTCCAGAACAAAGTATACACACAAAAAAAATCCCCCAAATGAAACAAAATCACAAAAGAGAGGGACCTTGAAAAATGTTTTCTCCATCTACGAGGGTACCGGACACTTTTCTCATTAGAAACATGTCCTATGTTGGTTTATACAAGTATTTAAATTCAAAGTGCAACAAATGGGCTATTCCCCACATTACATGTCACGCTATATCTTGGTTCGTCTCTAAATTAATTCTTCACAAGAGTACAATAGATTTATGTAATCTCAAAATATCATGTAAGCAGACTTATTTACTATTGCTTATAAGAATACTGGCATTTCCAGCTTTTCATTAACAAAGTTTTCATGACAAAAAGTCAGACTAACTCCAAGCTAATGAAGCGATGCATAGTAAAAATGACATCAACAGAAATGCAAACTAGAAAATGCTGTGCAAATGCTTAGTAAAGATAGAAAGGAAAGTTGACAGCCACCCATTTAATTATGAAATCTGCATCCAATTCTTTCAGTATAATCCACTCCATAAAACAGAAAATAATAAAGCAACAACATAGCTAATATTGAACGTACAAGAGCATCAAGTTTCACCACTGTCTTTTCCACCGAAAGGATCATGGGTAGGACCAACATCCTGCCCAATATGACGCTGCACCAGGCGCTGCAAATCAGCCATAACCTTATGCTCGCGTTTTGCCTTCTCCTCATAGTTAAACATTGCTAATGCTCGCTTGTCCTCTGCACTATAAACCTGGTTTTCCTTCCTAATACGAATAGCATTCATTCTCTGATGCCTACTACCACTCATCACATACCCAAGACTCTCAAATTTCTGAATCTCCTCAGCAGATAGACCCACTTCACCTCTTCGTGGTATACGCTTCCCTTGCTGCACGTACTGTGCAATGGCATCACCTTCTCCAGGCCTAAGTGCACCACCATAACTAATATGCCCTTCAGCTCTAGGCAGTGGCATTGGACCCACGGCCAGTTCATTATCTAAAGCTGGCTTCTTCTGAGACTCAATCATTTCCTTAAACTTGAGCACCTCAGCATTGATTTCAGCCTGCTTAGCCCCATCGTCCATTTTCTGTTCAGAACCTAAACTCTCATCACTCTCACTTTCTGACTTCTGCTCTTTCTTACTCCGTTTAGACAGAGAAAGCTTGGGTTTCTTCAATTTCCCATTATCATTATCAGAAGAATGACTGGCATCAGATTGGGCAGTTTCACTGCCCCGACTATCGCTCTCATCCGAATCACTGTACCTACTCTTCCTCCTACTTGTCTTTCTTTTACTGCTGCTTCTATTCTTGTGCCGTCTACCTCGTCTCTTTCTCCTGCGTCTATCCTCTTCCTCATCAGAATCGCTCTCATCATCTTCTGATTCACTAGGTTTTCTACTCTTCGGCTTCGATCTTCTACTCTTTCTCTTCTTCCTAGACCTTGAATCATCCGATTCAGACTCGGATTCAATCTTTTTCCTATTCTTCCTAGACCGCGGATCATCAGATTCAGAAGCAGACGCACTACTCTTCGAATGCTCAGCTTCAGAATCGTCTTTTTCTTTCCCACTCGAATCATCACCTCCGTATTTCTCCAAAATCTCATCAGGTTTATCGTCCTCCAAGCCATCGTTCTCGTATCTCGGAGGACTCGGCGTGGCGGTCCAGAAACAGTATTTCAAGGATTTACGCATCTTCTGCCTCTTTCGCCACCTGTACTCCATAAAGTTCAGCCCCTTCAATTCCTCGTCGGAATCCGACTCTACGTCATGCTCGTTCCTATAATCTCGGTTGCTCTTGCCAAATCTTTTCGGCAACGAGTCTAGGGTTTCGTAATTGCTGCCTACGGGACTTCTTCTTCGTCCAGGGCTTGGACTTCTTCTTCGTCTAGGGCTTGGACTCCTTCTTCGTCTAGGGCTTCGATATTTCGGTGAATATGAGCGGGAACGGGAGCGGGAGCGGAAGGGAGAGCGGTACCGGTAAACGGGTGAATTTTCGGAGTCCGAGGGGTAGCCACCGGAACGGCGGCGTCTGTCTGGGATTTCGATGGTGGATGATGGACGGCCCATAATTGTTGATTAAGCTAAGAAGCAAAAATGGTCGGTCAATGTAAATGGTTTTCTTTTTCGTAATTTGATTTAGCTTTTGCACGGTTGCAAACTCGGTCGAATGTCCTTCCTGGACCCGGCTGCCCTGACAACCCCTCCTCGACCGCCAGCGAGGAAATTAACGCGTGTTCCTCGCAGGCGTCTGAATGATTGGGCCGTCTTAGCGATCGGAGAACCGCCAATTAATCGGGCCCCATTTGGTTACCGTCCAGCCCAATTACCACTTTTAGAGCTGTGTGAATTTATCCAAAACTCGCTGCACCGCCTGTCTATAATCGAAATTCCAATCTCTTCGAATGAGTTAACAAGTAATTTCATTAATTATGAAATTGAAAATTAAATGAGTGATCGCCACCTCATACTTGGATAAAAAATATTGGAGTAATATTATACGTACAATGATAATATTATTCTTTTGTTAAAGTTTGGTTGAAGAAAATAATATATCTACATGGCATATTAATAAGGGACATTGGCTGAAATTTGATTTTTTTTTCCCTTAAATGATCGTACTGAAATTAGAATATATATATATATATATATATATACCTGATGTTGTAGTTCATTTGAAAGCCAAATCTACAATTTATTTTAAGAAATAAATTAGGGGTTATTTTAAAGAGAAATTCTACTCTCCCAATCGATTCACATAAGATAAACAAAAAAAAAAAAAAAAAAAGTGTTGAAGCTCAATATTGATACTTGATAGGGTAAGTGATATTTGATGTCCCTGTTTTTAAATTTAAGAATTAATGCCGGTCTGTCCAAGCAAAATTTTGTTCAGATAGCAGAAATATTATGATTGGTTATGGAGGACGCTTTGGAGTTGGACAATATTGCTGACTATCAATATAAATGAAGCTATTTATAAAGGAGAATAGATGATTAAATTACTTATAAATAACAACAACTACGCGATGAAACATACTTTTCCAGTAAATATATCAACTTGAAGCAAAGAAGTTTAGCCTCACACCTTCAATCTTGACATTATTCACAAGCTCACACATCCAACCACCGCAACGTTTTACCACACTGGCCTGGGTAGCTTACAAGTTAAGACGCCTCTATTTCAACTATAATTTCCAATTAATATACACCCGCCCACACACTTGTGCATGCATGGTGTTCTAGAATTTATGTAGTATGGAATTGTGTCAAACTTTGAAACGATCAAAGCTTCTGATGATCAGCCCTTTTTTTTTCCTCCTCGTTTGTGGCCCGTAGCATTACTTATTCACTACTCTACAAATCACAATAGAAAAACCAAAATTTTCCCTTTGACGTGAGGCTGGCTTTAGGTGTAAGTTTCGATCTCCATGGACTGAATTCTCTTTATCAATCTTTGTATTAGCTAGGCCATTTTCACAGGTTCTGTATTCAAATTCACTAGTTGATATATATGTATTAGCTGACGATCAATTGGCGCATCAGACATAGGCTAAGCATAAAATTCTGAACTAAACTTTTAGGTATCATATTGTGCATTATCCATTTTGGTATGTCTCTCTTCTAAAGCATCGAAATAAAACATATGTTATACATCCAAAGGTGATCCGCATTTGAACATTTTCATCATATTAATTTGTTTCAACATCTTAAGTTAGCTAGCATGTAGGGACGAAGTTTTTTTTCTTTAAAAAGAAAAAAAAAGCACGTTTTTCATGCTGGATGGAGCTGGTAAAATAAATAAAAATGTACTAGAAGATACTTCATGCTTGTTGAAGTTGGGTGAGCATCTGAAAAAAAAATTAAAGAATGAGGGGATATATCGTTTTGGTGAAGCTAGCAGCAGCTAGCTTTGGTAATATCAGGTTCATTGTTGAGAAGAGAAAAGGGTGTGACAAAGACATGGCACCAAGAGAGGGCATGTATTTCTAAATTCTTATTTCTTGCATGATTGCCCACCGTAAGAGATCAAATGAAGGAAATACAAATTGAAGAACAGTAGTAAGATACAAGTCACTCGCTCTCCTCAGAGCAAAGCAAAGCAAAGGCCCCTGCCCCCATTAATACTTTCAGCTCGGCCCTCTATTTTCCTTCCAACCACTCACCTACTACCAAAACCACGAATTGGAATTAAACACACGCACACTACTTCTCCAAATGGCCGGTTGGCTTCACTCCCTCGTCGTCTCCCCTTTGAAGAAGCTCTGGGATCGCCTTCACTCCAGCCACCGCAGACGTAATTACTACCAATTCCCCCTCTTCACATTCTCGTGATTTCTCACAAAATCTCCATTTAAAACGATTACATGCGTGCATTCGTTGTGTTTTGCAGGTAGAGGGCTGTATATACTCTACAAGGATGTGAAGTCGTGCCCCTGCGAAGATGTGCAGGTATTGTGGTCAATACTGGTGGAGTCACATGCGGCTGATCTTCGCAAGTAATTAGTTGATACGAAGTCTATACAGGTTTAATTAATTCGCTTTAACATCGATGCTTCCAAGAAGAGGATGATGATCACTTGTCCCTCGGTGTCCGCATGCATCCATTGCCTTGTGTATGTATATTGCAATTACAATTCCTCTGTAATCTCACTACATTTTGTCAGAATGGGGCTAGCTTTTGTTTGGCTATAATATATATGTACATGGGTGGTACCTGGTGGGCTATTTTTGTTCTTCGTTTGCCTCCGAAGTCCCAGCTTCTTTGTTATGCTTGATTACGTCTGTAAATTGGTGATATTTATAATCAGCGAAAGATAAATGAAGTGCTTTTAATGCTACAAAAGTTATTACTGAACTTTCGGGTACTGACCAAGATCTCCTCGTTGCGTCATTTTCAAGGTTTATAATTTACTCGTTGTCGGTGTCGGGGTCGGGGGTCGCGACTAGAGGAGCAAATAATATAACTCTTCAGTTAACCTTTTTATTTGCTGCCATTAATAAAATAACTCAATGGAATATCCGTATGATAATAATTTTAATTAAGTTTTAAGTTTCATTTGACAAAATGTTGATTTACCTTCGAAAAGTTAGATGCAGCAACAATGGAGGGAAATTCACCCACTTAAAAATTATTTATCTTTATCTTTTTAATTTTTTTTTCTCTTTTTGAAAGAAAAGCTTTAGATTTCTTTTTCTCTAATTTAAAGAGGATCGTTAGTGAATCTTTGAATGTATTTATGTGATAAATATTGAATAACAACCCAAAATAATTTTTAGAAACAGAAAATCAATTTTTTTTGAAATAAATGAACTTTTTTAATTCTAGAACACTAAGCAAGTATTGGTAAAGATTGAAGCTCCTAACACCCTTTTAAAACTCTTATGAACCTCATACATCTTATTTCGATGAAAATAATAGAAAATGACAAAAGGTTACAATAGAGTTTAATTAAATATTAAACCCAAATTTTTTTTATTGCCTCAAAATTGTTTTAATTTTATAATAACTATCTATATCATTTACAGATGAGAGAGCTCATGATTTGCAAGTGTAAAAAAAATATTTAATTTAGTTAAATTCATATATATCCTTTTATATAATTCTCTCTAAATTACAATTACTAATATCGGGTTTTATTAGAACTCTACGGGGGTGTAAATAGCACTCTAAGATCCTAAATATATTTTTATGGAGCCAGCTAAGGCCCAATAGAGCTACTTAATGTCAACCCAATTCCAAAACCCTAAAACCCCTGACTCTTGTTAGTCGTCAGTCATAGCATTCCAGTCCAAACGCGGCACAGAGCAAAGGAGAAGGAGATATCGTGTAAGATACTATTGACATGCCTCATTTAAATTTGGTGATCACTGAAATTCTCATTCTAACAAGCTTATAAGTTTTTAAATTTAAAACAAAAAAAATTTTGCCGATTGGTTGGGTTGTATAGGCATGGCGGATACTAAGGCAGTGACTTTATGTACGAGGAAGTTCATGACTAACCGTCTTCTGTCTAGGAAACAATTCGTGAGTCTTCTCCTATCAATTTAATATCATTTTTTTTTTTTTTTTTAATTTTTTAATTTCGTATCATGAAAATATTACTTTGCTTTGATTGGATGCAGGTCATTGACGTTTTGCATCCCGGAAGAGCAAATGTTTCCAAGGTTTGTTTCTCTCTTTCGATCTTATTTACGACCGATAGAAGATGAATGCAATTAAAGAAGCTGCATATGATAATATAAAGAGTCATTTCTTGGGTTTGTTTAATTTTTATTAGATGTGGAACTGTTTGTTATATTCACTTTGATTTAAGTTATTCCTCATTCAAAAGGCGGAGTTGAAGGAGAAGCTGGCGAGGATGTATGAAGTTAAGGATCCAAATGCTATCTTTGTTTTCAAGTTCAGAACCCATTTTGGAGGAGGAAAGTCGACTGGTTTCGGTTTGATTTATGATTCTGTTGAGAATGCAAAGAAGTTTGAGCCAACGTACAGGCTAATTCGGGTAAGTTGATTTCTTTTGTTTCTGTTTGTCGTGGGTCATGATTGTGGAGGGTGGTTTCTACTGGTCAATGCTTTTGTTCCCGAATGACTGGTGATTTCTACTGGTCAGTGCTTTTGTTCCAGAATTTCTTAAAACGTCGTGCAAAATCTTTTATGCAATTGAGAGCACTAATCAAAGCTACTAATAGTAAACATTCTATCACTTCTTTATTGCACCTAAGAGCTGGGGTGTAGGTTCCTTAAATGTTGCTGCTACAATATTGGTGTTACTTTTCCATTATTCGCGTGATGAATGAATCTGTTGTAGCATCACTTTTAACACTCAAATGTTGAAAGTGAGTACAAACCTTGTAAATTTGCATGTGAATGAATTGTATTTGAAGCTAGATTCTTATCTATCGCACTCTTTTAAGCTACAAGTTTTCAGTTCAGATGATGGCAGTGTAAAAATTTTTGAACTCTGCTGACTTTGATATGATGGAATAAAAAAGTAGATTTACATGTGGGCTGTTCTCAGGCTTCAGTCACTGCATTGCTTTTATATCTAGAAACTCTGAATATAATATATAGTAAATATAAATTTTAAATAATAATTTTATCAAAATTATTAAAGATATAATAAATTTTATATTATACAAGTGAAAAATTATATCAACATAGTTTAAAAGTTACATCAGTTAGTGTTTACCAAACACTTTAGTGTTGTAGCTTTTAAGCTACAGCTACTCAATCCCAAACGCACCCTGAGTGTCTAATTCGGTGTGAGTTGTGTAGTTTAAAATATTGCTCTCGCGATCAATCATACCCTCATTCGGTATAAAGGGGTGAGCCCAAGATTAATTTATACAAGAATAATTTATTCATCTACCCTATTAAGTAAATAGCCATATAAAACCTCAACACAATGAGTTTGTTATGCTCGTCCAATAAATGGATTACCATTTACCAAGATTGATAAATTTTATATTTTAATTTCTAAATATTTTAATGAGCCCCATCAGACAACACTTTAAACAACTTTTCTAACATGAATCCGGATCCACTCTTTAGCATTTTCTCCCTTAACCCTCTCAAGCTTTTTGGGATTTATTAACACGTGTTATTAATGAAAGTAAAAAGTTAAGATTAAATCTTATATTTTAACTCATGGTAACTCAAAAAACTTTCTTTAATTATTACAATTTTCTCTACCTTCATTACGTTAGAATTTTAATCGGTCTCTTCACCGATATTCATACGCTCACCGGATAAATTGAGGAGATTTTAGAACACCAAAAACAATACAAAACCATTTTTGAGAAATTGGCATGTTGGAAATGACTGGAAGAAATTGACAATGGACGTTGATTTTTAAAGAATGGTGAATAAAAATGTTGGGCTTGATGTCAAAAGCTATAATTATTTGTTGCGGTTATTAGTGAGAAAGGTGAATCTTTGCAAGAATAGTTTTAGTAAGATTTGCCTTGTGATAAAGAATTATTTTCAACTGCTTGTACTAATTCAAGAATGGATGATTGAGGAGGCAAAAGTATTGGTGTAGCTAGCAAATTGTGATGGTTGTCAATGGGAACAATTTTATCTATTTATTTATATTTTTGTGTGATTGGAGCAGCAACTTGCTATAAATTTGTATGTGGTGCCGGATAACTGTGAATTACTGTGAGGCTATTGTAATTTCCTCATAGATTTTATGCACTTGGAATTAGTTAACGTCGTTAAGCATAGCTGCTGTTGTTATATCATCTTCTTTCGGATAATGTTTCAACTTTTTCTTTTGTTTGGTTACAAAGTTGTTATTTGGAGTATCATGTTTCCCACAATGGAGTAGCAAAAACTACAGCAGCTAAAGAATCCAAAATATACCAGCGATTGTAAACCAAAGCAGCAATTATAGAATCCATAAAAACCAGTACATAAAGTATAAAACAGCGAAATGGTACTTGTGAACCCAGAAAGGCAGCAAATTAGCAGTTGCAAACCTAAAAAAACAAAAAAAACAGCAGCAAAATTGTTTGTAACAATAGAATTATGGGGTGGGATTATGAGGTAGGTTTAGGAGACATATTTTTATACACAAAGTCAAGCGCAATATTCCAATCATTAGATTAAAACTAATCAAATGTTGAGATTAAAATTGACGTGGTTTTTTTTAATTTTAAAAACCAACAAAATAATGTAATGGATCCATATAATAAATAAATTATTACTTATTATTCTCTCGCTTATTTAATCAATTCCTTCATTAGTACTCTATTTTTCTCATCTATCATCTCTTCAATATCTATATCCATTCTCTCTCCTATTTCAACCGATTTTTTCATTTATTCTCCCATTTATATTGTTTAATCTATCTCTAATTTTATATCACTAAAGTCACCATGATAAATTTTTGATGATAAAACTAGCCAAACAAATTTCACTTAAAATATATTTTTTTAAACAATATTCTTGTGTATTGCAAAGGCCATAAAAAATTTTCAAAAAGATAATGGTAAAAACAAGTATTTTAATTGAAAATTTTAAACTCATATAAATAAACATACATATACCAATTACTTTACTTTTTACTTTCAGAGAAGTCAATATTTCGAATTTTGTTGAATCTCCAATTGTTCCATTAAAATCTCTTTCAAATGATATTCTTAAAGAACTATAAAAACTAAACATGAAAGAAAACTAATAAACCAATTTTTTTCAAAAACAAATGCCAGTTTCTAATTATGTAGGTAAATTAATTTTTGATGGTTTTAATTATTCCATTTACATATTTACAGGAGAGAGAGAAATAAAAAAATCTTAAATAAATGAAGAAAAAGAATTAATCATTAAAAAGAGGAGAGAGAAAAATATTAATGTAATTAATAACTCATGTAATTTATTCTTAACACCCTAATCTAATAGTTGAAAAATTGTGTAAAAAAGTGTGTCACTTTAACCTGCCCCTAGAATTATATGCCCTAATAGCAGTAGTTTACGAAACAACAACAATAGTTAGTGTAAAAAGTGATTTAGTAGTGACAACACTGTTTTAGTTCATCAAATTGTAATTGAGAGTGAAAACTCGTGTTCTTTTATTGAAGCAATTCTTGAAAATTTGTTTGTTGAAGTTGTTCATGATACATCGATGGTGTTAGATTAGACATTGAACTAGACAATTTACAACTTTTAAGTTCCAACAATATAAAATCACTGTGACATAATTTAATAATACATCATATTAAATTGTTTAATAGATATTACTTCTAGTCATAAAGAATAAATTAGATTAAATTTACTTACCGAATATTTTTATGAAATTCCTCCTTATAACAAACTAAAATTCTTAAGACCATTTCACCCATTTACTTATCTTAGAAAACACCTCTTTTCTAATACTAAAATCTCATTTTCAATGTGTACTTATTGTATAAATTATATGCTAAAACCATAGCAATAAGCTTGGAACAATATAATAGATAAATAAAGAAGACAAACAAGAAGAACAAATTAGCAAAGGCAAAAAATTAAAATTAGTATTAATTGCAAAAAATAAAATCCAATGAAAATTTGAAATAAGTACATAATATGATAAAAAATTCTTAAAAAGCATAAAGCAAAATCTACATTATAATTTGCTTGAAAATCCAAAAATATGCAAAACATATTGTCAATTGCTTTTTTTTTCCAGTTTTTACTTTTTTTATTTTTATAATTTATTAGAGATCGGCATTAAAGTAAAAAAAAAATAAGGAAAATTAGCAGGGAAAAATTTAACAATAATCACATGTGAGTTTAGAAGTCAATATACGTAAAATTAATTAAAACAAAATCTCAACCATTTAATTTTATTTGTGACCGTCGGAGCCTTGAAATTTAGAGAAGATTTAAGAGAGGAGGAGATGTTTAGGAGAGAATTAATATATTGGAATATCAGAAATTGTTTAAGATTTATATGGGTCCCACCAAATAACACTTATACAGTGCTTCATCATATCGAGGTTTTTCTCTACACCTTCTACTAGTGGGGTCCATTGTTTTTTTAATTGTTTTTTTCAAAGTTTAAATCTTTTTAAAGATATGCGGCCTAGACGCCTAGTCACGCTCTCCATCCCCCTACCCGAGTATTTTTTTTGATTTGTTAATTTGGCGAAAGTGAAATGGAGGGAAATTGAAAATTACGGGATTATATAAAATGACAATCCCGCCCATTTTGGTAATACCAAGTATTCTGGAATCACGGCCAGGCAGGCACACTGCATTCTTTTAATAATTCTATACATTTTTACAAGCAAAAACATATAAAAGCCCTAAACCTTTAAAATATCCCCCAAATTTTATTTGCTTTACTTTTGTGTCTTTTCGTCTCTCCCTAAACCCTGTGATGTGTGTGTGTATACTTCTACGCCCTCACTCACTTGAAAGTTCAGTCTTTGAGACGCCATGCCCATTCAGTGGAAGCATTTAATCCACGTATCTCGTGCGACGTCGTAGGGTCATACAATCTCATTCTCTGTTCCGCATTAGTAAGTATTCTTTCTCATCACTTGCTGAATTTTCTTTTTTCATTTTTCATATTTGGACTTCTATTTTTTTTTTAATTTTTGGAATTAAGGTTTTTATTGAAGTCTGTTGTGATCAAAAGTACGTTGTTCATTTTTGGTTTAGTGGACCTTTTGTAATCAGTAATGGTGGTTATTTTCTCTGCATTTTGGTTTGATCTGAGTGAAATTGTTTTGAATTCCAACTAATAGTTTCTAAACTTAGGGTTTTTGTGTTGATTTTGTCAGAGATGAGAGAGGGATTGAGATCTGGAGACATCCCAGTGAAAGCCGAGGTCAAGCTTATGTCAGAGCGAGAAAATGAAGTAAACGATGAGAAGAAAAATCTTTTTGATTTGAACGATGAGACAACAGAAAAAGAGGATTCTGAGTCCACTTCTCTGAAAGAAACAATGGAGATTAAAGAGATAGATGAGAAAGCAAGTGATGAATGTGGAGAGACTGGATTGGGTGAGAATGAGAGAAACAGTAGCAGAGTTGATTGTGTTGTGAAGGAGGATGGCGAAGTAAAAAATGCGGGCACTGTTTTCTGGTCAGGATTGGGGATTAAGAGTGAGAATGATAAAGAAAGTAATAAGATTGAGGTTGAAGAAAAAGATAGAAATACGGGCTGTGATGGGTCTGAGAATGAAAGGGGTTTTGATGTGCATGTTGAGGGATTGAGATCTGGAAGCATCTCAGTGAAACCCAAGGACAAGTTTATCCTGGGACCTGAAAGTGAAGTAATTGATAAGAAGAGAATTTTGTTTGATTTAAATGATGAGATAATCCCATTTATGGATTTCAGCCCTGATTCTGTGAAAGAAAACATCAAAACTAAAGAGAATGATGCGCCGATAAACAATGAATGTGGAGAGACTGGATTGGATGAGAACAAGAGGAAAAGGAGTAGAGTATATGGTGAAGAGCTTGGAGAAGATGTTGTTGTGAAGAAGAGACTGAAGGAGGATATTACAGCAAAAAATGTGGGCAGGGTTTTGCGGTCAAGATTGGGTATTAAGAGGGGGAGTGAGAAGGACAGTAATCAGGCAGAAATTGAAGAAAGAGGTAGTAATAGGGTGTTTGATGGGTCTGAGAATGAAAGGGATGTTGATATGCAAATGGAAGTGAGTAATGAAACTAATGGTGCTAAGGGGAGAAAGAAGGTTAAAAGAAAGCGAGGGAGACCCCCTAAAATGCTGGAGAATGATGAATCTGAGGGTGAGCAAACAAAGATATCAAAAGTTAAGCCTGGGAGACCGCCTAAGTTGAATAAGATTGATGAATCCTGTGAGCAGAGGAGGAAAAAGGTGAAAGATAAGTGTGGTAGACCTCGGCACAAGACACATGAAAGTGGTGAATCTGATGGTGAGCCAAGGAAGAGGTTGAAAAATAAACTTGGGAGACCTCGGAAGGATGGGTCTGATGACAGGGGAAGTAAGAGGCTGAAAAAGAAGCGTGGGAGACCCCCAAAATTGCAGGGGATTAATGAGGTATTGAAGGGAAAGGTTGGCAAGGGAAAAAAGGTAAATGGAATTAGAAAAAGCCAAAGGCATACTTTGGCAGTTGGTTTGAAGCGGGACGTGCCAACTTATGGTTCGATTCCAGAAAAGAGACATGGCGGGACAGAATTTAATGCCCAGAGGTTTACACCAGATAAGAAGAATAGTTGTGCTGAAACTGGGGAGGCTATATCCGGGCAGACAATGAAGACTGTAAATCAGAGAGAGAAGAAATGTCTTGAAACTCATCAGGAGGAAACTTTGAGTAAGCATGGGGCAAAACAACTGCTGAGAGATCGAATAGTAGAACTTCTTTTGGCTGCAGGTTGGAAGATTGAATATCGACCTCGGAATGGTAGAGAATACTGTGATGCAGTGTACGTTAATCCTGAAGGAAAAACCCACTGGTCAATCACCTTAGCTTACAGTGTGCTTAAAAACCATTATGAACAAGAAGGTGGTAGTTCTGATACCAGTAAGACTGGATTCACATTTACTCCAATACCAGAGGATGAACTCAGTATACTCAAGAAAGTAATAAACAAGAGCAGATCAGATAGGAATAAGAAGAAAAAGGGGAAGAACTTGGGTACAGATGGTGAAATAGTTACCAAAAAGAAAAAGAAGAAAGGAAAAACAAATTCTGCAGCAAGCCAGCATGGCAAATCACAGAAAAGGGGAATCAAAGGGAAACCTTCTGTTAGTGAAGGAGGTACATCACACAATGGAATGTCAATACCAGCCAGGAGACATAAGCTGCAAGAAACACAACAAAGGAAGCGGTGTGCTTTGCTGGTCCGCAACTCTGTGGGGGGTGAAGAGTCTAATGGTGATGGCTTTGTAGCATATGATGGTAAGTGGACCATACTCGCTTGGATGATTGATACTGGCACTGTACCACTTAATGAGAAAGTGCAATATTGGAATCAAAGAAAGACGCGAGTAATGCTCCAAGGTCGTATTGCAAGAGATGGCATCCGCTGTGACTGTTGCAGCGAAATTTTTACTATTTCAAAATTTGATACCCATTCAAAAAGCAAACTCTGTCATCCATTTCAAAATCTTTATTTAGAGTCTGGAAGTTCCCTCTTGCAATGCATTCTAGATTCATGGAATAAACAAGATGAGTCTAAACGTAAAGGGTTCCATTTTGTGAATTTTGATGGTGAAGACCCAAATGACGATACATGTGGTATCTGTGGAGATGGGGGAGATCTGATCTGTTGTGATGGTTGCCCATCGACTTTCCATCAAAACTGCTTGGATATTAAAGTACGTATAAGATAGCACATGGATTTATGACACAAGCAAAATTCTCATTCTCATTTTTTTGTCTCATGTATATAGGTGTGAAGAGCATGGAAAGAAATGTTAGATGTTTATTCATAGTTTAACTTAAGAACCTTTCTTGTTTGGTGGCGTACTGAGGTGATCTTGAAGAGTGAGTTGAAATTCTTGTCAAGTGGTTCTGGCACATTGTTCTTTTGGTCTAAATCTTTTTGTTGCACGGACACTTTTCCAGTTTCTAGTGGCGTACTGAGGTGATCTTGAAGAGTGAGTTGAAATTCTTGTCAAGTGGTTCTGGCACATTGTTCTTTTGGTCTAAATCTTTTTGTTGCAAGGACACTTTTCCAGTTTCTACTTTTATTTAATTTTTGGTTGATGTAATCAATCCTCAAGTCTAGAATTATTTTTTTGGGTGCATGACTTTGAATTGGAATTTATATGCCTTTTCTCAGATGCCTTTTTTTCCCTCTCCGTAAAAGAGCTGAATTACTAATTGTATTATCATTATAAATATGAGGATGCTTTTCTCTTGTTATATGTAGTAATAAACTTTATCTAGGTTTAATTTAGCTTTTGAATAATCTGCTCTTCTCTTCATACTGCAGAAGTTTCCTTCTGGAAAGTGGCATTGTGTATATTGTTCATGCCAATTTTGTGGGAGAATTAATGAGAGTACATGCCATGTGGATGATCAGGATGACTCTGCTTTATCAACGTTACAAATATGCAGTTTGTGCGAGGAAAAATGTATTGTATCATTCTTGTTAATCCTATATACAATTTTTTCAATTGTCCATGTTGTCAACTGGTCCTTGTTCTATTATTAGTATTCCCAATTTATTATCTGTATTTTTTAATTTGTGTATCATTGACCAACAACTTTAACAGCTTTCTTCTGTTGTAGATCATCAATCCTGTAGTCAGACAGATGGCGCTGTGCAATATGAACCCAGTAGTTTGTCCTTCTGTGGAAAGAAATGTCAAGAGGTACTATTTCAGTGATAATTAAAGTGACATTATTTCTTAAAATTTGTATTATTTTGCCACATCTTCAAACCTCTTTTAGGATTACTTGGCTGCTGGGTAATATAACTTTCAAGGTTGAGGAAGTTGAGATGTTATTACTACTATTGTGGGCAAATTGGCAGGAAAAAAAGGGGCATGCTGATACTTAAACTGTCAACTCCATATACTTGCTGTTGTGTGGAGTTCCAAACTCGAGAGTTTGAATCCTGTAACAACTGAGATTATGCTTTTGACGCTAAATTTTAAGAATATGTCTACCAAATTGGCATTGTTTTTTTGTCAATTTACATTTTGATAATCATTGGGATTTGTTTTTTGTCAAACTATAAGGACAGCTTTGTTTACTTTATTAGTGAGGCATTCAGTCTTCCTGATCTTTCTGGTTTACTGGATATTCTTTTCACTTTGCTATTATTCTAGGTATGAGTACTAGTAGGATGTGTTTATCCAAAGGTGAGCTTCAGAAGTCTCCTGGCCATTTATTTGAGACTTTAGATTGAATCTGCCGGTAACATGGATGTGTTTTACTGAGTTGGGAGTATGCAGATCTTGGGTCCAGGTTGTTTTCAGTGCACCTGAAGAAGAATTTGTAATTGCTTAGATATGGAATACGTTATTCACTGGGTGCAGCTGCATACATCTAAAATTTATTCTATGACTCATGAAGAAAATTATGATTTTAACTTAAAAAAATAAAGTATTTTTTTGAGAGATTTTCAGTTTTATATCTATTTGAATTTTTGTATCAGTGAAATTCATGGCAAGTGTTTTTGCTCTGCAGATATTTGAAAGACTAGAGAAGCTTCTTGGGGTTAAACATGACCTCGAAGGAGGATATACGTGGAGTCTTGTCCATCGGTTTGATGTTAGCACTGATCTTTCTCTCAGCGATGTATGTCAGAAGGTTGAATGTAACGCCAGGCTTGCTGTTGCACTATCTGTTATGGATGAATGTTTTTTGCCTCTTCCAGACCATAGGAGCGGGATCAATCTGATTCATAATATTCTCTATAATTTTGGGTAAGCACTCTTGAACTCTATGTTTGCATCCATTCAAAAGCATTTTCAAACTAGTTGTTAAATCAGACTATTATTTTTATTGTCTGCATTTTTTAAATTAAATGGGGTTTGGTGGTTTTGTTGACCGTACATTATTTGTGATTCAATTTTAAACTCTTTTTCTTTTTCATTATTATTGTTTTAAATGAATCGGGTAGAAAATGGGTGGCACTGTATGATTGCTGTTGGACTATAGGGTCAAGTTTTCTTATCCAGCCTGTCATCATGTCAGACTTATTGCTGTTGTTGGAGTCACAAACTTTTACATAAAGGAGACTTATATTACTTGTCTGAAACTTTTTGTATGCTATGTTTTCTTTGCTGAATCTTGGTGCTATTAGATCTGTTGATATTTTGCTGAATTCTAATATGAGGTTAATATTTATTTCAATGTGTTTGTTTACCTCTTTAGCTTGTATATCAGTAGTCACTTATCATTCTAACTTGATAATTATCACTAGAATTGTCTATTATATAACGAACCATTCATTTCCTTTTCAGGTCAAACTTTAAGCGTCTCAATTATAAAGGTTTTTTCACTGCAATTCTGGAGAGGGATGATGAGATCATCTCTGCAGCATCCATTAGGTTTGTCTGTGAAAATCTTATGCTTCCATTGCTTCTTGACAATTTGTCAATGCTTAATTTTTGTGTCAGTTCATGTGTAGAAATTATTTTGATAGGACTGGAAGGAATGAATGTACACATGGATTGTCAATCAATAGAAGGATGATTATTTGATTACCTTTTAAGCAGACATCTGATCTTCTTCTCACATATTTAAAATCTTTTTTGAGTAGTATAAAGGCTATCTACCTTTTGACTCTCAAAGTAACAGTTCTTGACACAAAAGCTAAAATATCAATTATTTTAAATTTATGGTTGCACTTCTATGTGTAACTGTAATGCAGTTGATTTTACTGGTAATTTCCACCTTTTGCATGTTTTGGCTTGTCATAAGATTTATAACTGAGTATTTCATTATGTACTCCTGGACAAATAGAATCCATGGGAAGGAATTAGCGGAGATGCCATTTATTGGGACCCGCCACATGTATAGACGTCAGGGAATGTGCCGTCGGCTTTTAACTGGAATTGAATCTGTAAGTGCATGACAAAAGTATTTTTTATGCTTCTTGCCTGCCTTTCACTTTTGCTTTGGAATGTAGATCAACTACAGATTCTAACTTTTAATTTATTGCGGTTTCTTATTGGAATGAATAATACATATATTTATATTTGATCTATTCAGGATGTTGAAGCAATTTATCTATCTGTTTGTTTTACTTGTGAGTACCGAGTAATCTCTAGTTCTAGGAAGTTGTCTAAGATATAATTATTCTCTATTTTTATACATGGAAGTATTTACTTATTTGATTCTTGGTGTTCATGAAATATTACCTGTTCAGTTATCTCTAAAGTATTCAATTCTAGAATGCACACGACATCAGTGTAAATGCATGAAATTTGTGCATAAGAGCATTATGTTGTCGGTATTTATTCACAGATTTTTGTCTTTCATGAAATTTCCTACTACTGTGTCGGTGATTTGCTGATTGTGGACTTGCTATTCCTCTTGGTGTCACTTTTTGTGGACCATTTTATCAGGCTTTATGCTCCTTAAATGTTGAGAAGTTGATCATACCTGCAATCTCTGAACTAAGGGAAACATGGACTTCAGTTTTTGGTTTCCAGCCGCTTGAAGTATCGAGCAAGCAAAAAATGAGGAACATGAGTCTACTGGTGTTCCCTGGTGTAGACATGTTGCAGAAACCGATGATGAAGAATCAGTTTCCCAGGGAAAACATGATTTCTGCCAAAGGTATTCAATCAAGGAACTCATGCACATGTGCCCATAAACATTCAGATGTACTTGTGTTCTAATATATTAGTTTAATTGGCCACCGGGGGTAAGAGTTCGAATACTGGGGAAGGTAGAGAATTAAAAAGTTGATTTGGGCTGTCCACTCCCCCACCTTTTTCAGAAAAAAATGTATTAGTTTAATCTTATGGATTAATGATTTTACAACACATGTTTTTGTAGGGCTGAGATCCAGTGAACTTGAAAGCCCTCGGACTGCTGATGAGGTGGGAAAGAATTCTGATGAGAAATATTCTGCTGGGTTTGATTTAAATGTTTGTATCAATGCTGCAGCACCTCATGTATGTAAGATACATGACAAATCTGCACCTGGTGAATCCACACTGCAGTTCCCTAATGGATCCACACATGATGCATCTGGGCTAACCAGCGAAACTGTCAATTTTCCTGAGTCCACTACTGATACAAACTGTATTGATCAGTTGGGTGTGACTTCTAATGATCTGCAGGCGAATGATAAAATTGCCGTGAATACTTTGGGCTCTCCGTCTTATGCTGATGAACAAAACGAAGATACTGATGATCCTAATGCTTCGAGTCTTGCCGTCAAAAGCATCGCCTCTGAGGTTCAAATAGAATATGGCTCTGTGAAACAGAGCCTCAATTCTTGTGATGAGGCCTCTGCTCAACAATCTGCTGAAATTATCAAACATCAGAGCTTGGGATTTTTGTCGGAATTAAATGTTTCTAGTGAGAATGTTGTCGCTCATGATTCGGCGTCTATAGATGGCAGGCCTTTCGATGCCAATGTTATTATAGATCAAGATCATCAGCAGTTGCCTGTCATAGGATGTATATCTGAGTCTGGGGAAAGGAAACTTGAAACTGATAAAGTGAAAAGTGACTCGGTCTTCTCTCAGATCTCATCTGTGGTAGCAGGTGACATGAAGCAAGCATTGACAGAAAGCATTAAGGCTAATCATATTCTGTGCGAGACTATCATCACTTCCAGTTGCAATGCTGACCAAGCTTCTCCATCTGCTCCCCAAAGGGCACAGAATGATGACTGCATTAATTCTTCCCGTCAGGCCAATGGGCTTGATGAGCATGACATAGTTCTCTCTCCCATAAATACAGACTGCCATTCTCCTTGTGTACCATTTTCTGATGCCCCTAATAAGCCTGACGTTCCACCTTGCATGAGCAATGGACTTTGCTTGTCAGAAGATGAAATGATGAGTTGCAAGGCCTGTGTGGATGATGGCCCCAATCTGAAGGATAAGCCTGTTTCTGTTGGTGGGAGTCAAATTTGTGATGCGGGGTTTCAGGTGAGAATTGAATCTTCAGAACACCCTGAATCTGATTCTCAGGTCCATCTTGCGGGTGTAACAAATACAAATTGCAATTGTGAACCTTTATGCAACTTGAGCCCTGGTTCAGGTGTGGCTCTTCACTGTGCCTCTGGTGGGGGTAATTCCCACGGTACACCTGAGGTGATGGTCTTATCTAACAAGGCTAGTTGATTTCTTTTTGTTTATTCACTGTAGATATCAGGTGTCTTTTTGATGGTAGGTAAAAAGGAGGTTCTGGAGGATTCTTTTTGATGGCTTGATTAAGCGATGTTCTCATTGATTCTGGAGAACAGTTTTGTAATACTTTATTGTGGGGTGTGAAGGCATTAAGGCTTAAGCAAGCGAGTGATAGTGGCAGAGAGAGTATATGATTCAGGATTTTGGATTGTGGAATTACAGTTTTGACAGCTTTGTAAGTCGTCACACTTAGTTTCAGTTGGTGGTAGTATTGTTAGCAGTTTCAGTTGGTGGTCGTATTGTTAGCTGGTTGGTGGTAGTAGCCNCAGTTTTTGGTTTCCAGCCGCTTGAAGTATCGAGCAAGCAAAAAATGAGGAACATGAGTCTACTGGTGTTCCCTGGTGTAGACATGTTGCAGAAACCGATGATGAAGAATCAGTTTCCCAGGGAAAACATGATTTCTGCCAAAGGTATTCAATCAAGGAACTCATGCACATGTGCCCATAAACATTCAGATGTACTTGTGTTCTAATATATTAGTTTAATTGGCCACCGGGGGTAAGAGTTCGAATACTGGGGAAGGTAGAGAATTAAAAAGTTGATTTGGGCTGTCCACTCCCCCACCTTTTTCAGAAAAAAATGTATTAGTTTAATCTTATGGATTAATGATTTTACAACACATGTTTTTGTAGGGCTGAGATCCAGTGAACTTGAAAGCCCTCGGACTGCTGATGAGGTGGGAAAGAATTCTGATGAGAAATATTCTGCTGGGTTTGATTTAAATGTTTGTATCAATGCTGCAGCACCTCATGTATGTAAGATACATGACAAATCTGCACCTGGTGAATCCACACTGCAGTTCCCTAATGGATCCACACATGATGCATCTGGGCTAACCAGCGAAACTGTCAATTTTCCTGAGTCCACTACTGATACAAACTGTATTGATCAGTTGGGTGTGACTTCTAATGATCTGCAGGCGAATGATAAAATTGCCGTGAATACTTTGGGCTCTCCGTCTTATGCTGATGAACAAAACGAAGATACTGATGATCCTAATGCTTCGAGTCTTGCCGTCAAAAGCATCGCCTCTGAGGTTCAAATAGAATATGGCTCTGTGAAACAGAGCCTCAATTCTTGTGATGAGGCCTCTGCTCAACAATCTGCTGAAATTATCAAACATCAGAGCTTGGGATTTTTGTCGGAATTAAATGTTTCTAGTGAGAATGTTGTCGCTCATGATTCGGCGTCTATAGATGGCAGGCCTTTCGATGCCAATGTTATTATAGATCAAGATCATCAGCAGTTGCCTGTCATAGGATGTATATCTGAGTCTGGGGAAAGGAAACTTGAAACTGATAAAGTGAAAAGTGACTCGGTCTTCTCTCAGATCTCATCTGTGGTAGCAGGTGACATGAAGCAAGCATTGACAGAAAGCATTAAGGCTAATCATATTCTGTGCGAGACTATCATCACTTCCAGTTGCAATGCTGACCAAGCTTCTCCATCTGCTCCCCAAAGGGCACAGAATGATGACTGCATTAATTCTTCCCGTCAGGCCAATGGGCTTGATGAGCATGACATAGTTCTCTCTCCCATAAATACAGACTGCCATTCTCCTTGTGTACCATTTTCTGATGCCCCTAATAAGCCTGACGTTCCACCTTGCATGAGCAATGGACTTTGCTTGTCAGAAGATGAAATGATGAGTTGCAAGGCCTGTGTGGATGATGGCCCCAATCTGAAGGATAAGCCTGTTTCTGTTGGTGGGAGTCAAATTTGTGATGCGGGGTTTCAGGTGAGAATTGAATCTTCAGAACACCCTGAATCTGATTCTCAGGTCCATCTTGCGGGTGTAACAAATACAAATTGCAATTGTGAACCTTTATGCAACTTGAGCCCTGGTTCAGGTGTGGCTCTTCACTGTGCCTCTGGTGGGGGTAATTCCCACGGTACACCTGAGGTGATGGTCTTATCTAACAAGGCTAGTTGATTTCTTTTTGTTTATTCACTGTAGATATCAGGTGTCTTTTTGATGGTAGGTAAAAAGGAGGTTCTGGAGGATTCTTTTTGATGGCTTGATTAAGCGATGTTCTCATTGATTCTGGAGAACAGTTTTGTAATACTTTGTTGTGGGGTGTGAAGGCATTAAGGCTTAAGCAAGCGAGTGATAGTGGCAGAGAGAGTATATGATTCAGGATTTTGGATTGTGGAATTACAGTTTTAACAGCTTTGTAAGTGGTCACACTTAGTTTCAGTTGGTGTTAGTATTGTTAGCTGGTTGGTGGTAGTAGCGTTAGCTTGTATGTAGATTCTAGATTTAGATGTCACTGAGGTTGTGTATTTTGGACCTCACCCATGCTCATTGTAAATGGAACAACTAGTTGCAAAAGTTATCAAAGTAGATAGTATTCTTACGCATAATTTAAGTAGTCCCCATTGCCAGCGGCGCAGCTGTGATTCATGTGAAAAATGTTATTGTTTTACGCTCTCTCAAATCCCAAGTACCCTGGACCTTTCCTTTTAAGAAAGACAACTGCAGGTTTGGCCCATTCTGGGGACGGTGTCGTCAAATCAGCTTTTATAATTGGGGTGTCGTAATTCATTAAAATTAGGGCCCGTCTAGTGACACATGGTCCAACCCAGGTCGAAACCTAGAGGCTACACGCGCCAGCCTACATGTAGCCCAAGAAAATGCAAAAGCCATGCGCCCCCCTCTGTGGCCCCTCCCTATGCGTCGTACAACTACAAATTGCAGTAAAATCCCGTCATTTGCTGCGTAAACCCTGCTAGCAAAGTAGACAGCAGTGATGCATGCAGCAGATACACATATTCGACTCAAGATGTTGGTGTAAGATTCCACCATGCAAGCTCACTCATCATCAACTTCCGTAATCAGATATCCTGAAAACCACATGCACAATTATTATATACGGGAACAAATCTCTCCCCACTAATAATAAGAAATTATACAGGATGCAGATGAATATCAAGTTGAAATTTAAAAACCATATTTGCTCAGAAACAAGTCATTATCTTTGGCATCTACTCCTCACTGAATCTTATTTGTAACTTTATCCCACAAGTCCTTGTATAAAGCAAAAACTATTTGACCATAAAAATAAAATAAAATAAAGGACAAAATCAAGATTCCCAGGTTCTGTCTTTGTTTGGCAATTTGGCATTTTGTCCTCATTTTAAGCCCGCATATTTTTATATTGTCACCACGCCGGGATTCTTCCCAATCAACTATTTCTAAAACAGTGATCTTTCTTTTGTTTATTGTTACTAATTTGGCTTCATCCTTCTTAATCCACATGTACGTAAACGACAAAACTTCTGCCTTTAAGTAATATTAAATCATTCATAACTGTCCATTAACTAAAGTGATACATGAACCAAATTTATGTAATTAATATTTCTCATTAATGATGATTTTAGAGTATTGACCAGAGGCTTAATTAGCTTCTTAGAAACCGTGGGCGGACATGGAGTCACCAAATCAAAGATAAAAAAGCAACTTACTAATCAGTAGTAATAGAAATGAGAATGAATAATATATTTATTTGTTTAAATAAGAACCTAAAATTGAAAATAATTACTGGAGTTTTCCCATTCCTGAAGTGATTATACTACCTCCACTCAATTTTTAAACCATTTTATATGTATTTGAAAAACATTTCTTGCTGACATTGCGCCAGCCACTTCTGCTAGTGCTATTGCCGCCACTGCTGCTATTGTTGCTTCCCAATTCCCGCCACTACTACTATTGTTGCTTCCTGCTGCTGCCACTTCTGATCGCCGGTGAACATATTGGTAGTAATATAATTCATTCTAACTCTTATTTTTCATTTCGATTCAAGCTCATTCCAATTAATTATTAATTAGTGAATGCACCATCAGTGGAAAAGGAAATGGATGATGGCATGTTAATTTCGATGTAACAAAGAAAAGAGATGGAATACAAATGTTACGTACGCACACAATACTCGTATGTGTCTTATTTATAAGTAGACTCCCTAATGTAATATCCTTTTATATTAATTACTATGTTAGGAATTCAATTAATAAAATACATCTATTTACGTTCGCTCTGTGAATGCCTCAGCGTAGAATTATGTCATTATTGTGCTCCACGTACACATATTCAACAGTACCAACTAGCACCCGTACGTACGTACGTCTGTTAACATAACACTTTCCCTCTAACAGAAACAACCGTCTCGCACGCATTGATGCTAATTTTAAGTGCAAAGAAAGTATCAACTGTACATGAGACAACATAAGTCTTCACTTAGTATGCAGGTAACAGAAGTTTTAAGTTTTAGAAAATTTTCCGACCAAGACAGCTTTTAAGCTCAATATATAAACAACTTTTAAGCTTTGTGATATCTAAGCTTTGAAACAAGGGCCAAAAGAGATTGTGAAAAAGATAAGGTGATGATATATATATATATATATATATTAAGGGGACCATCTTTATAGCTCCCCACATATATGTGTATATATGCATGTATTGCCAAATTAATTGCAACAAAGATTAGACAATCATTATCAGACAAACCGACAACCGCTCGATGCTATTGCACGTTCATTATTATTTTTATTATTAACTACTAGCACTACGCCGAAAACATAAGCCCACCGCCGCCGCCGGCGGAATAGTCGTTTCACCGGCGTCGGGCCATATCCGCATCCGGAGGCGACATGAGACTGACTAGAAGATCAGCAAAAGCGCTGATGATGAACTTGTGTGTGGTCTTGGGATTTAAGGCGAGGTAGCACAAGAGAAGCTCGTGCAAGCAATCCCAGTTGGCTTTGACGTCAAACAAGTCACGTGCTTCCACCATCTCTTGCATGGATCGCCTAAAGTCCACGTACGGGTCCGGCGAGTCTGTGGGGACCGCTACACTATCTCTGACACAGCTTGTACTTGAACCTGATTGATGATTATTCAATGGGCTAACACTATCAGAAGATTCTGGGGTAGTTGCAACGGACGGCGTGGATTCGACGATGGAGTTGGAGCGACCCGGGGAGGTGAAGAAGAAGCGTTGTGAAGCAACAACTGTGGCGAAGTCGGGTTCGGATTCGGAGTCGGGGTCGGAGGAGGAGTGAGTGCGGGCTGAGGGTAATTTGGAGTTGGAAGTGGAGTCGTAATCATAAAGAGAGTTGAAGTTCCTGATGAAAATTGACGACGACGACGACGATGAAGGAATAAATGGACGGCTGTGATGAGCAGCATGATCTGGGTTATTTAGTGGGGCAGCTGGAGATGATGATGAATCACATACGGCCTTTGTGAAGCACATATGAAGGTTTTTCCCCAGTGTGCTTGGCATTTTTTTTTTTTAAGTTAGAGAATTTGAAGGGGAAGCTCTCTCTTATCAATGAGTGTGTGTGTGTGTGACCGACGGGGTGATGAGATTTGAGAGTTACCCGCTTGTACACTCTCGGGTCCAAGGGCGATTAGGCAGCCGTAAAAGACTCTGACTATTTTAACTGTCCACGTTCATCACACGCGCTGATCGGATGGGTATTGGTTTGTAGGAAGTTATGAGCGCGTGAGGGGAGGAGGTTTCTGAGTGACACTAACTAAACTGATGTTTTAGGTTGTAAGCAAGCTGCACATGCAAACGGGTGGGGAAGTATCCGCACAGAGGCTGGCTGTGCTTTATTAAACAATACTAACGATAATAAATTAATAGGTTCTTTCTTCTTTTCTTCAGTATTTCTTATAGAGTGGTCGCAGTCAGTCTAATATCGATGATCATCTTCAGATAAATAAAATAAAATAAAATAAAATAAAATAGGAAAGTGATAGATCAGATGGTTGTGATTATCTTATCACTTTAACAAGATCTCTCTCTTCTCTTTCCACTGGGTCCTTCTACTATTGCAATTTTATGCTTTATGTGTGTATGTATATATATATATATATATATATATCCAAGTGCAAGGTATTATATAGAGTCATTTTCGCTGAATAAAGCTGGTAATAATTGATTTTTTATATACAAGTCTCAAAATCTCACATTTCCGTAGTAGCATTCTTCGCATTTTCCTTTTAATCTCTTGATATAACGTTAACTTGTGGTAACATATTAACATTTTTACTAATTTTTTTGTATTAAACTATTTAGATTCACATTCTTTCTACTGTATGATATTTTCAAGTTTCGAACCGAGAACTTTAATTAAGTTAGAATAATCTCATATCAGCTAATCTACGTACCTGTTGGTAACATTATTAATATGAATAATAGCAATTCTTCAGTCAATTACATAAATAGTTGAACGGGTAAGTTGGATTTGGTAGTTAGGTTCTCGTTTAGGAGAAATTCTAAAAGTAAATAATGACATACGACAAGTAAATAATGTTATGACATATGTGTATTTATTTTAAAAAATTATCATACAAGTGGTGGTTGTATTAAATTCAACAACACAAATCATGCATGTATAAATTAATTATAATGCATATGATGTATTCTAAAATTTCTCCTCGTTTAGAGGCCCTGACGGTCACGGAAAGAGAAACTAAACCTGGCAAGAGGTTTGGAATCTTGGCACGTGGTTACTCGTAACTCCAATTATTAGGGATATCGCCTGTTTTGCCAAATCAAGAGCAAATGTTTAATCACTCATCGAAATTGGCCTGCGACAGATTGTGCAGATTTAAAATAATTTGATGATGTATTCAATAACATAGAGTACCTTTGACAGAAAGATGTCTGTAGTTATTAATTAGGGTACTTCCCCACCCAACCAAACACTGGGCTCTCCGAATTACTCATTATAAAATTTAACTCATTAAGTTTGTAATAATTTATTTATAATAGCTTTTCTCTAGCTAGAACCATTAGTACAAACTATTGCTATTTCGGATTCAGTAGCTATTTCACCATCGAACAAAAGTACGGGTTGAATTTTTTTTTTTTTCAAATATATATAAAAGAAAGTATGTCTTTCATTAAGGACCAATAATGGTCAACAATATAAAATGCCACAGGGGTATAAATAAAAAGTATATAATGTCACATGAGCATAAATACACGATAACTAAGCTTAAGTACACTATATAGGATAAGACCTATGACTAATGCAGATGAAATCCCTTTTCCAGTCAGAGAAAGAAAAATGATAATACAAACATAACATAATACACCATAACACGATACTGACTATGAACACAAATAAAAGCTCAACAACATAACCACTCCATATAGAGTATATCCCTGACGAGTCTCTTGACAAGCCCTTAACCCATGCCATCGGTAACTCACACCAGGTCACTTGAATATTGATGCACCACTATTAGAGCCATTCATCAACTCCAATATATACAGACACACCCTCCTAATTCGAACATTGACACAACAATCATCTACAACCTTGCCGGATCTTAAGATGAGTAGTTAAACAATACCCAACAAACAACAAGAAAAACAACCTCCATATACAAAAAATAAAAAAAATAGAAAAGTTAGAAAAATTAAAACATCAAATATAAATAGAAGACTGAAAAAAAAAATAAAAGAAAAAAAAAACCAAATACAAAAAACCAACTAAAAAAATCCCCTCCCCGGCCAGAGAAACAATGCACCAAATAAATGAAAAATGTTTAAACTAGCTTTCGAAGCATTTGCCAAGAAATTCCCACGAATGGTTCCTTTACATTCCACTATTAAGTTAATTCGTTTGTAAATGTTTTACAAATGTGCTAATTGTTTGCATATTTAGTCATTTACTGAAAATCATAAAAGAGAGTCTGTAAAGCCACTTCTAAACGTTTTTGGTCAAAAGTTGTATTTTACATTATACCCAAGATTTGGTTACTACTATTGTAATACATAACCTTAAATTTGTACGCAAAAGCCAAAAGAGAAAATGTAGTGGTGCTGATGGTGACAATTTTACCGATTTGATCAAACTAACAAATGTGCAAATGACCCTCCCCATTAACCACTTTTAAGATTCATTATCATATATATATATATATCTATAGGTGCAATTCTCAACTCCAAATGTGTATTTTCATCTAATTAAATTGTTAAGCCAGAAAGTATATATGTATAAACTAAGTGGGCACAATGAGTTTGTGACTTTAGAAAAAAAAAATATTGAAATTAGATTAAGCTATAGTAGATTATTAGCTAGTAACATGCTAACTACATTAATGCTTCATTTTGCATTATGGTGGCACGGCTTAATAGTAGTTATTGTAAAATAGAAGCTCAATATGTGAAATAAAATTGACAGTATTTGATAAATAAGAATTTAAGAGTAAAGATCCGTGAAATGAATCAAGGATAACATAGGTTTCAAACAAAGCGTCCATGAAATAAATTATCACTTTAATCTAAACTATAGTTTCAAATGCTTATCAGACACTTTATAATTATGCCTTGAAAACTACAACCGCTAAACAAAAATATCAAACCGAGCCAAAGCTAAATCTCCAAAAATTAATATATCTGACTTATGTAATTAACTGGTCCCAAGATAGCTATAGGCTGAGCCAAGATTGGCACCTTCTTGATTGTGTCCACATTTTAAATGATACATGGTTATGTTATTTTTCAGTCTATAAACTTCGTGCAGCTTCAGTATTGCATTTTTTTTGGGGTGGTTGGGGGGGATCAATAAGTACAAATACAATTATTTATATTTTTTCTTGCCCATGATGTAACAAAGAAAGCATTTTTGGGACTCGCTAATAAGCAGGGTAAAATTTTAGAGAAGATCAGGTGGCTACAAGGATGGTCCAACGAACCCTAAAACGGTCACGCCATGGGCACATGGGTGGGGTTCACCATGCTTGCTTGCACCTCCATCCATTTAATCTAACTAATACTTTGCTTCTGTTTATTTCCAAATCTCTAACCACCAACAGTTCTGGAAACTGTATGCATCAACCCCGTTTTGTTTCCAAGAAAACTACCCCGATTTCCTTGCCCAAAGATTCAACTTCAAGCATCCTGATAATATCTAGATGAAAAAAAAAATACAAAAAGGGAAATTAGAGAAAATACCCAAAAAAAAAAATTACTGCATTAAACTCGGCATTATTCTTGTTTTTTATTTTTTTTTAAATTTTGTCTGTATTTTATAAAATGTGAGCTTAAGTTAATTTTGTAAAAGACAATAATACATTTAGGGGTATTTTGAAATTTTTAAAAGGAATGATTTGAAGATAGTGAATTTAAGAGATGGGTAATCCAAAATTTATTGTTTACAAAATGAGAGCATCGGCATCCAAAAGTAAAAGAGAATCATTATATATGCTTGTCTTGTAGTTTTTAGCTGTGCCTATTACGTTACCAACCGGAATTTGCAGCCAATTAAGTTTGCACTGTGAATCAATTTCATACCATTTTTAGGCCATGCAAAAAAGTGAAATTTCTACCAGATTTGTAGTTTTCGGGGAAGAAAAGCTGGTGCTTGCTTTACATAGTTGCAAAAGTGCTTTTTTTCTTTTCACCTTTGGAGAAGGACCATACATTGTCTGACCACCTCCAGAGAACAAAGCTTGTGTATGTAAAATCACCATCACCTGCATTGTATTTCTGCATATATATATATAATTGTAGAATGAAGGCTGCTTTCTTTGCTTTCAGTACTCCTCGCGGCCGTTGATTTCACTTTTACCCTGAACAATAAAGGGGGCTACAATTAAGGTGCTGGCAAAAAATTAATTTCACAAATAGGGCATTCACAAACACACGTGATCACAACAGTGAGCGAGGTACTAATATAATCAATAAATGCTTTATCCAGTACGAATTATATCATTTTATGGGTCATGGACAGTCAAGAAAGTCAGCGCATAATCATAGTGAAATATTACTGATATTATAAAATAATTGAAGATAGGTAGCTCATGCTCAAACTTATCATGTGTTAGGAGGAACAAGGAAATGATTGCGATTTGAGGAAGAGATAATCGACGTACATCTACGAGGCAAATAGGGCAGCACAGCACAGCAGACTGCTGCAAATTCAGAGCATCTTAATCAGTATTATTATTATATCAGATCTCACAGATGAGCTGTAGCATATTGTCTTTGCAGCTGGACCTGCTGGTAGCATCTCTTCTCTTCATATATAAAGCCAGCCGAATTGTAGCTTGTCACTGAAACTTCTGATCCATCAAGCTGCGTGACATTATTGTGTTTATTACGTATTTTACTTATTTCTTGAGTAGTATTAAAAAAAAAGGAGATTGTTACGTAACATAACGTAAGTCTAGCTAAAAACAAATACCACAATTAATTATTTGAAGCAACAAATATGCATGAGCTTTTTCGGTATTGCTGCCTGGGATGTCGTCCAAGCAGAAATCCTTTTAATTAAACTAAAAATTCACTCAATTATGAGATATGTCTGTACTGTGTGTTTCGTAGTAATAACTTTAGAAAATAAATTGTAAAGTAATTACATGATTTATGATGTGTATGTATATCACATAGTCAATTTACAAAAAAAATGTATTGCACACAATACCTTAAATTTTAAAGGAGTGTGATGCTATTTGATTAAAGATAACTAGATATAAGATATAATGTAAATTCATTCTTTATCAATGCGGTATTGAATAGCTGATCATTGATCCGGTGTTCAGGATAAGCTCAGATCAGCACCGGATCCGTTTCCATTCAAGAGTGAGTATTATGATATATGTCTACCCATCTCTTAATAAAAATAATGTGTGTTTCATACCAATGACATTAGAAAGTGAATTCCAAAAGTAACTGCATGATTTGCAATGCGCATGTAGTTACATGTAACATACATTGAGATTCAAATTCAATATGTCGCTATTTGATCAAAGTAATTATAAGATATAATAAGAATTTGAAATCCTTCCACCGCTCAAAAGCTGCTCACTTGTAAACTATAAATAGCGGACAAGCATCTATAAATTGATCATACAGATACGTGTGAACACAAGCTCTGCAACATTTATTTTATATTTGGCTTGTCTATTTTCTATCAGCCCTTTCACTTTTTAAATACTCATATTATCTGCTTTATCGTTTTCATTGTTTACTTACATGAATACGCCCCAATTTGACCCACAACGACTATGAATACCTGCCAATTAGATCCACCACAACTTCTTAATTTTGAGAGAGCATTTTCTTCTTGGACGAACAGTAGTATAGCAGAAAACCCTGACCAAACGTCCAACTCACTCCCGTTCCTATTTGTGGACCTTCAAGCCCGTGAAATCTCATGCATGGATTATGATCGAAGGGTACCACTATTAATTGGAACCCCTTAAATCTCTTATATATACGTGTGTGTGCGTGTATCAGACCCCCCCTAATCGACTCGAGGCCGTATCTTTTTGCCGTAATGTTTTCATTCAATTAATTTCTATGCCATGTCTTTTTAACTTGTTTTCTTTTGTTTTCAAATGATATACTCCAAGATTCGGTGCTCAAGGAACAGGAGCTTCTAGTAATTAATTTTAATAAAAAATAAAACAATGATTAAATAACAAGGGATAATAAGGTGTGATGATGAGAGCAAAGGTTAGCTCCGGAATCCATGTCAAATTATACAAAGATCGGAATTCCAGTTCCTGCATAAAATGCAAAATTGCTCTAGGCAGAATATAGAAAGCATGAAAAGGAGTACAGGCTGATCTATATATTACATAAGGATACGCACAGGCACTGGTTATTTAATTATTATATTAGTTTGTTACATTACATACACACTGACATGTTGCTTTATTCTTATGAAACCCACGACTACGAACTCAATCCTCAAACGTATAGAACATACAAAACTATAGTATCATTTACTTTGATTAAGTCTAGCGGCTGCAGCCATGGAAGACGCCACACCTCCAGGCGTGGTCCTCATATCGGGCTTGTTCCTTATCTCTGCGCTTGTTATTCCTTTAGCGTCTTCACGGGTCACCGGTTTATCATCACTCAGTTTTGTGGTTGCATCCTGCCCAGTCATTGATAAAAACTTTTCACATTACATATCTCCATTCTCCCACCGCAGACAATTAACAGTTCAATATTAATTAGTTCGATGAACAAATAAAAATTAATTCATTACCCCCAAGACATCGGAGATGGTAATCTTGTCACTAAAGAAGGTTGTACAATCATTTTGAGTGGCAGCGGACTGTGCCCTGGAACCAATCCCACCAGGTTTGATCTCATTAGTGGCTGAAGCCCTCACCTTGGCCGCATATATAGCTGCCGCATCGCTCTGATCCACCGCTTTGTCCCCCGCCGAAAGTGCTGTTGCCTCTAGAGCTTCACCAATTGTAGATTGATCGCGTCCAAGAGCTGCTCCGCTGGCTCTTGTTGGCACCTCTGGTGTCGCATATTGCGCCAAAACCTGTCAAATTAAAAATGAAATCAAATAAAATTGATGGTTAGAACAGTAGCTACTACCTACTAATTTTTGCTATTAGCTAGCATGAGGTCACTTGGGGCATACATGTGCACATACAAATTAATGTAATTAATAGTGTCATTAAATACTAGAGAAGACTGATCGTTCGTGTAAATAAACCTGGTCACCAATTGCTTCTGTGATGATGCGGTTACCATCTGCGACAGTACTTTCAGAAACAGTGATACCCTGGTCCCGGGCTATATGCGTGGCCGTCGAGTAGCTGGTGAAACCAGCCCTCTCGTTGGCTTCGGCCCCTGATTGCATGACACCAGCAGGGCCGCCTCTTTGGGTCTTTACAAGGGCCATGTTCTCAGCTGCCTGCATGGCTGCTGCATCTCTCGGGGCAACGGGTTGGGATGCCAGCTCCCCAGACACGTCAAAAACGTCGCTGTAGTTGATGGGCCGATCATGATCATGCTGTGGCCTCAGTTTTTTTTGTTGTTCTTGGCTCATTCTTTTTTTAACAAGTGGTTTGATAATGAGGATTCTTAGGGCGGGGTCAGGGGGCTGCTGTTTGAGTACGAGGCCGGAGTGTTTAGGAATTTGTGACAGCAGCTTGTTCGTTAGTTTACACGTGTTGGAATGGAAAATGGATTACTGGATCACTGTGATGTAGAGGGTGACAATTTTGACGTCCAGCTGTCGAGAGATTTTAGAAGTCACAACAGTTTGCCACCTGTTGCATGAAATGCTTTGTGTCAAATACTTTTTCTCTGATTAATTACATAATAAAGTCACTTGACATAATTCTTATTATGATTTCTGATTTGATTCGCAAGGTAAAAGCAATAATTTTCGTCAAACAACACAGACATAGCATTCTCAAAAAAAGGGCGGAAAAAAAAAACCAACATAGATTAGTGAAACCGATCGAGAGGAACCAAGATTTGACGAGTCTATTAATTATTTCAGAAAGAGTTCGACTATTGGCACCCCTCCAAAATTCTTGTAAAACCATTTTTTCAATAATACTAAGTTTAATATTAAAAATATCCTTATTTCTGAATAAACACATTTAATTTGTGAATATTTTAATTTTCTATTATTTTCTCGCTCCTCACAAATAAACTTTTATGGATGATAAATTATTTTGGTAAAAATTAATTAATTAAGTAAAATATCTGTAAGATTATGATGTAAAAATTTTATTATGAGCCTTAAAAAAAGGTAAATAAGTTTGTCAGAATGTGTTTTATTTATTATCAATAGATTGTCATAGTAATTGAAAAAAAAATTATATAGAATTTGAGAAAAAAATTACATGTGTGAGTTTGATAGCATAGAAAATACAAGAGTTTTTTTTTTAAGGGAGAAAATACAAAAATTTGAAGTGAAATAAAATAAATGTGAGATATATTAGGATATTTGTCCTTAATTGTAATTGTAACAGAAGAGGAGTTTTAAAAGGATTTTGGAAGGGTGCCAATAGTCCAACTCTTTTAAAAATTTATTGAGACGGAGAAATTATGACCTAAGAGATTCAACCGTTCAAAACTTCAAATAGACAAACACCTAACCCCAAAAACTTAACATTAATCAATATTTATAGTCTAACAGCCTTTACAGAGATTTCATTTAAAAAATGAATGTTGAGACTTCAAGAGAGGGCAAAAGTATTATGTACAATAATAATAATAATAATTGCATTAACAAAAGACTTGAAAGGGAGGGCAAAATTCTCCTCTTCCGGGCAGTTAATCTTATTACTAATGAATTGAATGGGGTTGCTCACTCCTAATACGTTTTGTCTTATCTCTCTGTAGAGTCCCTCACTTATCAAAAAACAAAGGACAAAATTCCAACCGTTGGAATGCTTCGTCATAATTTGAATTTCAATTATTACATATGATTTATTTATTTATTTGATAATAAATTTTATAATTAATAAAATTAATATTCTATCATCTAATAATTGAATGCCACATCAGTTAAGATTTAATTATTTGAATCATTTATATTACTCAAAGCATAAGCACAAAAAAATTATGACAAAAAAGTAAGCAATCCTCGAAATAACTTGATTTAAAATTGGTCATTTTCTTCTTGAATTCGATAAATGGATACAATTATCTATGTGAGAATACCATGGGAAACTATATATATATATATATATATATATATATATATATATATATATATATATATATATATGTTGCTTTCGCAAAGTACTAATAATCAAAAGTTGGTCCAAATATTATTGCAGAGACTGATCTTGGGACTGAGATTGTTTTCTTAAATAGCTACAGATGCGGAGAATGGGGCATACGATTTATCCTGATCTATCGGAATAATTTTAGACCAACAATACAAACTGAATCCATTTCTCTCTAAAACTTTAGCTCTTTTTTTTTTTATGTGTTTACTAAACGAAAATCGAAATGAGTTGGAATATGAATGAACTAGACTGAGAATGGAAAATGAGAATTAAAATAAGTTGTTTATTTGAATTATAAAAATCAGAATCGAAATGAACTGGACTGTTATTAATGTGTTTATTTTGTTGTGAAATTAGAATCTGAATGAGTCATACTGTAACACATTATTAAAAAGTACTTAATGACTATTGTCATAATTATTATGATTATTTATTCAAAAATTATTATTAGTAATAATTATTGTTACTAGCATATTAATATATTAATTGTAAAAAAAATTTATCGTTAATAATAATAATAAAAATAATAATAAATTCAAAATATGTTGATTAATTATAATATATTAATCACTTAGTTACAATAATATATTGATTAGTTATAATAATTTTTTTGAATTTGGTATAAAATAGATATTTTTGATTTTATGGAGAGGCAAAATAGTCAATCTTGAGAATGAAAATTTGATTCCTACCTCCTTTAAGAATCAATCTCTTACTCCCCATTCTCATTTTGAGTGTGCTCCACGATTCTGATTTTAATTATTATCTCTATTTTGCGAAGTAAACATTGTTAATGATTTCAACTCCGGATTCCAACACTCCAATCTAGCAAGTTAAACGCATCATTAGTGTATAAAAAACTATAAAGAATCCAACTTGTGACTTTTCGCTACAGCAACCTTGTGCTTTGCAGGACTTGGAGGACGAAGCAGTAGCTTTCGTTCTCTGGGTTGAGCTTGGCCCAATTCCTTGATTTGTTTGAAGCCCAAGCTATGTCTCTGTTGAACAGTAGGCTTAAACGTGGTAGTGCCCACCTATCGACAGCCCAGGGCCTGACCTTAATGCCTGTGAAATATGATAATAATACTTACTCCAAGAAGGCAACCAAATTCGTGCAGCAAAGCACCGAAGCTTAGTTTTAAAATAACAGATCCATTTTTGCCTACGAAGCTGTAGTTTGTACTTCGTAGACGCTATGGACTTGACAAGGAAATTGCTCGGTTGTGGAGATATTATTGGGTGAGAAAGGTGATGTGATTGAGCATGATAATGAAGCTTCAATGGCAGACAAAACTAATTGACTCTGATTTTGTTCCATCATCATGTTTTCTGTATAAGTTGGCAATTTTTGTGCGATGATATTTGGTATGACGGTGCTCTCATCCTCGTTTTGATGATTGACCCTCTACCCTCGATCCGTAACATATGATTTATTATTCATGAACTGTATAATATTGTGTAAAATTTGAGTTGCCAAATAATAATAATAATAATTTGAGTATGTGGCAAAAGGTTAGAAATTTTGTGGAGATTTATTGGAGTATTTTACGGAATAAGCCTACGTGATAAATGTACTCCATTTTATTTTTAACCACAAAAAAATTTTGACTGATCAATTTTTTCGAGTTAATCAAATACACATGTTTAAATAATAATAATAATAATAATAATAATAATAATAATAATAATAATAATAATACTTATTTAATGAATGAATTCCACTTAAACTTTAATTAGGCAAAATTTTTTATTAGTTAATATTTTTGGGATTAGCGAGATTCAAGTGATGCATGAGAGTGTATTGCTGCTATAGATGTGAAAAGATATCAAACTGAAAATAATGGACGAAGACTTCAGCATTCGAAGATTTGAAATAAACAAAAAGTAAATATAATTAGGGTCCGACTACGGTGCAATTGTGGTACTGTGTTAAAATTGTATCTACCCGTTGGATCCACTTAGATGGGTGAGGTCTATTGAAATCCAACGGCTGAGTGCAACTGTGGCACGGCACCACAATTGCATCACAGTTTTTCCCATATAACTAATCGAAGAACTCTCTTTTTGGTTTCTTCGTTTTGCTAATGTACAATTTTTTTTTTAAATTGTTTGTGCCAGAGTCTCTCTCTCTCTCTCTCTTGTGAATCTCTTGTTTTCCTTATTTATTTAATCTTTTCTTCGTATTGGCTCCAACAATGATAAGAATTACTCACATCCACCCCTTAAAATGATAGTTATTGTCAATCATATTAAGTCCTTTTTTCAGGTAGTGTATGTTTTGGTGTGTGCCAATCTTATAGAATCGAAACTTTTAATATTCAAATCTCTAAGAGTTCGGATGGAAGAATATGAGTTGTTCCATATTATTCATTATAGCTGGAGTCGGCAAAATGGGTCACGAGGTCGTGTTCGTTTTGTGTTAAATTTAAGTCGATTCAAGTACGACATATTTAATAATCGTGTCAAAATTTTAAGACTCTAACCCGACACGAAAAATAAATTGATTACGTATCTATATATTTGACCAAATTTACATTAAATATTTGCACACACACACACGTATATATATGTATATATATATAATAATAATAATAATACTTATTTAATGAATGAATTCCACTTAAACTTTAATTACGCAAAATTTTTTATTAGTTAATATTTTTGGGATTAGCGAGATTCAAGTGAGCCATGAGAGTGTATTGCTGCTATAGATGTGAAAAGATATCAAACTGAAAATAATGGACGAAGACTTCAGCATTTGAAGATTTGAAATAAACATAAAGTAAATATAATTAGGGTCCGACTACAGTGTAATTGTGGTATTGTACTACAGTTATATCTACCTGTTTAATCCACTTAGATGGATGAGGTCCATTAGAATCCAACAGCTGAGTGCAACTGTGGCACTGCATCATAGTTGCATCACAGTTTTTTCCATATAACTAATCGAAGAACTCTCTTTTTGGTTTCTTCTTTCTGTTGATGTACAATTTTTTTTAATTGTTTGTGCCAGAGTCTCTCTCTCTCTCTCTCTTTCTCTCTCTATCTCTCTCGTGAATCTCTTGTTTTCCTTATTTATTTAATCTTTTCTTCGTATTGGCTCCAACAATGGTAAGAATTACTGTCATCCACCCCTTAAAATGATAGTTGTTGTCAATCATAATAAGTCCTTTTTTCTGGTAGTGTATGTTTTGGTGTGTGCCAATCTTATAGAATCGACACTTTTAATATTCAAATCTCTAAGAGTTCGGATGGAAGAATATGGGTTCTTCCAGATTATTCATTATAGCTAGAGTCGGCAAAATGGGTCACGAGGTCGTGTTCGTTTTGTGTTAAATTTAAGTCGATTCAATTACGACATATTTAATAATTGTGTCAAAATTTTAAGACTCTAACCCGACATGAAAAATAAATTGGTTACGTATCTATATATTTGACCAAATTTACATTAAATATTTGCATATATATATATATA
>MKYO02027776.1:0-60043 GCA_002013955.2 Citrus medica | reverse complement strand
TCTCTCTCTCTCTCTTGTGAATCTCTTGTTTTCCTTATTTATTTAATCTTTTCTTCGTATTGGCTCCAACAATGATAAGAATTACTCACATCCACCCCTTAAAATGATAGTTATTGTCAATCATATTAAGTCCTTTTTTCAGGTAGTGTATGTTTTGGTGTGTGCCAATCTTATAGAATCGAAACTTTTAATATTCAAATCTCTAAGAGTTCGGATGGAAGAATATGAGTTGTTCCATATTATTCATTATAGCTGGAGTCGGCAAAATGGGTCACGAGGTCGTGTTCGTTTTGTGTTAAATTTAAGTCGATTCAAGTACGACATATTTAATAATCGTGTCAAAATTTTAAGACTCTAACCCGACACGAAAAATAAATTGATTACGTATCTATATATTTGACCAAATTTACATTAAATATTTGCACACACACACACGTATATATATGTATATATATATAAACTGGTTTTTATCAGATCTGCCATAAAAATTGTACATTCTTCTGAGGCAACGAGACCATATCTCAATCCCCAGTCGTATCTCTTCTCTTCTCTCTCCAATCTTTCATAGCACCATTTCCGGGATTCGGATCTGGTACTGTGTATGCACCCGGCCTTAGATGTATGTTCTAGGCGTTAAAGAACTTAATAAATAATTGGTAAAGTTCTATTAAAATTAACCAACCACGTTTTAAGCAATCTAATTTTATTTGGTAAACAAAACTATTCTAGTATATTGGCTGGAATACATAGAGATGCGGGCTACTGGTCCAAAGGAAAGTGTTTTATAGTTCAAAGAATTTGTGTTAAAGACTTGTGTTTTATTTTAATCCATGTTTGTGTGGTGAGTTTTTTACTGGGATTAAAATAAAACACAAGTCTTTAACACAAATTCTTTGAACTATAAAAATCATTTATTTCATCTTTACAGTGTTGCTCTAAATCCATATTCATTTGAATTGGACGGGCTTTAAATTTTATATATATATATATATATAATTTATTGATATTATAAAATATATATGTTTATTAATATTTTACGTATTTATACTATTAAAGTTCTTAATCTAAATAAAATTTCATAAATAAAATATTGTGTATATCCTTTCAAAAAAAATAAAAAGAGATAATCATATCCAATATTTGAGTTTTAATGACAAGAAGTTACAAATTAATATTGAATAGAAATATAATAGTGTCATTATTCAAGTAAATAAATCAAAAACTTTAACCTTAATCCAATACGTGAAAAAATTATGTCGCCTCAATTTTGGCATATTTAATAGCTGTGTCAAATTTGACAATCCATACTCATTTACTCATGTCATGTTTGTGTCGAATCGTATTAAGTTTTACTAGTTTTAATTTAAGTGAAAATCGGAAAAGCCAACTTGGGTGGGAAAAGTTTTCATGAAAGAGCAGAGGAGGATTTCTCATGCAGCTCAAATTTTATTGTGCGCTTATGTATTAATGGAGATGTCCATGAGAGATACATGCACTTTTTAAGGAAAAACGCAAAGAATTGCTATTGAAATGATCAACTTGCATCTGACAACAAACTCAAAAATACAAAAAAATAATGGGTCTCACAGTGATTGAATGGAAGACACAAACAATTCAAACTACGCAAAAGGAAAATAACATGATGTTAAATTATGAGCTGCCTTGGCTTAGAGGAGCAGCAATACAGTGCTTGTTAATCGGCATTTTGTTTTATAAATTATGCCTAACTTTACATTTGTTTATACCTTACGATTTCTTGATGGCAAGTTCAACGTCAATCTTTGGACTGACAAATTCCTATTGCACAACGTGTCAACAAGCATAAAATTATTTACACTTAAATGATTAAAAGGAAATTGAATTATTTCCTGAAGGGAAGGATACTAATTATGAAAAACAGCTAATTAGACAGATGTCAACAAAAAATGAGATTAAACATTCTATCATACGCAGAGGGAGATTCTCACATGCTTTTGTGATTATTGATTCATGTGTTCATGTCACGAGTGAACTAAGCAACATAACGCGCCCTCAGAGCTCAGGCCCATAACGACTCAATTTCACTTTATTAACTGATTTTCTTATGGAATAAACAGTCATTTAAGCATCAATAAGCCTTTGGTATAATGTGAGAATACTGTAAGAATAAATGTTCAAACTTTATAAAAGTAATTATGAGAGTTTAATAATTAAACGGAGGTAATTTTTTCTCTTATAAAATATTTTAAATTTTAGGAGCTTAAAGATGATAAGAAAAATATTTTTCAAATATAAAAGTATCCTAGTCGTCCGTAATGAAATTAAATAAAATATTATCTTTTATTTATTTATTGTTCGATTTATCAGTTATATAAATAAAGTCGATAAATAGAATTCTCTTCTACTGAGAGAGCCTTCGTTTTAGACCCAAAAAAAACACACAAATGTATCTTTTATCATTTATTTTAGTTTTTTTTTTAAATGAGGGGAAGGAAGATTATTTTTTATATGTATAAATAGAAAAAAAAAATTAACAAAAATATCTTTATTTTAACAAAGTGACGATGATACCAACAAACAAAATACAATTTTTAATGCAATAACAAATAAAAAAAATCTCAAATATAATAATTTTTTTTTTACTTTAGTGATATCCTCATTAGAGAAGAGTTATATATATATATATATATATAGAGTAAAATTTTGTTAAAGAATCCTTTAATAAATTAAAAGAAAGGTAAAAGATAAGAAAAACACACACTTCAATGCAATTTATCTTATCTTGTAATATATGAATTTTTTTTTACTTTAGCTTATTTTATATAATGTTAAAGTAAGAGAACCATGTATATCTACTCATTATCTAGTGAGAGTTCTCTTTATATGTATATGTTTCTTTATTTCTTTTTTTTAGTGTATGGTTATTTTCTTATGCGGACGATCTAATTTTTTCTTTATGCGGACACATTATTAAACTCTGCAGTTTAATAAAATTAGTACAAACACTCTACTAAACCATATGTTTTAATAGCGTGTCCTCATTAAAGAATTATTATACATGTTGGGTGTGTGAAAATTTTTCTATTTTTCAATAATTAGTTTTCAACACTGGTAATTGCTTTTAGATTTTGAAAACTACGAGACTAGTGTTCAGGTCGAACTTTTCTAATAGTATCAAGAAATACAATCAAATCTAACCCACTCAGAGCCAAATAGCGTTGAGCTGACCTCATAAGTATAAACCAAGAGTCTATGTTGGCGACCTGGTTTATAAGTACAACTTGAAGTCTATGTTGGTGACTTAGTTTATAAGTACAATATGGAGCCTACGTGGACGACCTGATTTATAGCTCGAAGCTCATGTAGACAATCTGGTTTATAAATGCAACCTTAAGTTTGTACGAGTAACATGAAAATCCACCAATATGATCTATAAGTGCAATAGTTCGACTATAAAGTCATTTGTTCGATCTGAGGATGTGCTAACTTGACAAGGAAAATAATTTGTCAGGATAACGTGGCTTATATTTTAGGGAAGTTACATACCACAACTTTTTAAATCGCCTTCAACTGACAATTAGCTATAACTTCTCAAGAGAGTAGGCTAAAACCGAAGGAGTAACCACCCACAACCAAGAGCCTATTTAAGTTGAAAAAGGGTTTAGCAAATTAACCAAAAACTTCTCCAAGTTACCAATCTTAAAGCCTTTTTACTTTCAACAAAATTGACAACACCTCTATTGGAGAATTCTTGGATTTTAACTAATTTTTAATTCCTTCTTTTCATTTGTCTTTCCTTATACACAAAACATTTAACTTAGTCTTTGGAGGATCTATGCCGGAACCCCCACCGTCGTGTCTTAACCGTGTTTTGTGTATGGTAGATGTAGAAAGTTGCGGTCAGATTGACATTTGATCTTGGATTCACGTTGTTATTCCTTACAAAAAAAAAAGTTGTTGACGCGTTTTTCGGCATCAACAATACATATTATGATATAACATTGGAGAAATTAAAAAAGAAATTATAATTAATTAATGTATGTGTGAAATATATATTTGAATTTTATATAATTGTCACTTATACATTAATAATTTAAAATAAATGTACATATATTATAATTAGAGATAGTATAAATTCGCTCAAACACGCCTGCCAAATGCCATCCGTTGCGGATAATATTGCAGGTTGTGAGTGAGTTTGGTATCACAAATTAAAACTCGCACTAGGTTGTGGGCGGGTTTGGTATATGCCGCAAACCCGCACTTTTTTAATTATTTTTTAAAGTTTAATAATTTTGATACTTATAATTATTATTGTATACAAATTAATTTCATTATATAATTCTGGATTATTATATATTTCTTATGATTATTATATACTTATTATAATTTTATTCTTCAAATTATTGTTTAGAAAGTATTAGTGTTAGAATATCTTAATGTTAAATCATTATTGTAGAAAATTGTTTTGGATGAGTATTAATATTGGTGAATAAAATAGATATATTTAAATCTTGAAGCTGGTGCTGAATAAGAATATAAGATGATAGTTGTTGCCAGTGTAGTAGATACTTTTTGCGTAATTGTGTCGTTACTTTTGGATATTATTTTTGTTTTTTATTTTATTTCTTCTGAAAGTACTTTTATTATTTGATAGACTTGTGTATTTTATACTTAAATTTAAAAATTGGTGTGGGACTTATGTTTTTTTAATTGAGTTGAAATTTTAATTTTTCATTTACGTTAATTAGATTTAAAATTGAATATTTTATGTAAAATTATAAGTTATTATTAGTTATTATTAGAAATTTTAATTTTTCATTTACGTTGATTAGATTTAAAATTAAATATTTTATGTAAAATTATAAGTTCTTATTAGAAATTTACATACAGGTTTATATAACTTAAAATTTAAAATTTTATTAAAAATATTTATTAATATTTATAATTTTAAATATGGAACCCATACAAAATCTTCGGATATTATTATGAGTTTGTTAATTATCAAAACTCGTGGTGGGTAAGTGTTTTAAAAAAAAATTAAAGTCTGTCGTGAGTTGTGGATAAATTTAATAATTTAAATTTTATGTGGGGTAGATTTAGTACCTATTGTCATTCTTATTTATTTATTGGATCAAAAATATTTTAAAATGTGTGATTGGGTTAGACAGATTTGACCCATCGTAACAAGAAGAGCTTTTTGCCTTGTTGCGGGCCTCGTTGCCTTCGGCGTGCAAAATAAAGTAAAATTGAAACGTTTTCTTTGACAGCTTTTAAAGTATTTTACTTTTTAAGCCCATCAAGCAAAGAACCATTTCCCACTTGGTTTTGTTTTTCTAAAAAGAACAAGAAAATAAAAGGTACACAATTGATTCTCTGCCCAGACCTGTCACCTTTATCCTCTCAACCGTTGGATGTAAAAGAGTGGGCAGATTTAGGTTCCCATAAATGGACACCTGTAACTTGCAAGAACAGAATTGCGCACCGCCCTCCAACAAAGCTTTTACCCCTACTCTTGTCCAGATGCATAGGTACCTGTTGCATGACTCTATGGGCCCGACATTTCTGGCTCTTGAGATTACGAAACTGCCCCCAGCCTTTTCCTAAATTATTAGGTAATCTCTAAGTTAGAAATATATATATATATATATATCTTTTTAAAATTAAGGGAATTGTTAATTTTTTTCTTATTGAAATTAATATATACCACTTATTTTGTTATTATTTCATAACAGCTAATAACTATCTTTGTAGTATAATTTTATAATTTAATTTTCTTATATTTTTTTTATTATATAACTATTTTCTTATAACAAATATATAAAATAACAAAAAAAACAAGAAAATATCTTATTATTAGTTTTTTAATTCACATCAAAATAAATACCTCTTGTTTTTAATACTTACGTTTTTTTTATTTTAATTTTCATTTATATGATTTATTTAATTTATAATAAATATGAGTAAAAGTGATTTTAAATAAGGATAATATTATAAAATTATATTGCAATGAGAATTATTGGTTATTATGAAAGTAGGAGATGTAAGTTGTAAATATTAAAATTTTAATATATGAAAAATTGATAATTTCCACATAAATTATATAAGCATAACTTATGGAGACTTAAAAAGAAAAATAATTATTTATGAAATATAAAAAATTAATCTTTATTCTAATAAAAAAATTATATTATATAAAAAATAAAGCCGGAAGAGAATTATTAAAGATATGGAGGGGCATTTTATTTAACTAATTTTTTTTATTTATATAAATCTGATTATGTAAGATTAATTTTTACCTGCTAAAAAGATGGCAAATATTCAACAATTTAATTTCTCCAAGGGCAACGCAGTCAGAGAATTACAGCTACAGTTAGCTACCCATCCTCGTCAACAAATGAAAATGCCATTTTCGTAAATCATGCTCAAGACCAGGCCCATTTTTGTATCCACAGTGTCAAGATGCACGCAGTTGGCAGTACCTGCACGATATTTAGATGATAGTGTGATTTGTGCACTGGTCATTTCAGATCCGTGGATTCCTCTTCTCTGTTTCCATGAAAATTTAAAACTCCAAAAAAATAAAAATAAAAAGAAAAAGAAAATTAGAAGCTCACAGAACAACGAAGTCTCACTTACCTTCAAAGAATTCAGATCTAAAAGTTTTGTTCACGTATACCTTCACCACCACCACTTCACTCCGAACTTTCTCTCAGTTCCAGGTATTTTCCCACTCAGTTTTCGGAGAAAATGAAGATTAAACTTTCATATTATCTAGATTTAGTAGTTACGTTTTTGTTTTTGTTTTTTTCCCAATGTTTTGGGTGATTTGTTGTCTTTTAATAGAAAAGTCTTTTTGCTTGTTTTGATTTATGCTTCTGTGCCTTGTAGGAAGATCTGGTAACTAACAGTGGGGATTTGAATTGAATCGATGTTCGTATTAGATCTGTTATTGAGAAGAGCATCATCAAGTAGTTACAGTGCTTTCCGTACAATTCCAGGCCCAAAGTTGTGACCTTTAGCGGGGGATCTATACTGTGTTGTTAATATTATTTCATAGAATCGGCGGCTTGTTTCACATAGTGATGGAGACTCTCGTTGCGGTAGCTCAACACAAGAATCAATATTACGGTCGAGTCAAATCAAACGGGTCGGGTCGATTTGGGGCATCACCATCTGGAAATTTCAGAGATCTTAACTGTAGGGCGTTTGAATCGGGAGCAGGTATACTCCCAACCCCAATCAAAACTTCTTCAGTTCCTGTAACCAAACGATCGTCTTATGTTTCCTTTCCTTCATCACCGAAAACACCATCACCAAGTGTTAGCCATAACTCTCAATGTTTTGATGGCAAAACCAAGTCAAAAACTAGTGTCAAGAGCAACCCAATTGGCATTAACTTCAAATCTCGAAACTATGATAGATCTTTTAATGAAAAAATCTCTAGTGAATTTGAAACTTTTTCTTACTCTGAGCTGTGGGCCGGGCCTGCTTATTCCAACTCGCCACCGCCGAGTTCTTTGCCGATTCCCAAATTCTTTATGAGGCCTAAACGCACTGTGTCACTTGATTTGCCTGTCACTAATGATGCGTCTGATATTGAAATTCCCCACCCGATTGCCAAGTCTGCACCGGCATCACCAACTAGGAAGCATGGTAACTTTACTCGAGATATTTTTCTCAGTGCTGACTCTGCGACCAAGACTTTGCGTCGCATTCTTAATCTTGACATTGCAGATGAATGAAGTAGGAGGAGTTCTGGATGCTCCTGTAAATAGGTTTACTTTTTTGAAGTTGGTTAGTTCTAGATTGTATATATGTAGAAGAAATAAAAAATGGAGTCGTTGGTGTTGAGTCGTTTCTTCAGCAGTTGGTTTGAGTTTGTATCTTGAATCTGTGTTGGGTTGAATACTGCAGTGGTGGTGCAAGTGACTGTGATGGCTCTAGCATGTCAATGATGAGTGGTGGTGCAAGCGAGTGTCTTTGCTCTTGCAGGTGGGTCAAAATGAGTGGTGTTGCTAGTGATTGTCATTCCTCTGGTGGGTGGGTGAAAATTGAGTGGTGTTGCAGCTAGGACTGTTGTGGCTTTGGTGGCTCAATATACTCTGGATTTTCCATTTGGAATTATGTGGAATTTTCTGAGGTTTATGTGTCAGTGGTGACATGGATGGAAGTTGGATTGTATGGGAAGCAGAAGGGAAGTAACTGCATTTGGGGATATGTTTTTTGAGGTGAACATATGCCTACAATCTTATTTGGCATGAGATGGAGTAGTTACTACTTTTGAAGCTACTGGACATGAAGGAAATTACATCTGAGTTAGTTTTTGGTTTTTAAATATTTAGTTCTCAACATGATCTCCTTGTAGAATAGAATTGTTCTGTGAAACTTAGGCCTGCAGTGTCTTATAATCCTGTATATATGGCAGAATCTTGATTAGACTACTCCCAAGTTCCATAGGTTTCTGTTTATTCTTTTTGCCATAGCCTTTCTATATGATAATCTGACTTTGACTAGTTTCTTCATTCCCTAGGTAACTGCTGCCTCAGTTATGGGCTTAGATGATCCTTATCTTGTAACTCTTTTTCTTGGTCCAACATTTCCTGAATCGGATGCCCAAAATGAGGCATCTTCTCCACCCTATACATTTACCATTTCTTACTATTATCTCTTTTAGTTAGAATCTGACTCCTCTCTATATCCTTGTTTTTTCACCTTCACCATCTTTTCACGTTTTTTGAGAGAGAAAAGTGGGAAGGGGAATGAAAGTAGTGATTTGCCATTTCTGCTCATTAAGTTAAGTTCGATCCATGTTGCTTTACCCTGTTGTAATCACTATTAGTTTCACTGTCTTTCGAGTGGAAACACTGCTCATTTTTTGGTCATCAAAATAGAAAAAAATGCTTGGAGGATGTTGACAGTTGCCAAGCCATCCACAAGGTAATGATTTTCCAATCCTTACTTTTATTGCTATAATAGATAATTATTGTCTCTTGAAGTGCTAATTGATGTGTTTGTTTAAACCTTTGTTTTTTTTTCCAGAGTACCATTCTGGCAGGTGTTCAAGAGGCTTTCTCAGAAATGGGACATGTAGTAGCAGATGTATTCTTGTCAGTCATGATAATTATTGTCTCTTGAAGTGCTAATTGATGTGTTTGTTTAAACCTTTTTTTTTTTTTTACAGAGTACCATTCTGGCAGGTGTTCAAGATGCTTTCTCAGAAATGGGACATGTAGTAGCAGATGTATTCTTGTCAGTCAGTCAGTCAGTCATTGTAAGGAACCATATACTGTTTTGTGTCCTTGTAAGGAATCATATGCAGTTCCTATGACATTGTAAGGAACCATAAGCTGTTTATGCTTTGTGTTGGTTGGTTATCTTAATGCTGCATGTTATCTCTGTCGTCCGGTTTTCTACTAGGAGTCCCTTAATGTAGTGTTGAATTGAGTTTTTACTTTAATTGATTGTCATGTTATGTTGTGATAGGGTGCATTTCATAGTATGTTTTAATATGTTTGCTGCTTTATTTAATGTTGTGGTGTTGACGAGTCAATCTGAGTATGATTAGCTCATTCCCCCGTCTTAGGAAATTGAATGAATTTCTTGGTGTGGCATGTGGAAGTTGTCCCAACATTTCCTTTGTATAAACACTGAAAATATGGAATAAGTTCAGAATGGCAGTTTGTGACTTTCAATTGCTCTGTTGTGTTTTCTCTTTTAGCCTTCTTTTGATGCGACATCAATTTGTAATATGGTGTTGATTTGGCATTATTGATACAGTGATATATTTTGTGAACATTTTACTGGGTATTAGAGTTTGTTGGCTCTGTAAGTTTTATACCTATGGGTTGTTAAATGAAATGGTGTAGAAATTGTTATTGATTGACTTATGGTGATCCTATTCTCTGGGCTGCTTGACTGAGACATGGTTGTGGTGAAAATAATCCAATCAGTCAATATGATGGGAAGGGATTCTTTAGTTTTACAAAATAAGAGATTAATTACACATATTTTCCATGTGTCTCATCATTTATTGGACGGCATGTAACTAATTGAATGCTTGAGGTTGTAGGCTGAGTAGCAGGAGCAACTTTTAATTTATTTTGAGCCCAAACGATAGATTCAATAAGTTTTTGTACTTTGTGGGGAAAACAAAATCATTTCTGTTCCTGAAGTATGCAAATAGCGCGTTTGTGATCTGTATGTAACTAGCTAGATTGATCAAACATGGATATCCCTAAATATCTTGTCATACATTATCAGTTGTGGTTATAGTGAATAGAAAGGTCTGAATTGATGATGATGAGGGTCGTGTATCATGTGAAAATGTGGATCTACCAGCCAATGAAACTGTGCGTCAATTTGGATTGGCATCATTCACTTAGTCTTACAAAATTTGATATTAGGCACGTTTGTTTCTATTCTCCATCTTTAAGAAAAATATTATCGATGCACTTACGGATCTATAAGATGAATTTTTCGATCATTAAAAATCTTGTAACTGCCTCATCGTTAATATGCCACAATTGCCGGGCCGGTCAAATTTACATTTGCGAGATATCGTCTATTATTAAACTACTATTTAGTTTTATTGTTGGTCTTATTTATGATGCCCCGCGAATACTTATTTTATTCAGATTTATATTCATATAAAAATTGAAAACAAAACTTTTTTTTTTCCTTCCTTTTCTTGGATGCATATCAACTTCTACCAACAACTTACGAATGGTCTGGAAAAAGATGTACTTTGGATTTACTTCCTTGAAAAAGTCAGATTCAGATCGAACTTCCATAATAAAATATTAAGTTAATTTCGTATTATCCCATGTAAGTTAATTATTCCCACGTTACCACTTAATTTTTAAAAATTTTAATTTTTCCTATTTTTTATTAAAAAAGATAAAACAAATTTTATCAATCCACTCCATTTTTTTCTTATCTTTATTTTTTTTTAAATAGTAATTTAATAATAATCGAGATAATTTGACATTTACTTCAACATATTATCCTTAATCAAACCAGCATGAGTAGACATGATAAGACAAGGGTGAGAAAAGGGGGGAAAATTGTATATATATATATATATCTTCATGAGCGAGTAAAATAGTTGGTCCCCCTCTATAATTGATGTGAAATTAAATAAATAAATAAATAGAGCGAAAGATAAGGCAAAGTTTTCAATAATAATACATTTCATGTCCATGTTCATTTATCATCTGCGGGAAGACAAAATGTATGGGTAAAAACCAACACCCAGACACAATCGTAAAATCAAACCCTACGTCATCAGCTCATCCTCTCGTTTATCTTTATCTGCAGGAGTGAGGAAAAAGATTTTTTTAAAAAAATTAAAAATTAAAAACCAAATAAAATCTATCCAGCAATCATTTTTCGTCTCTAGAATCAATCATGATCATGATCGTCGGAAAATTGTTGGTAGCTCTTAATCACAGGCAGCACTGAACAATTCCTTTAAGCATTCATTGAATGATTAATTCTCCACTTCATCGTCTCGGAGCATCTCTTGGTAGCGGCATTCTTGACTGCAAAAAGCTTTCTCACCTCTGCGTTTACAACATTTAGTCTCTTTAAAGGAGTAATAAATATTTATCATTAAAAATTTACCAAAACAATGTAATGAAATTAAATTATGAGAAGGGGGGAACACGAAGCAAACCTGTAAATGTAAATGTCATTTGTCTGTTCAAGATTCTTCTTGCAAGTGTAGCAAAAGCTGAGGAAATTCTCAGGGGCAGAGTGGGACCTATTAATACCTGAATCTGATACAGAACAGTAGCTCTCTATAATGCAGTTATCAAAAATACGGGTAGTTTTGGGATTAGGCCCGTGAGCTATCACACATGTATATTCCTCGGAAAGCTCCATTTCAGTCGGAGACAGACACTGTGTGTAATTAATAACCTTGGCAGGAGGATCCTTTGTAATTTCGGTGCCAGAATTAGCTGACCCAGATGGAGAAAGATGAAGAGAGGGAGCAGCTGGCAACAGAGAAGGAATTTGTACTCTAAGCTTGGTTGCAAACAAAACTTTGTTGTTGTCGTTGGGCTTCGAAGAGGAGGAATTATCATCTTCATTAATGGTTTTATGATAATTATCAGTTAATAGATCAATAAGAGCTAGACCAATGCCTTGATGTTTGTTTTCCAGAAAAAGTCTTGGGGATTTTGGTGGGTTCAACATTGTGTCATGATCCCAAAAGGGGCTACTACAGAAAGGAGAAAATTGTTTACTGCTGTCAAGGATTGAAGTTGGACTTATCGTCGCTGCTGCTGCTGCTGCCACCTCATGAGTTTCACCAATAGCCTTTGTGAAAGCTTTGAATCTTGGAGAACCAAAGAAGGATGGAACTGGTGGCCTTTGATAATTTTGACTGTGTGATGATTGAGAGCTGTGGTCATCAGCCATCAATATTTGCTTTGTAGTCATTGCTTTTGATGATCTATTTATTCCTCAGCATATTACTGTCTACAATTATAACCCAAGAAAGATCAATTAATAGATGTCAAAATATAAACTTGAAGATCATGAATTAGTGATGCAATGGATAAATTAACAAAATTGAACTGATCAAGAATAACTCACGTGGCTGGTAAGTTCAGAAACAACCCAGAGGCCTCCGTGATTTGTTAAGAGGTAAAGGTTCAAAAACTTTGGTCGGAATAGTAATAATTGGAGAGTTAAAAAAAAAAAAACTGAAACTCGAATGTCTTTGAAATGATAACACTTTGTTTTACGAAAAACCCAGAAAAAGGAAATAATTTTAAAAAAAGGAAGGGACTCTGGGGAGTTGAAATGGCTTCTAAATCTCTGTAGCCTCCATTGTCTTGGAAAGAAAGAAAAAAAAAGTGAATAAAACTAAAAACTGAGGGTTTAATAGTCTTTTAGTTGTTCGTCGGAACAAAGAACAAGAATCATCAATCAATTCGCCATCATGATAAATTCATAATAAAAGCATGCATGCCCCTCACATCATGAAACTGTAAACACCAACAAACAGTTGTGCCGCTTTCACTGAAGAAGAAACTCTACTGGATCTATCTCTCCAAAGATAAATACTCTTCTCTCCCGCAGCAAATCGGAATAAATGTTATTGATGGGTTTCTGGTTCTGGAAATATGAACCTGGAGAGTCTGTCAGTTTCTCTATCTCCAGAGACACAGAGCGAGAAAAATGGCAAAAAGGGGTTAAAGCTTTTGGGGGTTAGAAGTGGAAAAGATGGCGTTGTCAGGTTGGCATTTTAAAGAGAACGGTGAGAGAGGGAAAGTCGTGTGCATGACAATCAGCGGTTTTCTTTCCTCTCAACACAATGCAGCCTCAGCACCCAATCACCTGTTTTATTATTATTATTATTATTATTATTAGTTACCAGTAAAGCTGGTTTTATTTATTTTTTTCTTTATTATAATAAGGGTTAATTTTGTCCTGCCCCCAATTGTTTCAACATTTTTCGCCACGCACCCATATGTTTTGAAAATACTCACTCCACACCCAATTCCGTTAATTTGACCGTTATGTTTAACGGAGCTATTTAAAATTTAAGTAAATGTCCGAAATACCCCTTATCTTGAATTAGAGAAAAATAAAATGAGATAAAATGTTAATTTAATAATTAATGTTTACATTAAAAAATTTTATTTAAAGGTAATTAATAATAATTTCATCAATTAAATTATCAATTCATCAATTAAATTATCAAATAAGTTTAATTTATCATCATCAAATAATATTTAGGATATGAATTTCTAAATTTTCCCTTTGACCGTTAGAATAAACGGTCAAATTAACGGAATTAGGTGTGGAATGAGTATTTTCGAAACATATGGGTGCGTGGCAAAAAATATTGAAACAGTTGGGTGCAGGACAAAATTAACCCTTATAATATATATATTATATAGAGTCATTTTTTGGCCTTCTTGCGTATCGCTGATTTCTCACCAGTAGTTTTTGCAATTTGTCCTCACTCACTGTCACTGGCACTGCACACTTATCGATCCTGGCTGAAATGGACGCACGCACGCACGCACTTGGAGGAAATACTTGTGAAAAACATAAATAAATAAATAGATTTAGGATATTAGAAAATAGTTATAATATTAGATGTGACAAATAACCTCGCTACGTACGTGTGTGTGCGCGTGTGTGAGTTTGCCCATCAGCCAATCAGGTATCAACGTCTGAATGGAGTGTCATTATTGCCTTCACCATTTGTTAAGCATGTACAGGTGAGGACCAATTTGGTCTTGGCGTTTTAGAATGGAATGGGGGGGACCCGACTGCTGTTGCTGCTGCTTTTGTTTAGTCTTTGCAATTAAAGCTTATTTAAAGGCCACGTGTGATTATCTACACAAGCATTCGTTTGAATGGGCCCCGCTAAAGTTGTCTCTATTCTTTCCTTCTTTTTTTTTTTGGTTACTTATTAATATTATCTTCATGATAGTTAATGGTTATCCTAATCTTCTTATACGTCATTCAATTATGGAAATGATTGAACATACCGTCGCTGGACTCAGGAGAGAGGGCAAATGGTAAAGCTTGGCGTAAAGATTGAAGCTTCTTTTCTTTTAGTTTTTTTTACCCTTACAACTCAAAGTGCTGATTGCGATAGCTTTTCCTTTTCTTCAACAATATATTTTTGACTTTTTATCGGTTGTTTGGTTGAAGTTCCCTGTTTCTGGCTTTTATGAAAAAACCTTTTCGTTTGTAACAACCATGCAAAATAAAATCATAATTAATTAATTAATTAAAAAAGGCCATTAATCCAAGTTCCAAGTTAATAATTATCTATCTAGTTAGGTGAAACGATTGTACTGTCCCGACTACTCAAATCATTTCGACATTGCTTGCTTCTCATTGTACTAATTCAATGAACTTATGTGTACTACCACCACATCAACTTAATTTACGTACGTACCGAAAACAATGTGCTCTAATAATATTTAACCAAAGTTCTACCTGCTCTAATCGGAATTGCCCTATGAGAGAGCTCTTATATCTTATCATATTGTTTTCTTCTTCTTCTTCTTCTTCAAATGATTTGTCATTGTCAAGCATTAGCACGATCGTTTTGATTGGAGCTATATATTCATTCACAGAAGTGATTAAAAAAAATACCTTAGGCTAATCTCAGTAGAATTTTTCTTTATGCAATCTTATACAATCATATAAGAGATTCTAATATTGATATCTCAACTTAAGTTTCAATATGTCACTCATTTGTTTAATAATAAGACTCAAATTAAAGAATTGAATATTAAAATACTTAAATTATTCTTTCCTGCGTCTGCTTTTCGTTTCTTTGATTGATCTATAGCCTATGGGCCCGAAAGCAGCGGTTTGTTGGCCCACTGAAAGTAACGGCAAGATATATTATGTATTGAATGGAGATACGTATGCCACTCTACTACATACCAAGCTTGTAAATCCCAATGCACTGCTCATTTGTGGGGCCCAGCAATTGTTTTCTTTTGCTTTTTATTATTATTAAAAACAAAATCAACGTGTAGAGTCAGCCCTAACCCTATCATCTCTAGGGTCCGCGTTTTGTGTGCTCTAAGTGACAAAAGGTGAAAAATTAGTTCCAACCGGGCCAGCAGCTATTGTCCCCCGATCGTGTCTTGTACATGCGAATTATGATTGGGGTCCATTTCATGTCTCGGTGAAATTTAATCATTGTTTCATATTTATATTAATTAGGTAAATCTTAATTTACAACCATTCACGTGAATAATAATCGTGTGGGATTTACACACTTATTATGTGAGTAGTTATAAGTCGAGATTTCAACGATTGCAATCAGATCTAATACTCAACAAATTATTCATTATATATATATATATATGATCTTATTGCACGTGATAAGAACTCAAGTGATAGTCATCTAATTTTAGTCCACTTAACGCGAGAATGTTTTTGCTCTAAAACAAAAAAAAAAAAAGTATTATTCATTATATATATATATGTGATCTTATTGCATGTGATAAGAACTCAAGTGATAGTCATCTAATTCTAGTCCACTTAACGCGAGAATGCCTTTGCTCTGAAACAAAAAAAAAAAAGGAAAAATTGTGCTTGGTAAGATGGCACGTACATATTCTACTTTAAAACCTTTAACAAAAGGTACATCTTTCATAATGTTATGGGAGTCTTTAAATTATAATAATTGTAACATACATTCTTCATGTGAATCACATAAAATTATAAAATTCATAATTTATGTGATTCACAGTAAAAATATATATTATAATTATTATAACTTAATATTTGTCTAATGTTATAGAGAGCAACGGGCATAATCATAAAATACAATTACAAGTCTCTACCTTTCAGTGTCACTCATTGATTACTTCACGCCTTCATAAACCCAATTCTCTCTAATGGTGCATATAGTACAGCACATAGGGTTTAAAGCCTTATCTACAGAACTCGTGGAATTGTACCACGAAGACGATGACAGACACGTCCCACTCAGGCCTCGGCCATATCAATTATCAAAAGACGTGGGCGGTGCAATTTGACTCGCCGTTTAATTACCTCAACGTCTCAACCTTCTATTGGGTTCCATTAGGGGACCGGGTCTATCATTCTCGATGTAAATCTTGATGATCAAATCTCTTTTGTTTCCATGGCAATCGTCAGAAGCCTACAATTTCAATTTGAACGCTTATGTGTATTGTGTAGAATGAATTAATTATTGATTTATTGACCAAAGCACTGAACGCATTTGTCATTTTCTTTTTAACCTTATTAACTAGGGTAAGATTGATTATGAAATGAGAATAATTATGATGGCGTTAATTGGGCACCACGTATGATCAAATATTGGCTTGGCCCCCGCCCGTTTAATGGAAGGAACCGTTAATTATGACTAGAATTAACCTGCGTAATCATTAATCTCTTTGTTTATTTGACAATTAATCGTTATCACATCTGAAATGAAAGGGAAACCCATATACGTCTTTATTCGATTTGAGGGCTATCATTATTTATCTCACTGTTTGTAAAAGCAAGCAGATTAAAGAACGTTGTATAATGATGCGATGGGCCTATTACGTAATAATAATAATAAAAAAAAGTAATATGAAGATAGAATTCGGCTACTGCACTGTAGACCTTGTCCATGTAAAATTTTGTCGGATTGTTAGGCTGAATGAATGTTTGGTCAGTAGGTTAGTGCTCAAAATTAATGAGATAACCAAACCGCTTAAAACTATAAACCAAACCAAAAACACCAAGTCAAAATAACCAATTTACCCCTGCCTCTTCGCCCACCCCAACCTGACCTGTCTTTTGATGTGCTGAAATTTAGTACTAATATGCTGAATATGATAGGAGTGAAGGCAGATCAACAGGCACACCTGATCACACATTTAGTCTATACAGCGCAGAAGGTTCATCATATGATGCAAATGGGGATCAATGAATTGATGACACATGAGTGGATTGTCTATGATTAAACCAGAATTCGGATGTTTAATGGAAGGAATCAACCACACAGATTTCATAGTAACAGCTGCCCAAAAATAAGGACACATTGCCGTCCTTATCAATTCTTATCCTTTTTCGGTTTGTTTTCTTATTATTGAAGAAAAAAATATGTATCTTATTATAATATGAAATTTTATTTTTATTTATAATTTGCCTAAATCGAGATCAATTTTTTTTTTTTTATAACCAACTACCTAGAGGTTGTTAAATTTCTGTATAAATTTTATATCCTAAATACTGTTAACATTTGACATATCATTCATTCATTAGTTTATAAAATCATTTCATTAATGATAGTATAAAAGTTAACTCTTACTAAAACACATGCCAGTTCATTAATTGATGACATTTCATTTGTATCTCAATATTACTCACTTTTCATGTACTTTATGAAGAAGAACGCCTTAAAAACATAAGAGTAATGATACAGCCACAAACTCTTGTACAAATTTATTTTGTACAAACTGATGTGGTATGATAAGATTGGTTGAATGAAAATATAAATTAATAAAAACAAATCATGTGGGCAAAGTAATATTTAATTCAACCAATCTTATCATGCCACATCAGTTTGTACAAAATAAATTTGTACAAGAATTTATGGCTGTATCATTACTCAAAACGTAATATGCTAATAAGATCCTTGAGGCACATATTTGATTGCAGCCAATTTTTCTTCCATCATCATAATAGTATCGCCTTAAAGAGCCACCGGCCACATTTAAAAGGAAAATTTGTACAAGAAGAAAAGAAAAGACCACCATTAGAAATGCTAGTAAGTGCGGACCAGCTCATGAAATCAAGACAAAAAATTAGGAACGGTTGCAATAATTGATTCTTTGGGGTTATCACAAAATGGTACAATCATTTTCTCAGATTACGGATAGCTAGCATTACCAAAACTCCAACGGAAGCCATGGCACAGCTCCGACTTGGGATGCCTCTATGAATAAGTTATAATGGAAAGAGCTGTAATTTCTTGAAAAGGTTTTACTGTTTGATTTTTTTATCGTTTCGGGTACTCTTTCTAATCTCTCGTTTCTCCACTGAATACTGCTTTTTTATCAACAAATTGCACATTGCTGTCTTCACAGCTTCAGCAACTGTCACAAAAACCTTTTCCTCCACAGAGGTACTTCCTTGTAACTTCTCAAGCAGTTTCACTCCCCCAGGTATGTCATCATCTTCTAACACATTTGCCTCAACAGCTTCTGGACTGCTTTTCTTAAAACCAGAAATGACCTTCACTCGGGATGCAGAGGGATGATCAAAACGAGGCAAATTAGCGGCACCAGTTACCATCCACAATAAGCCAGAAGAAGAGCTGCTCCCCAAGTTCGTTGGAACAAAGTTTTCTCCCTTGATGGAAACCACCTGTAAAAACCACAGAAATAGAAAATCCATGACCTAAGTTATATTCTAATTCATGATCCACATACACACAATTTAACCTCCAATGCTCTGATCAAAAGCTACAACTTAAAATAAATATTTCAGGGCAGGAGCTGGACTCAAATTAAACCAATCGTACGCTCCAGCAAATGTCCATATTTTATACTAATTGGAAAGCAATGTGTCTCTCTTTTGAGCTAAATGAGATAATGAGTCATTCGGTGGTGATCTTAAGGTCATGAAACAAATCCAACAAAAAATCACTATTGAAAGTTTTCATTTGGAGATTACATAGTTTTGCTAATCTTTTTCCCAAACTGTTTGGGTCCTTACCTTGGCAACAGAAAGAGTCTGAGCAGAAATGTCGCAGTTCAACAATACTATTCCTTGCAGGCTAAAAGGAAAAATAAATTAAAAACTATTAATTCACAAACCAATAGAACTCTTAAAAGGAAGCAAAATGTCTTAATACAAAATGCTTAGACTTGCCTCTGAATAGCCACCGCAACAAGAGTACTGTTTGGGATTGTGCACAGATCAGTAACAGTAGAATAGCCCTCATCACTTCCATCAAACTCTAAATGTCCTGCCTTCAGGAAGTAAAGGTGAAACCAAGTAAAGAGGTAAGGTTTAATGGAAAAGCCAAAAACATGGTTCCCTTTGCTTATGACTCACTTCTACTGAGTTTTGAGTATTTGTGATCTTGTGGGACAGACTGATAACATCATAGGATTAGGAAAAATTAATAGTTTCTCAATTCTACTACTGGGATAATAAAAAGTGGGTTTAACAGGGAAAATAATGTAGTTTAATTTTTCCATCAAAACTTGACAAGTGATATGTTAGAAAAAGCAGGCGAGGTCAGTGATATCGCCAGTAACCAAACTTCAGGACAAGTGATATACCTTTGCACCAACTTCACAAGTGTCAAGGAGAGATCCAGATATAATATCCCACAAGCGAACCTGCAATAGCAATATAGATGATTTTATTAAATTTACCCTTTCACCTCAACGCAAAAGAGCCCATGATATTAAACCTCCATAATTGCAAGCTTACAAATACTCACTGTTGAATCACCACTTCCAGACACAAGATAACCCTGAGGGTAATCCACAGTGCAGACAAAGTCGAGGCAGGACACAAACCTGTAAATAGTGGAAATAAGCCTATCAGATGACCAGCAACTAAGAATTGTTATCTCCAAGTAGTACTTTTTACCCAAAAAAGAAAATGATCATAACTCACTCACTCCGTATGTCCCAGGCAGAAGCTTTGTATTTCATGAGCTCCATCCAAAGGTCCCTTGGGAAACACAGTAACCTGTCACAAAAGTTATATCATGTGAAAGAGGTACAATGCCAAGGTAGTAATTTATCTAATTAAACAGGCAGAGGCAGTTTACCCGAATCTTGAAATCTCGATCTGCACTAATAATAAACTGTCCATCTGGAGAAAACTCCTGTAAATATAATGATGGAGCAATTTACTTGTGGAAGTGATGTAAGCAGCATGACCTTAGAATACATTATGTCAAAATCCACTCCTCGGGAGAAGAATGAGAGAAAAACAGTAGAAAATAAAAGAATGATTCACGCATATGAGGGAAAAACCTACCCAAAAAGTGAGATCACAACACCACAGAGTTTATGAAAAGCAAATGATGGAAGAGTAATACAGTACATAAAAATTCACTATAAAAACTACTTTATATGAACTAACGTGGTAGGAAACTAGTGGAATAAAAATAAAAGTCAATAAAAAAGAAAAGAAGAAATAATGTGGACTACTTGGTAATGTAATAGTGCAGCATCAGTTTATATGTAACAGTTTGTATAATAAATGTGCGTGTATGCAGGATACTATGAGGGAAATGGGGTGGAAAAGGGAAAAAAAAAAAGGAATCCTGAGAATCCATTTATTCACAGCCAATAGATGAAGAAAAAAGGTAGTCATTCATCCTCCAAACTTGGGGATAAATGCCAACTCATAAGAGTCCTTCAAATTATAGCTGATGTTTAATCAAAGTTTGCACAAATATGCAACTAAAGAAAATTCCACCACTAAGTTAAAGGGAAATTTTATCTATTTAGTAGTGAATCCACCCATAGGTACAGCAACAAGCAGGGGAAAGATCACAATAACGCGAATTACTCACCAGGCTCGTAATTATGCTACAATAGTGAGCAAGAAGTGGTGCTGCCTTCTTATCAACTACTGCTTGATTCCCATTAATGTCACGCAAGTCAACAACCCAAACAACTCCAAACTTATCAGCAAAACAGACATGCTGACCATCATTGCTGATAGCAACTGCGCTTACTCTCTTCTCAGAGCACCTGTTGATTACAATAGTTGAAGAAATTTTCCCACAGAAATTCTAGCAGAAGAAAAGAAATCCTCAAAATAAGAACATGAAATCCTCAGAGGCTCCAAAAACTTACACAGCACTAATACATTTCCAACTCTCAGCTGACCATATCTTCACAACTTTGTCATCCCCAGCAGACACAAATAGCTTCCCATTAGCTCCGTAGCGGATAGCTCTAATAGAATCCTTATGAAAAGGCGGGGAAGAATCATCCGACAAAGAAACAGCACAATCTCCACTGCCAAGTAAGCATTTAGGAAAAAAAAAACGTTTATTTGAAAATTGAATCTAAAAGCAGCTTTTACTCGTTTTGGTGATTTATCAAACACCGTTTAACAGTGAAAATGAGCTACTAACATTGTATTAAGTTGTTGAATACAAAATTTTAAATTTGGAGACATGCAGAAACACTTCAGCCTAATTACAACTATTGGCTTAACTGTGGAAACTAAAATAATTACTTTAAGCAATAATTTCACTAGAAAGCTTAAATTAAAACACGAAGACTGATTAGTTGTCGATTGAAGCAGAAAAAACACAAATATTGCTTACAGGAGATCATAGACTCGGAGGTCCGACCCAATGGCTACCGCAACGGAATTCTGGTTCGGGTGAACCGCAATTAAGGCCGGAGCTACCTCAACGTTTCTATTAGTTTCTTTCTCTTCGATTTGCTTCTCCTCCATTTTCGGATTTGCTTTGTTCAGCATTAGAGTTTCAATTAGGGTTTTGCGTGTTTTGAAACTTCTCTAGTTCAGGGGTTTCCCGGGTCACTTTTGGCGCACGGGTTTGAGAAAGCCCATGGACCGCTACAGCCCAAGTAAATTGTGGCTATTGCCAGATTATGGCCACAATTAGTTGGACATTATAGATTTCGGATACAAACTTCCCACCATTAATGGTATAACGGACAGAACCAAATAATCAGCTAGATTTATTACACATCATGCCTAGAATTTAGAACTTGATTTTACAATTATCTAACGTTCTTAGAATTTAATCACGGAAAATTTTATGATGCCGTGATTAAAATTATAGTATGAATGTCATGATAAATATAAATTTTGTAAATTATACATGAAATTAGTAAATAAAAATAAAATAAGTAAATTAGTGTTCTAAATATGCAAAGATAAATACTTGTAAAAATAACATAAAACTTGTAAATCAATATTAAAGTTTAATTTTAAAAAATATTTTATTTATTTAATTCATTTAAGAAAAAAGTTTATTTATCGATAAAAAATTCATCAATAAAAAAAATTAAATTGAAAACAATTGGAATAAATTTTGTTAAATTGGCTTAATTATAAATTCTATATTCATGCTAGGACATTTATAAATTTTTTTGTATTTTCTATCATAGTATTTGTTTACTTTATAAGTTAAGCACAATTATTTTTCTTTTATGTGGATCAAGGCAAAACAAAATAAAAAGACATTCTTATATTACTAGATATATATGAAATATTAATAAAATTGGATCTAAATTTTAGTTTTGTACATATTTCATGCAATTTCAAACTTTACTTCTTACTTATACTAAAAAATCATTTGGGGGTTGCTGTCGAGGAGGTTTGGAAATATGCTAAATCACTTATCTTACAAATAATTTTGAAAAATATAAAAAAAATTCAAAATTTGATTTTGAGAATACATTATATCCTTCATAAAATTTTACATATATAATCACATGTATTACATAAACCCAAAATTATTATTATTTAATATAGAAATAAAAACAGTAAATATATATAGTAATCATTATAATGATTTTTTATTTTACATTTGCAAGTTTTTATTTTTTGTAATAATTGTTATAATATTTACTTGTTTTACATTTCATTTATAAGTATTTTATTTCATTTACTTAATATATATGTTATTTTACACTTAATTTTGATTTATGAGATTTATGTCATATTGGTAAATTTGTGTTTTGTTTACCAATAAATAATGCATCATTTTATCACTTTTATGTTAATTTATTTATTTTAACTTCTATTACAAGTCGGATGTTTTATTTACTTAATGTATCTTTTATTTTACACTTAATATAGATTTATAAATTTTATGTTACATCTGTAAATTTATGTTTTGTTTACCAATAATATGTCATTTTACTAGTCCTATGTTAATTTACTTATTTTGTATTTTATTTACAGGTCTTATGTTTTACTTAATTTATGTTTTATTTTACACTTAATATTGTTTTGCAAGTTTTATGTTATATTGATAGGTTTTTGTTTTATTTACCAAGAATTTATCTATTTACTACTCATATGTTAATTTACTTATTTAACCTTTCATTTACAAGTCTTATATTTCATTTACATCATTTGTGTTTTATTTTACAATTAATGTTGATTTACAAATTTTATATTACAAGTTTTTTATTTTAATTACCAATAATACAATAATATATTTTATTTATTTTACCTTCTATTTATGAGTCTTATATTTCATTTACACAATTTATATTTTATTTTACACTTAATTTTATAATTTTTAATTTTACACCTATTAAAATTTTATTTTATTTATTAATAATACACTAATTTATCACTACTATATTAATTAATTTATTTTACTTTCTATTTCCATAATTTATTTTACACTTTAAATTTACATGTCCAATATTTTACTGAATAAACCTTTAACCACGCAATTTTATTTCCCAAACAACACCAGCGTCCAGCTACTAAATTTTGAACTTGCCGCAGTTTTCATTTACAAGTCTTATATTTCATTTACATCATTTGTGTTTTATTTTACAATTAATGTTGATTTACAAATTTTATATTACAAGTTTTTTATTTTAATTACCAATAATACAATAATATATTTTATTTATTTTACCTTCTATTTATGAGTCTTATATTTCATTTACACAATTTATATTTTATTTTACACTTAATTTTATAATTTTTAATTTTACACCTATTAAAATTTTATTTTATTTATTAATAATACACTAATTTATCACTACTATATTAATTAATTTATTTTACTTTCTATTTCCATAATTTATTTTACACTTTAAATTTACATGTCCAATATTTTACTGAATAAGCCTTTAACCACGCAATTTTATTTCCCAAACAACACCAGCGTCCAGCTACTAAATTTTGAACTTGCCGCAGCCCCGACCGCAGCAAAATATGACATTAAATATACGCTCATTTTATTTTCCCAGCAACCAACATAATTTTGACCTAAGATTGCGAAGGGGCCGCGCGAACGCAGGCCCCCACTGCCACAAATTATGACGTAGGCTCTGCCTCTTGGGCAGACCTTAAGCGGGTGCACCTCCCAAGTGCAATGGAGGCCACCAACTTAGGCCATGGGCCTTCATGATCACCCATTGACCCCGTCCAGGTAAGTATGTTTGCAAGGAGCTCAGCTTCGATTGCTTATACTCGCAGATCTCTGCTTCGCTTTCTCATCTTTCCCATGTGGGATTATATTAAAACCATTTCACACAACACTTCCAGCCATTCCGGGTGTGATTTTACGCCATGCGCCTAAAGAAACGGAGTTATATCTCAAAAAACGAAAATACACATTTAAGACCAGCACAAATTGAATATTGATTCTACTTCCTAGGGAATAATTTTCCAGGACATGATTAATAGCGAAAAAAGATGATGCAGAACTACAAGTAGAAGCCTTCTTTACGCCAGTTATGAAGACATTGTTAAGATTTATTCCTCTGTAGATAACAAAATTGCTGGCATTATTTACAATCTTCCATATGTTAATTTTGCTGATCGCCAATTACTAAAGTTTTCAAGAGCCCTCACCGACGTACTTGTGAATAATAATTCTCTCAAAAGATCGTGTATACAGCGAATCAAATGAATAAATTATAAAGTAGAGATAAAATAAATTGTTATTCTCTGTTCAAATACTCCATAAAGCAAAAATAATACTTTTCATCCATGCTGCTACTACATATTTCATGTACCACCAGTTGTTTCCAGTCAAACAGATCAAAAGCTTTCTCTACTAAACAAGAGGTTACGTCAATAAACGCCTAAAAATCGAAGTGAAAACATGGGTAAAGATTATGGCTTACAAGCAAAACAGGGTAGCCAGAAAAGATGTTCGGAGAGAGAAGAGAGGCGACCAACAAAAGTACACTTTTCACAATAGAGCAGGAGTTAGCATAAATAGATGCCTAAATTCTTAGCTGCGTACACCCAAGAATTGTTCCACGACAACGTGTCATTGGAGAGACCTGACGCCAAGTTGGTCTCTCAGCCCCAACAGTCAAGGCATCAACATCAGACATCGGTTTGATATCCCAATTCCACCTATCAGGGCCAATTACCCCTCCAATTACATAAATGTCATCACCCATACCAATCATTGCAAATCCAATTCTCCTCCGAAACTCAGATGCGGAAGCCACAACCTTCCTCACATCCCTGTGTTGTTTGATAATAAGTCCATGACTCATCAAGTAGACAGAATCATGAACAATGGCCATTGGACCCTGGAGCCAACCATAATCTTCAACTGTCCACCCGAGACCCATATGATCTAACACTTGTACGGTTGACAGCCCTTTGTGCAAGACATGCACCTTTCCTCCAATAACCACTCCTGTGCATGCTGAATTATGAGTGCGATGGAGATCAGGAATTGGGACCCAGACATCCTTCTCAGGATCATACATTTCTGCTTGAGAAATTGACTTCCGGCAACTGGTGAAACCACCTGCAACAACAATCTTTTCCTTCAATGCGCAGCATGCAAACATAGCACGAGGCACAAGCATGGATGCACGTGGAGACCACTGACGTATTACCGGGTCATATGACCAGACCTCATTGGTAGCGAAGCTTCCATCTTGGTCCCCAGTCAATGGGTCAACAGCATCACTGCCACCACCAAGCACAAACAGTTTTCCAGCAGTGGAGACAACACCAAAGTGAGCAAGGTGCCTAATTTTTGAGGGAAGAACAGGAAGAGTAATCCAAAGGTCTCTGAGAGGGTCATAAAGCTGCCATAAATTCTCAGGATCAAAAGCACACACGCATAGTAAATCCTCTGATGAACCAACCTCCTGTCGGGCTTTAAACAGCTCAGGGCTACGAATAGCAGCTCTCCAGGAACGAGAAACAAGCTCCAACGTAGGATGTAGGAAAAAGGGAACCCGAGCAAGGCACCTGAGGGCAACAGCGTCCGGGAGACCTTCAATCAGTTCAGACATACTAACCACAGTATCATCCGTTTTGTATGATCCTTCACCGGTGAATTGCTACTGACTGATGATAGGCTTCACAACCCCAACCTGAAACATCAAAATAGATACATATATATGAGCGCCAATTAATGTTCCCAGAAAAAATCATAATTGGTTTTCTGGTGTACTTGCAACTTGGTGGAAATGGAATCACAGCATTTCTCAGCATAGCATAAGCAAAATCTGAGAGAGATAAATCATCCTTCAAATATAGAAAGTAAAAACCCCAACTCATAAACACCCACCAAAAAAAAAAAGTTAAAATCAAGAACAAAGTGGACTTCTTTAATTTCCTGATGCCAATTAATTTTCAACACAATAACTTAAATCAAATTTGCAAGCTATAAGATTTTGAAATTTTTGGATAAACAGCTTAGACGTAAATAATCCTTCAAACTATTTCAAAAGAAATTGAAAGTCCAGCTCTTCTGATACAGTTTGGTGATAAAATAAAGATCATGAGGCAGACTGCATCTAAACATGTGATGATAAAGGAAGCCAATACAATTCTGTAGAGAAACCTAGTTCAAACAGTTTCAATCATGATGAACAACCTCATTGATAATTTTCTGGTGCATCATATGACCAATACGAATGCATATATGATAAGAAATAAGCATCAAATTTCTCAGAATCTAGTTTTCTTCTTTAAGAATCAAACTGCAGGTTGATTCTTAATCCTCCTAATAGCAAACTCAATGAAGTTAACCATTGCCAACAATGTAAGTTTGACTTAATAAAATTTAGAACACAGAAAAAACATGCAACATGTTGTGTTTGCATAAAGAATGAAACCTGACACTTCTGCCTCTTCTTCGATATGGAATTCCCAGATCTGGTATTCCAATATACTGACAATGATATGACCAAAATTCAGACTATGTACCTTCGAAATGGAAGTGGGTACAGCTTCTTAAAAAAAAGAAAAAAAAAACTCTTAACAAAACACAAACAAAAAATAATCCCTGACTCAAAAATTCAATACTTCCAACCTCACAATCAATTTAACAGCGAACAGAATCCAATGTTCTTTGATCAGACCTACCAGCTATCATTTGCCATTTTATGAACATGAAACTATTGCACCCCACCATTCTTGACAAGCTAATTGCAAACCATAACCATTCAACCATAAAAAGAATCTAGCAAGCATTCGATTCATTTTTAAGCATCAACACCATGTTTTCTTGGGATCACTTCACTACTTGAAAGTTCAGGAAGCACGTTTCTCTAAATCTATCCAGTCTTTTATCAAGATGACAATTAAAAGAGTTCATTTCAAAACCATCAAGCATATTGAATCCAAACAATGGAGGGGAAAAAGAGTGTCGGACAAAATGGAAGGAAAAGTGAAAATTGTAAGACAAAGAGCAGCCTAATAAAAGAATATATTCAGAATCGAAATGAAATGCCGATTCATCTAGTTCAACAAAAATGTTGAAATGGAAATTTTTTTCCTTATCTTCTACTCTCTGGGTAAAGAAAACAAGAATTCTCTACACTTAACATTGCTGACTTCTAAATTCTCAAGCATTAGAATCGGGTTAGGCACCTGAATTTTAAGTAAATCATAACCTGCACATCCCATATGGTCTAGTTTAGAATGGAAAAATACTGAACTAACAACCTATCCATTTCATGTTGCGAAAAGTCTTTCCAGCCTATTTATAGCTTAGAACTGGTACCTCATTACTTGCAAACCTCTTGAAATTGAACACCTGACATGCTACCAAGATTTTCCCCAGCATTCAACAAAGTTATACAAACAGAAAAACTCTAATTAAACTTCAACTTCTGCCCATAAAAAAAAATAAATACCACCAAAAGATATCAAAGTGCTCATTACCAGGCAAGGATTAAAACAAAGACAACGAAAACCCCATCGAAAGTCCCAATTTACAAAACAAACTGCAAAACCCTCCATACCAACCTGAATTCACAAAACCTAATGCAGACAACAGTAATAAGGAAAAAAAAATGGTGTATTTCCACATGCAACTTTGTCATAGAAAATTTTGAAATCCAAAAGGGACAATATGCGGTATTACACTTCAGCAAACACACATAAATGTAAGATTTATCAAGAACTTTAAGAAATGCACACATGTACGGAGATAAGGATGCATAAGATGATTTCTAGTTTAAAGGAAAGAAAAAAAAACTCAAAAATCAAGAAAGCAAAAGAAAACAACCGCCCCCACCACTGACACAGGATCAACGCCTAACCCAAAAAACCAATTTCACAATCACAACATCACAAACCGATTGATAACGAATTCAAAACTTAAGCCCTAGAACAAATTAAGCAACCCCAAAGAAAGAAACAAAAATTCAACAACTTTGACATAAAATTCACTTCTCAACGCAAAAATTCAGAGCAATTTGGCTAAAATATGCTAAAATTACAAGCGAAATTCAACGTAAATATACCTGAAGACGAAACCCAGTTGAACGGTGAGAGACACGAGACTTGGGATTGTGTTATTAAGATTTTATATTATTTTTTCCTCGAGGGGTAAAGAAAGAGAGAGAGATTGCGCTGCGAGAGTGTATAACAGCTAAGAGTATTAAAAGAACAAAACGATGAGTTTTAAAGAAAATAAAAATGAAGGTTTCTGTTTTTGTTTTGCGGGTGTATATGACCAACTAATGAGAATGTGATTTGATTTGATTTGATAAAAAAGATTTATGAAAGAAGCGTTACAAGTGTTGTAAAATTATTAATTGCGGGTGTATATGACCAACTAATGAGAATGTGATTTGATTTGATTTGATTTGATAAAAAAGATTTATGAAAGAAGCGTTACAAGTGTTGTAAAATTATTAAAGCTGAGCTATTTCTTCTGCTTTGTGCTTTAACCTAAAACCATCGCAACACAATCAAAACAGATAAAAGGATGGGGCATGGTGGGGATATTCCAAGTGCCTACCGCCCAGTCGTCTCGTTTCGCTTCACCTGCTGCAATGGCATTTTCGTTATTTCCGTTTTCGTCTATGCTTTCATGGTTCATTCTTGTCCGGCACGTTCTTTGCACGTGGTTTTAACTTGGGGTAATTTGATCTCCTTTTTTTTATACGTTGGGATGATGTCATTTCTGTAATTTGACTTGACTGGCAAAATCGAAATCATCATCATCCTGCCTCGGTCGGCTTGGTTCAAGACCGCAGCAACACGCCAACACGCAAGTTCAAAAGCCATCAATTCTTGTATGGATAAGGATCCGGTGAAATTGAGGCTGGCCTGGTTAAAAGGTACAGCATTAATTGTTTTTGGTTTAGAAGTTATATTGTTTTGAATTTTTATGAAAAAAAATAATTTTATTAAAATTATTAAAATTATAATTTTTTTATAATAATTTTATTAAAGTTATTATTTAAATTTAAATTTATTATATATTATTAATTTTTATTTCATAATTATAATTTTTTACTGTAATTATAGATTAAATTAATAAAAATTTGTTTATTGTTTTAATTTTTTTAAAATACAATATTTTAATTCCAAATAAGATATAAGTTGTGGTTGGTTTCTTTCATAGCTACTAACTTAAAACAATCAACATAAATTTGTTTATTGTTTTAATTTTTTTTAAAAATAGTTTACGATAAATTTACAACTTGTATAGCATTTTGTTTTCACTTTTATTTATTTATTTAAATAAATAATCCCAAAAATTGTATCATTATTTTATCATGATTTTGTTCATTTAGCATTGTTCAAAAGATTAATAATTTTTTTTAATTTACGTCAGAAATAGTTCTTAAAATTGATATACTGTTATTTAAAAAAAATCCCCACACTATCCCACACAGGGGAGTGGAAAGAAAAATAATCTAATTACCACTAGACTTTTAGGTGACATGATAAGATAAATTAGGAAATTTATGAGGGCACGCAAAAGAATTTAATATATAGAATAGAGAAGGCTTACTAGGCTTAGGCTGCGGATGGAAATTGCACTAGAAGTTCTAGAACAGAATCTACAGGTTCCAAGTGAAATCAACGCGATCATGTCGGCTACAATTGTAGGTGAATTTTTGAATTTTCATATCAATTTTGTCCAGGGGCGAAGGCAGTAATTTTTTTTTGGGAGGGCTAAATTTTTTCCAAGTCCAAATATTATTGTATTTAAGAGTATAAAACTTGATTTAAAATTTATTAATAGATAAGAAAATAAATCATATCCTAAAAGTAATTTAATTATAATTAAAAACTACTTAAGTTATGTTCTGTAATACTTTCGAGCATCAAATTTATCTGTTATTGAATTTGAATCAATAATATCTACAGTTCTCTTTTATTATAGATAATCGTACAATATGATATAAACTCATTCCTTATCTTATTTTAAAGTGGTGTCTTGATAACCCACTAAACCAGGCCATTTGATTAAGCTCTCTTGGACTCTTCTTTTCTTTCAAGGAAACAAGTATCTTTAATCTATGATTTATAAATAATCAATTTAAAAATTTGATTGCTAGAATTCAATGATTTGACCTAATAATAATTTAATCTTGCACAATAAAATTAGAACAGGAACTAAGTAAAGTCTTTACTACCTTACAATTAATAAATATATTGTAAAAAATTAAATAAAAAATAAATTTATTATATATTCTTAATAAATAAAAGATGAATAACTGAAGAAGAAGCAGAGCATGTTAGTACCAAGAACCCAAAAACAAAAAGAGAAAGAATAAAGTAAACATTTTTTTTTATTTGTTTATAAGAATGACAAAATTACAAATTAATAACTCGAAAAGGATCTGCGATTAAGTAGACGGATATACGTAACATAATTAGCTGCAATCTTTTTTTTTTTTTTTTGGTTTCACTTCCATATATCCGAGTCAAAAAATATTTATTTTCTTCTCTCGACTGTATCATGTAAAATTGATCAGGATTCTACATACATTGATTAGTACGATAAATAATTTCTTGAAAAAAATTTCTCATTTCCGTTTCCCTCTCAGATGCACGCGACGTCATGATTTGATTACGCAAATTTTGCTTGGGCTAAAGTCAGTTGCTCGTAATCATTGGTCTTGCCACTCAATCCTCGAGCTTTTTTAATACAATGAATAACCTAGAGTGATAATTTTATTTAAAAAACTATTAAAAAAAACAATACAATCCAAATAATTACTATTCCCCCAATAAATTAACCAAACGTAAATGACTCAGTATCAACCAACCCCACCCAACAAATAATAATAATAGTAATAATAGTAATAAAATAATAATAATAATAATTGAACCACACTTTATGTGTGCATATACGTAAAAGAGTGACAAAAATAATTAAAGATTCTGAAACGCTTATACGGCGCTGAAAGATGAAGTGTAAGACGCAACAAAGAGCCAAAAGAAGAGTAGAGAAAATGTGAGCTTGGTAGCATTTGATGAGTCCACGCGATTGGTCGACGGCGCTGTCTTCGATCCATTTCCTGAAGGAGAATTCGGAGAAGCAGCTGCCATTTATAGATAATTAATTAGAAATCATTCAATTAATTATTTAATCGTAAAATTGAAGGGAAGTGTTAATGGGATAACAATATATTTTGATATATACCATTGCAGCGGCTGACAGGAGGAGTCTGGACATTGCAAGCACTGGGGAGAGCCATGGCTTGAGTCTGATTAACGTTGATGCCAAGTGAAGACGCCGATGATCCACCACCTTTAATAACTTCACATAAGCACTGAGGCTGCGACTTGACAACGTTGCTCAGCTGCGAGCAACACGAAGAAGATGGCCGCGATGAATTCCCTGTTATGTAGTCCAGGCACGGGGACATGCTAATTAGCACGTTGTTGCAGTCTGATGATTGTGCCGCAACGTCTCCTCCACAAAATGCCGCTGCCACAATCACAGCAATCAACACTGTCTGAAGCCTCATCGCAGCTAGCTCCGTTGTTTGGGTGGGTGAAGTGATTTTCTTGCAAACTGTGAAATGGGAAATGTCTCGGTGAATTAATAAGATTGGATTTTGGTTTGTGGGCGGGGAGAATTTGCAAAGGTTGAGGCGCACATATAAAGGCCAAAAATATTAGGAGCAAAAGAGGGGCAGCTGGCTTATGTGGGTCACCAACTTCTCCTACTTTATATATAACTATTTCTTCGGTGAGCAACCAAAAAATAAAAAGTTAAGGCTTACGTGTCTCTTTTTACCTTGCGGACCTTTGCTTCGTTCTCATCAAAGAATCTCAAGTGCATACATCAATTTTTGGTATCCGAAGACTTTGTTCATGTATATGTATGCATACGCACCTACTTACTTTTGAAAATTCTTATTCGAACGGTGTCCTCTTCAAGAATTATCAACTCCTTTCAAGTAGCCAAAGGCCAAGTCGCGAATCACTATCTTTAAAACTAAACATGATTATGAGAGTAATGGTTCGAATTCTCATAAATTCAATCTCCCTCAATTAAGTATGATTGTGTGGAGTTTATGTATAAGTTTTTTTTCATTGCGAAATACAAATAGAGTAGAAACATTCCTCGTCTCGAACGGTGTCCTCTTCAAGAATTATCAACTCCTTTCAAGTAGCCAAAGGTCAAGTCGTGAATCACTATCTTTATAACTAAGCATGATTATGAGAGTAGTGGTTCGAGTTCTCATAAACTCAATCTCCCTCAATTAAGTATGATTGTGTGGAGTTTATCTATAAGTTTTCTCCATTGCGAAATACAAATAGAGTAGAGACATTCCTCGTATGTGAGGATTATTTGTCTGGATATGTATTTTATAAAATTTAATGTATATTTGATATTTATTCTTCACTTAATTTTAATATAGTAATAATCAATAGTTCTCAATGTATGTTTGATATTTGGTCAAACAACTTGTGCAAGTTATTGCTTGCTATAATACTAAATAATGTGGTAAATAACGTGTTATCTAACGAGTGTGTGGTAAATTTTCACAAATTTATCGAAGAAAATTTGTTACGCTATTGCTTAGTGCATGTTGGGTGGTCAACAGGAGCTGTTGAGAGTTTTTTTTTTTTTTAACACAATCTCATTTTTTCTCCATCTTCATAAAAAAAAAAAAAGACAACAAACAACAACGCAACCAACTTATACAAACATTTTGTTTGTTTTGTTTAGTGTAATTGTTTTTTTAGATTCTGAAGATAGGGATAGGCGGATAAAACTTAAATTAACTTTCTAACTTTTGTCTTCCTACTCAAAATTCGAACTCAGGTAAATAATTAAATAGAATTACTCGAATGTGACTTAATACCAACCTATTTAAACATAATGTAGTAGAAATAAATTTCTGTATGGGCAAAAATTCATGGACGAGGTCAACGAATTTCTTTTTTCCGCTCATCGAAACCGTCCTAGTGATTGGTTTATTAACGTGGCCGTTGCCCATTGGCCGCCGAAAATTTGATCGAAATCTGTTAGTGGCCAGCACAAGGGTCCATTTCAACTTTCCAGCAGGTCGAAACTACATCACCGACACAGACTTCTTTTGAATTTTGAATTTTTTTAATTTTTTTTTTCTTTTAACTTTTCGTGACTCATGGTTCATACAGTAGACAGCGGGTTCCAGTGTGTAATTTAGGTCAAATTTAGGAATATGCTGTTAAAAATTCATAATATTAAATGTCCAACTTCTCATTTGAACGACTTATAAGCTATGACTTCGAAATTATTATCGACCTATTGGTAACTAATTTGAAAAATTAATGGAATTATTAGTATTTTAATACTGTATAAGGATTAAATTCAAAAAAAATCATATTGTGCCAGGATTATGTAAATCTTAAATGAAATGCATAATTATATCACCATTGGAATCTCATTCGGAAACAACAGTACAGTCTCTCGCGAATGGCAAAGAATACAACTCCGAGTTACAAAATGCAAATGGGTATAATTGCAGCTAGCCAATTAAATATAGAACAAGTTAAAAAAATGTTAAAAGAAAAGCTCCATTTTTGATGGCACTGGAGAAGCAGGATGCCAAGAAAAGAATGAAGACTGTGAAATGAAGTGGCATTGTGATAATGCTTCCACTGGATGAGCTCCCATCAGCTGTGGGTACTGTTTTAGACCCACTTCCTGCATTTAACAAGAGACGAGTGTTATAGTGGTACATTAGTGCATACCATAAAATCAATTTTGTAATTTTCAATTCCTATTATTGCGTGTCTGGTTTTTGTTTCCCTTTTGTACCTGAAGGGATGCTTGGCATTGGTGGTGAAGTTGGTGTTTCCGGCGTTTCATCTGAAGAATCGGCTGGAGGACTCACCGGAGAACTTGCTGGACCGTCAGCAGCTGATGAAACAGAGCAAATTCAAGTAATTATATCTACATTAATCTCCTCAATTTGTTTTAAGTTAATGCAAATTTAGGTGTAAGTTGAACTTGAGCTTTACTTACTATTACACTGGCTTGCTGGTGGCGTTTGCACATTACAAGCTCCAGGGAGAGCCAGAGCTTGAGATTGGTTAATGGCAATACCCAGCGATGAGCCACTGGAATTGAGCACTGAGCACAAGCACCGTGGCTGTGATTGAACAACGCTGGCGAGCTGCGAGCAGCAAGATGATGATGGCGTTGAAGAATTTCCAGTAATGTAATTCAGGCATGGGGCTAATCCCACGAGCACGGTTGTGCAACCTGATTGAGATACCGCCCCATGGAAAAGCATTGTCACCAGGACCAGGACTAGACACAATTCAATATGCTTTGGAGCCATTGCTAAGAGTACTAAATAATGCAGGAGAAAATTGTATATCTTCGTATCTAGCTAAACGTATGCTCTTGAGGATGTGCTTTGCTTTACGGGAAGAGAAGGGAATGGATAGTATTTATATGGACTTCTGAAAGGGAAGAGACAATATTATTTGTTAACTTTGGGTGGCCAGCTTTTCCTATAAGTGGTAGTTATCTGGACTAACAGAATTAACAAACTGAATAATCAATATTAATTTTACAAGTACTCAGAGTATTATATATGCATACACATATTAAATATAGCAGTATTTGCCTTGAAAATCCAATATTGTATGTACAACGACTAGGTGGGTGAGTTGAAGTTGAGTGGCAAGTTACGCAAAAGAAACAGTAATTCTTATAATGAAGAATTTAGAACAGCTAATTTTGGGTGGCCAAACTCTTACTGAACCTGGGGATTGTTGTAGGATATTGGATTCAAAATCACGAAGTATTCATATGATCATTCTTGTGGAACCAAGCATTGCCGTGCACAGAGCAACAAGGCAACAACCAGATAATGAGCAAAGGCTGCTTGGTTCAAGTTTGTCGGAGCTTGGTCATAATTCATTATTTATAGACCTCAATCTCGTCTTCACCTACCATCGCCTATAATTTACAGCTAATCATTGGTGATAATATAAACTAACAAGCACAGACCCTTCAGTTTCATTCAAACTTCGGCTATTATACAAGCCATACTATCAATTCACATAATGGTGACAAGTGTATGGTGAATGTTGGCTGTCCGAAATGGAATACGTGGTATCTGATTAATTGAATTCAAAGGTTTACGGACCAACTTCGGCTCTGCTTGGTGCTGCTGTCTCAAGGATTTGCTTGCTTCTAGTGCAAAGCTACTGAAGTGTTTGATATACACTTTTAACTTTGCTTTTGAAAATTACATTGATTTTACCCCATAGTTATTTGATGTATTTTTATTTTCATTTTTTTGTTCTATTAGCCTTTGTAATTTGCCACTACTACAAAAGTGATATCATCAAACCCACTCTGCTTTCACTTGACAACTAATGCTTTCATTTCACAATATTTATGTCTTCAACACCACAACACAACATGAAAATAGCAAGCGAATCCTTCCTATCGGTTTTTGCTTGCCAATGCTTCTTTATTTGTTTATTTATTTTTTTAAACCTATTGATTGCTTCTGTTACTTAGCTTCATTGCATCTTGGTGTGGACTTATCAACTTATATCATCTTAATGTCCAATTTCTGATATGCTAAAGCACATATTTTCCTTTTCCTGTAAAAATAATTTCCCATTACAAATTTCTGGTTATGATTAACAATAAATCTTTTATTTTTCTCCTCGGTTGATAGGTGGCATGAGAATTTAAATCAGAAGTCTTTTCCAGACCGTTAACAGTTTTGTCTATGCTTGATGAAAGGTGTCATTGTGTAAGTGACAGCACAATATTGTTTGAAAGTGTTTCATGATTTGATGTTGTTCTCAATTGTTTATCATTATTCGTTGGTAGTGGTAGATAAACTAATAATATTAAAAATCAACAGAGTGAGCATGAGATCCTCTCATTTATTCATTAAACAATCCAAACAAATACTACATTATACAAATCACAATCCAACAAGCGCAAAAGAGAATCGCCTCCAACAGGATTAGGAAAATTATAAGGGGAAAGAATCATTATCAACAATACAACAGGCCATTGGCAATAATCTTTGGCTGAAGACTCAGAAGTTGATAATAGTCGAAGCACATGATGCGATGAAGATAAGCAAGAGAACAGAATTGAAGGGTGCTCTAGCAATGCTCCCTCCTGCTGTTGGAACTGTTTTAGACCCATTTCCTGCATTTTCACAAAGCATTAGCATAATAACCACCATTCTGATATGAAATGGCCCTTAACGTGAAGGCCACTGGAACCTGTCCACTTTTATATTTTGTTACAGAATTTAGTCCGTCCTACACACCTGAAGGTGCAACTGATGCTGATGGTGTGATATCAGGCTCAGGTGTTTCGCCTGAAGAATCTGTAGGTGAACTTGCGGGGGAACTTTCCGGCGAACTTGCAGGCGAGGTTGCTGGTCCATTGGCAGCTGCTTCGCCAATGCAAATTCAAGTTAGCATCTATTAAGTATCCCTTGTTTATAGTTTGACAGCGTGGATATAAATGTGTATAAAGTTGAGCAGTCGAACTTACCTTTACACTGGCTAATTGGTGGAGTTTGGACTTGACAAGCACGAGGGAGAGAGAGAGCAAGAGTTTGGTTTATAGTGATGCCTAAAGAAGGAACCCCACCGTTGAGAACAGAGCAAAGACATTGCGGTGATGATTGAACAACACTGCGTAGCTGCGAGCAGCATGAAGGTGATGGATTTGATGAATTTCCTGAAACGTAGTTTAGGCAGGGAGCCAAGCTCGTGAGCGCGCCAGTGCAAGCCATCTGACCCTTGGCTCCACCACATAGCATGGCCACGAGGACCAGGACTATACCCATTTCAAGCCCTCTTGAAGCCATTTTCTGTTATTGGAAAAGCAGCCTGTCTGGAATGTTCTGGATGTGAGGAAATATGGGACTTGAGTGTCAAATTCGCTTTGCAAGAGTCACTTGTTTGATACGTTAGGACATTTGAGCGAGAAGGGAACGCAATTGAAGTGATTTATATAGGAATTTTGCCGAGAAGTGACAAAGGATTGGTGTATATGGTTGGCCAACTCCTACTGAATTCAGGTTTGTTTATAATATTTTTAATTTATTGCGGAAATTTTTTTTTATAGGCTTCATTTCATAAGGATTTAATCTTTGTGCTGTTAAAAGTATTGCAATCGACAGTAAGCATAGTTGGGAGGCTATTTCTTTATAAGTATCTTTATTAAATGCTCATCGTAGAAAGAAAATCAGCAGTACTACTTCAGTGTTTTCTTTCAGCACCAAGTTAATTTTCTATCAGCGTCCCTAATAGATAATGGATGATCAATGTCAAGGTGATGAAATACTGCTCTGATTTAATGGAAGATAAATAAAATCCAATTGGCCTTATCAATATGTCTCTGAATTTGTAATGAGCTGCTGCCAAGTTTATTCTGGGAACACAAAGGTTGTTCTAAGCAACGGCTTTTGGCCTTACTCGGATGGAAGTGTCCAGTTCAAGCGGAGACAAATGATGCAGTCAAGTAGAGTCATCATTACCATGATTAAACTTGAAAAGAAAAAATGACAAATCAAGAGCTAAAAGTAACTAACATGCCAACCATACCTAATGAGAAAACCTGGCCTCACAAGCTAAGGAAATTTATTAATAAAAATATTCCTTCAATCAAAGATTGGTTAAGAGTAGATGAACTCCAGAACCCACTTCAAATCTACCAGTTTTTTTTTTCCCTCCAAATTTCTTGAAAAGTATGAACATTTAAATCCATCTTTAATCCGAAACCCAACCTATAAAAAAATCTTAAAGACTCTTCCATTGAAGACAATCTGCAGTGAGCTCATTTCTCCCAGAACACAATGGAAGGATTGAAAACTTTCCATCTCTTTGCAATATTATTAGCAACTCTTTCGGTCATTTCGGTAAATGGTCAAATAACTACACCATGCACAACATCAATGATCTCCAGCTTCACACCATGCCTAAATTTCATCACTGGAAGTACTTCAAATGGCGTCACAACACCAACTCGGAACTGTTGCGATTCATTAAAATCGCTTATGAGCACTAGCATGGACTGTGCTTGTCTTGTGATAACTGCCAATGTCCCGCTTCAACTGCCTATTAACCGAACCTTATCACTCTCTCTGCCAAGAGCATGTGACATGGGTGGAGTGCCAGTGCAATGCAAAGGTGTGACGCTGTCACTTCGCCTTAATTCAATACCGTAATATGAGCAAACTTGCCTGTTCATGAATGATTTTATAAATGCTTTTGAAGTATTAAGGGTGCGTTACGTTCCTTTTTTTTTTTCTTTGGCAGCCTCTGGCACTCCTCTACCTGCTCCAGGTACCCCAATTTATCCATTAATTAATCTTTTGATTCACTGTTGACTTTTTAACATTAGACAAAAAAAGTCATAAACCTTCATATGAAAGCTTAATTATTAAAGGGGATGCTTGCCATCCTTAGGAACAAATATGTTGACTAAAACGTCTTTGGCAGGCCCTGCTGCTTTGTTCCGGCCAGCTCCTGCAACTATAGCTGATTCTCCTCTTAGTCCAAGAGGTAAGAATATGAAGGCCCTTTTTCGTAGCATAAGCAAAAGCAGTTTTCTGTTACCACTAAAGTAACTGGATTTTTTTTATGTTCTTTAGCTTCCAAAGCAGTTGCCCCAGCACCGGAGACCGATACAACTGAGGATTGGACACCTGCATCTCCACCAGTGGAATCAGATGCTCCCACAAGCCCAGGGATCACACCACCGCCATCACCATCAGCCTCCAGACGATCTTGCATTCCCCCACCATCCCTCTTACTCTTCTTTGTTGGAATAAGTAATTTCAAGAGATATTATTAAAAGTTGAAACCACTTGTTAACTGAATTTGTCTGATGTGGCACATATAATGGATTTTTGCTTCGGCAGTATTTTTCAACACATACTCCACATTTTTCAGTCATATAATGGATTTTTGCTTCGGCAGTATTTTTCAACACATACTCCACATATTTTTCAACACATACTCCACAAAATCAAACCTTTAGCTAAACCACTGGTGGGATGCGCCAGACCCTTGCAGTACGCATGGGCGACGCCCGAAAGACCCAATAGCTAGCTATCGTTGGTGGTCTTCCCCCAATGAAAATTAATTTAATATTGGGCGGGTCATAGACCCACTATTTTTCTGGGTCGTAAACCCCCTATTTCCGTGACAGCCCCAACTCTGCGCGGATCAGACCACATTTTTCCGTTGCAAAGAGAGTAGTTATAACTCATCTCTTTTATAAGCAGCTCATCACTCTTGCTTTCTTTCTCTACTAGATGTGGGATAATGGAAACCGACTTGTCTAGTCTTTTTGGCCTCCTGCTGCCCAGCTCCCATGTTGAAAAAACCCTCCAACTACATCCACATATTCAATTGGAAGTTTATAACATTGGAATATGCACATTACGTTCACAAAATCACAAAAAGTGATTGTTATTCCGTCTGATTGAGATTTAAGTGGATGATATTTAAGCATAGATAAAATGAAAATACAGCTGATAACGTTAGCTGTCACACCAAAAATTCACAGGTTGTTCAACTAAGATTAAGAGAAGAGCAGACTGCTTCTTCTCTGGCTTTGCACAGAAAATGAACTGAACTAAGTTGGTCCACTTACCGCTTTCATTCAATCAAAGCTCATTAATAGCCACAAAATTCTCCCTCTCAGTTCAAACAATCCAGAATTAGCTTTCCATCAACTGACACACACATCCCTCAACAAGCCTCACAATCACAAACACAAACTGAACACAAGAGACTCAAAGTTAAAAGCATCCAAATGTACCAAGACACACCTTAAAAGAGAATGGCCAACAAGCATGTTGCTCTATCTCGTCTGCGTTGCCATCTTTGCAGCATTGCACTTCCAAAACGTTGAAACCCAAGCAGGAGGAAAGGGGCTAAATGTGTAGATTGTTTGAAAGAATGCATTACCAAAGGCCATGGTTACACTTGTGTGAGATGAAGAGTGACACTAACCGTACAACTAAGATCCACTTTTTAGTTCTTTCGAAATGTTCTTCGCAATAGTCTATAATATGTTCGTATTTTTACGCCAGCAAACCGGGCATCAGTATAGGTAATTGATTGAACACTGAAAATCAATCTCTTCAGAGACAGAGGGACAGCCATGAGATACAATAAACACGTGGAGCAGTTTCATAATGCTTCATATTCGTAATATGTTAGTTTGCAAGATTTTAATAAAATGTTTGACTCTGTCAGTCTCTTGCAAGATTCATAATCTGTAGGTTTAATTTTAGTCTCATTTCACCACTGCTGCCCTTTCTATTTCGTAGCAGATTTGTCAAGAGTATAAGCATTTTCTTCTTTTCTCTATATGACAATAACATCAAATATAGCCAATAGAGTGTTGGTTTATTTTATATATCCATGAAGGTTTTACAAGATAATTAACAAGGGTAGACGCAAGCACAAAATCTGATGGGCAAGGCCCCGGTGCCCCCACAATATGCAAGAATCAGATCAGGGTGTCTTTGAGTGCAATTTCCCCAGCAAGTTTCAGATACTGCTCCCTTTTCCAAGCAATAGAATTTCACCCATGGCAGCATCTCTGTGCATTGTTGCTGTTTGGCCATTGCAGGCATCATTGTCCCAACTGTCCAAGCCATACAAGAACATTAGTTGTTAGAGAAACAGAATAAGAGATTAATAAATTATTTGGTGTTACAAAAACTAATTAATTTCATGCAAATTGCTGTCAACTGGGCTCTTATTGAATTTCCTTACTTGGGTTACCTATGTCATTTTCAATGGCAATATTGCAGGGAAAATAGAAAACAAAAAGGGACAATTGTAAACAAATTCAATTTGAATTGATAACTAATATGCACCTGAAACAAGAACCAAAATGGTGATGAAAAAGTGGGACACCGAGAATTTCGCCATCTTCACCCTGCAGACTGCTCTTCTCTGTTTCCAAATCCCACCTGGATGTCTACTTATACATGGGTGTCTATAATTAAATGACTAGCATATTAGCACTTATTACCATATCTTACAACCAGATTTTGCTTTAAAAGTATCATCTTGCCTCTCAGGAGAACTTTAATTTAAACAAAATTCTTGCTTAAGTTGATTTATGCATGTACTATTTTATTGCAAACATAGTAAAATTTAAAATTTTGGTGTTTATCAAACACTAATTAATTAGCTTGTGTGTCTTCTGTGAAGTTAGTAGACTTCCATAGTTGCAAACATTTGTCTTGGGCATAGTTTGGTAATATTGTGAATTTTAGTAAATAATCATTATTAGCCGTGTCATAAGATTAACAAGTAATAAACAAAAACAATTGAATAAGGATAATTATGATTTTATATAATTCATAAGAAGATTTACTCTCTCTCTCTCTCTCTCTCTCTATATATATATATATTAATTGAAAGTATCAATTTACTTCAGATTATACACTTAAGATAATGAATAGTAACTCTTTTACTTCTCTTAAAATTTGTTTTTATCAATTGGCTGATTGATAACTTTAATTGGTGTTAAAATAATAACAAAAAATACACATATAAATAATTTGCATATGAAAAAGTTTCATTCATCCTTCAACAACATATTTTTTTGTCATGATTTTTCAACACCTAAAATAGGGTCAAGTACTAAAAATTTATTGAGGACTCAAAATAACAAATATAAATTCTAAGAGAGATTTTCCTCCTCACTTAAGTAATTTATTATGAGAACTTGTGATCCTAATATTAATGATATTCATTATTAAAAAAAAATCATTCTCCTTAAGATCATTTAAAGATTTTACAAACTATATAAAATTATTTTTAGTCTTTCCAAATGAGATAATCTCATTGTCTCAGCCACACAATAGCAGCAATAAACAAACCAGCCCTAATGGGGAAGCAAAGGCAAAGATCATGGTCCAAATTAATTATTAGGCTCAAATTAAAAATAAAAAAATTCTGCTATGTGTCCCAGGTCAAACCCCAAATTTTAAACTAAAATGACGCCGTTTATTTTTATTTTAATTTTCTTTTTATTTCTCCATAAAACGAACGTTATCGTTTGATCCAAGCAAAAGCAAGATAGAACGTTTTCCTCTTCTTGTGTTGGGCCAGTAATCATGGACCAACCAACTGATTGCAATGACAACTTTCGAAGTAATGAAGATGCATTATTTTTTGAGCTCAAAGATGATGATAGTTCCTTGGAGCAGGTCCTTTTGAAAATTGAAACAATTCACTCTCAGGTTCGCAAGCTGAAAAGTCAACTTGACATTGTCATGGCTAAAAATGCCTCAAGGTTCTCTTCCTTAGAGAACTTTAGCCTTCTTGCACCCTGTGATGGACAAACCAATTATGCGCCTAGCCCTACATTCTCCGCAGGCAATGCGGACACAACTTCTATCGGAGCCATATATAATCCGACTCAGCTCATTTTAGAGTATGATATTGGAGATCTTGTTCTACCTGAAAGTGCTATTTCAAGTTATGCAGAGACCATTCACGTTCCCGATATAATATAAAGCACAGTGGGATTGCTATCTACTGTTGATGTTACTTTCTATCAGCCACAAATAGGAGACTCGTGTGAAGATGTGAGCCTTTTAAACATAATTAAATTTTATTTATCTAAGTAATTTGGTTATGTTGACTAGATGTAAAGCCTTTTGAGCATATGCTTTAATTTTACAATAGCATAATTTCTTTAAATATGTCAAGGATATATAATTCAATAATTATTTGATGCTATACTTATTTGATATTTGAATATTTTGGATGACATCCTCATTCAAAATGATGGAGCCGAAGGAGAGCAGCACACTTTTTTAGGAACAAGTAATCAATCCATAGAGAAGCATAATGATCCAGAGAAAGGGGAAGAAGGAGAAAGCGCCAACCCTTCTCCAATCCTCGCTTCGGAACTTGATCCTGTGGTAAAATCAAAGGTAGCTCAGGATCAATCGACACTGAAATCGTGTTTAGAATCTGATATCAATTTTCCTAGGAATAAAAGAAAGCGAGGGGAGCGCAAAGCTGGTCCTGGCAGCAGTTGGAGCAAGAAAGGCTCCGGTGAGCCTGATAGCCAATGAGTTATGAGATTGCTCTATCTTTACCATTCACTTCATTAATGATGAAAATGATGATGAGGAAAACGAAAAGGAAAACGTTCTATCTTGTTTTTGCCTGGGTCAAACGGCAACGTTTGTTTTTACTTGGGTTAAACGGCAACATTTTATAGAGAAAAAAAAGAAGAAAAAAAAATCAAACGGTATTGTTTTGGTTTAATTTTAGGGATTTGACCCGGGACAAGTAGCATTTTTCAAATGAAAATGAAAAAAAAAGAACACTCTTGGAAGCCTGTCCATAGTCGTGACTAGGAGTGGCAGAAAAAGCACGGGCGGCCCCGGTTCAGGCCTGCGGACTTTAAACCCAGCCCGTGGAGTTAAATATGAATAAAGGCTCAAAATATAAAGCCCATGCATCATGAATCTAGTTACGGATCTCTTATAAAAACTTGGACTTAGGCCCATACTTTAAATGTACAATGCATTTATGCATATGTTTTTTTTATAAAAAAAAGCTTTATAACATATAAAAACAAAAAATTAAAATTGAAAAAAACTAAAAAATAAAAAACAAAATAGCCAAACCCTGTATCCCTAAAATTCTCCCTTCACTCAACCGCTCTCATTGCTCTATACCTCTCTCACGCAAATCACACTCATGACCCACCAACGCATACCAAATGAAGCAATCAAGCAACAAATAACATCCGCCGGTAGCCACCTTCATTAACTCACAGTGAACCGACGATTACAGCCACCATCGTTCATCTATCGTCGATTGAGCTTGAGGGACGCAGCCACGCGAGTGCAGCACGTGACGCGGCAGCTACCCAGGAGCACCAGCCGTGCAACATATTAGCAGCCACTCGAACCCACAACAATAGCTAACCCGTGCGGCGGTGCAGCAGCAGCAAACCCAGGCGACCGCGACTCGAACCAGTGCCCAAGCGACCCGAATCAACAAGCCATCACCTACTCAGGATATAATATCATGAGATTATGGTTGAATTATTGAGAACTTTTTTATTGTAGAATATTATGAGATTATGGTTTAGAAAATGTTTTGCAANCTATTATGGTAAAACATATAAATATAAAAATAATTTAAAAAAATAGTTTACAAAATATTATGTACACGGTGATGTAGTATAAGTCTACAAGACACTAAGGTAGGGTTTACATTTTGAATTGAAGTGGAAATTCTAAAGAGTGAAAATCCTAAGATTGAGATGGAAGTAAGTTATTTACTAACACTTGAATAGAAGTATAAAATGGAGATCATAATTCAATTTATGTGTTTACTTTATATTGTATTAGGAGTAAATAATTTCAAATTACAATTTCACCATTATTTAAAGAATTATAGTTTTTAATTACAAAGTTAATAAAAAATATATTTGATCAACAAACATTTATTTTATTATATCTGTAAATTTATAATAATTATTAATATTCTTAATTATGTATATCACAATTTTTATTATTTTTAATTTAATTATGTAAATTAAAAATTATCGATAAGGACAATATAAATGAAACATTTTTACTATTAACATAGTACGAAATTAATATTTTCTTAGAATAAACTATTCATTATTATTATTAATTATTAATATCAAATAAATATAATACTATTATTTTTAAATAAATATAATAATATTATATTTCCAAATAAAGATAGTATATTAATTCTCTATTAATATAATAATATTATTTTAAAATAATTTTAACTTAGAATCAATGCAAATTATTATTTAGTTAAATATAATATTATTATTCAAATAAATATAATAATATTATTCAAATAAATATAATATTATTTATTTTATTTTATTAATTATAAAATATTAAATTAAATTAAAAATTAAATTAAAAATAAAAGGGTAATAAAGGGAGAGGTGGGAGTGGATTCCCACTCCCACCTCCCCCAACGGGAGTCCCACTCCCACTCCCCACTCTAAAAATAGGTGAAGCCCACGGAGTGAGATTCCCAATCCCTTCCCATTTTGAGGAAGTAAACGCTGGAGTGGGAGAAATCCACACTCCTCACTCCAACTCCAGCAAATAAACACAACCTTTATGTATTGGAAGATTGTGTATTAGGTAATCAACTTTAATTTAATTTAAATTTTTTTTTATTTTACCCAAAAATAAAAAATAAAAAATCATGAAAATCAAAGCCCGGCCCTTGTCCGGCCTAAACCCTCAGGCCCGACCCGCCCAATTTTAGACAGATTTTAGAGGGCTTGGACTTGATGATAATAACATGGGCTTGGACATGGGCTTAAAAAAGCCCGGTCCAAGCCCGTAAATTGCCATTCCTAGTCGTGACGCTTGCTCTCTCTAGGTCGGCAAAAACCCTAAAGCCGGTACCTCTGCAAGCTCAGGGATCTTTACTCTCTCGGGTAATCTACTAATCTGTCTCCCTCTCTCTCTTTTGATTTGTTCATGACCTCTGAACCATTTGGGTGCCATATCATTATATATTGGACATTGAACGGTTGGATTTTTTTTCCCCTAATTTATGGCCAAGCGATGCCATTCCATTTTGGGTATTCTTAATCCAATCACTTTCCAGAACAATGAGATTCTGTCTGTTTGGTGCAATTTGAATGAGGTTATCTTGAGTAGAATTTTATTATCTATAGAAAAAAGAAAATGGATGAAATGAATCGGGTTTTCTCTTAAAACTTTTAGAAAATCACGATAAGAATTCTGTTTGGCAGTGATACGTGCAGGTACTTATCTAAGAAAATTGATCCCTTTCTAAGTTTGAAATGGGCTGGAAAGCTGCTGAGAAACTCATCAGGCACTGGAAAATACTCAGAGGAGATAATGTGAGAATGTGATTAACAGATTCATTATTGCCATTTATCTTATCTGGACTTTCAAATAATATGTATTTTACTCATTTTACTTACAGGTTATGATAATCAGGGGTAAGGATAAAGGCGAAAGTGGTGCTATTAAGCGTGTCATTCGGTCTCAAAACCGAGTCATTGTCGAGGGGAAAAATCTGGTGGGGAAAGTTGTTTACGACTCTTGCTTTGTTGCAGTTATTCTGTCATGTTATAATTCTGTCTTAGTTTCTTGTTTGGAAGAGGAGGGGAAATTTTTCCGCCTATGTTTAAGTTTAGGGAAGCAGTTCTCAGGATAGTACTTATTTGACCCTAATAGAAGCCTCCTATTGTCCTATCAATTTTGGTTAAATCGTTTTTTGAATCTTTGGTTTTAGCTAGACTTATAGCATGTTTGACTAACTATATTCCTTGTTTTGATGTTTTGCTTGTCTGCTTGATGGTAGTATTGGTCTCATTATATTGAAACGTCTTATTCTGTGAAGAAACTAAACTTAGACCATTGCATGTTTGATACAGTGGTCTGTACACTTTAGAGCAAACTTGTGCTGATTCTTAAAAACCTCGTTGGTTTGAAGTTCTAATCTGAAACATTACCCAGCAAAGTGTATGTTTAATGATTCAAAAGCAAGAAAACTAAAGTAGAAATCAATGTGGTGCCATCTTCTATTAAGTATGAATAAAGTTATTGTGATTGTCTCTTAATCTTTCCAGAGTCTCCTTTGGTGATTTAGAGTTTCCAATGCATGCTTGTTCATTATCTGTTTATGTCCTTGCATTTAAGTGTGTGTTTTGTCCTGCCTCCAAAAATCTAAATGAATAGTTTTTATCTTGTCTAGTAATTCATGACTCTGTTGTTATGGATCTGTGTGCAGGTAAAAAAGCATATCAAGGGAGGAGAAGGTCACGAAGGTGGAATATTTACAGTTGAAGCCCCAATTCATGCTTCAAATGTTCAAGTTCTTGATCCGGTTACAGGGTATAGTTGTACCTTTTTTTCTAATTCAATTTCTGGTTTCAGCATCTGATGACCTTTAAAAAAAAAGGATAATTGATGTCTACTCATGCAGGAAGCCTTGTAAGGTTGGAATTAAATATCTAGAAGACGGAACTAAAGTAAGAGTAGCTAGAGGTATAGGAGCATCTGGGTCCATAATTCCTCGTCCTGAGATCTTGAAGATAAGGACAACACCAAGACCTACAGTTGGTACATAACTTAAACTTATCCCCTTTTCTGTTCTTTTATCTGTAATGTAAATATGAATATCTTGTCTATATTTTTGTCATATCTACTGGTTTCTTTAACATGCCGTGCTTATGTTAATTACTTGTGAACTATTCTGTGGGATACCGTTCTTTCTGTCTAGGAGAGGTTGTATCATTGTGCATTATCATCTTTGTATATTGGAAGTCTGGAACTACCCAACAGTGAGTACCTATTGAATGGATGATAGTATGATAGTATTCGACAATATTACTTTTATAAAAAGGTTTTAAGGGAATTTGTCTTTGAATGACCTGAAAAAATTATTCATTAAAAACTGAGAAAGAAAAGGGGTGAAAAAAATTAGAGCAGTTTCAGTTTACAATGTACATCACAGGAGAATATATGCTTATCTGTTTGTAATTTACAATTCTCCACTACTAACCAACATCTCATCTATGAAAGTTCCTTAGCTTACAGTTGCATTGTTGATCAAAATGATTAATACAAATTTTTTAGCTTTTTGTAGCAATTAGTTAAATGACCAAAGGACAACTCTTGATGTAGCTTTGTTCACCTACCAAAACTTAAATGTGGGTAATACATCGAAGTCTGAAAATTATCGTTATGGTTTTACCTTCAGGCTGCTCCTTTCAGATCCTTCAAAATTGGAGGCATTTGCTCTATTGATAATCTCTTATGAAGTTCTATTGCTTGCATCATAGGTGTAATTTTTTAAGTCAAGAATTCACTTATATGAATATTTTCCCTCTGCGTATTCAGTAGATACAAAATACAAAATTGGAATGAACCAATATAAAGATAGAACATTTTTCCCCAATAGAATATCTTGGATAGAACCTGTATCAGTTGTTAATTGCAGAGGTCCTTGAAAGTTTTCTTAAGAAGGGAGATTGTTTTTGCCTATTGTCTGATATTCATTATTCTGGTCTTATTTTTGCAGCTGGTCCCAAGGATACTCCAATGGATCTTGTGATGGAGAAGACATACGATGTGAAAACTGGAAAGGGTATGCCGGATCTTTGAAGAACCGCGTTCAATTTCTTGAGATCTTATTATATAATGGAAGATGTTGGAGAAGAATGAGTTAGCGAATTTGTATGCCTAGGATCAATAATGATTTTGTAACTGCATCCTATATTTCAATCTGTTTGGTGCGTTTTACAAGTACAATTGCCGTCAAATTGATTGAATTTCACAGCTTGAATATTTTTCAGTCTCTTGTGCTCTAACCTTGTAATGACAACCGGTACCGCCGCTGCGCACCTCTGAAGCGACAGTGCCGGTTGATGCACCCTTAAATTTTATCAGCCTATCACCAAGTTGTGTTCATTTCCAGCACCTGTTATCACTTACATCCTGCTGCTATGCAACTGTGAAGCAACAATGCCCATTTATACAACCCTTATCAGCCTATCACCGAGTTGTGTTCATTTCCAGCAGCTTTTATCACTTACAATTCCATTGCATGGCTTCAGCAGGTTATTTATGTTGCCTTGTTTAAGAGTCCTGAAAAGGACTTTCAAGCCAGCCAGCTGTAACCGATGAACTCCTATCAGTGTGAACAGAAGTAGAATCATGTATATCTCTACTAATAAGTCGTATCTTTTTTCTTTTTATTTATTTATTTTTTCACAACTGCTACGAGCCGATATCCTTAGCAAGTTCGATCATATCACCATACAAAACCAGTGATTGTTCTTTATGCGGTGAAAGGCCTGAGCCTTTGTCTGCCGAGTTCCCTTACTTAAACAAAAGACAAAATTACTTCTAACGCCATGCGCTGTGGGAGATAAAAGATTAAAAAATTAATTAACATAACAACACCGTAGGCATTATAGTTCTGTAATTTTTTTTTTGTCAGCTAGCTACTTTGTCCGTACTGCCGCGTGAAGACTCCGTCTGTGTTTGAACATCGAGGTTTCCAAGAGAAAAATTTAAAACCGTACACAGCAAAAATCTTTCTGAACTTTGCTACATGGACAAAGTTGTTCCGTATAGTCATCAGCAATGCTAGTGCAGTGATACGCGGCGATTGAGTACTCACTGAGCTCGACACGTTGGATGGACACTCGTCTGCCTGCATGAGTTCTCTATCCCATTGCCATCCAATTTTATATTTTAATATCACAGTATATAAATCAATGTCCATTCTCAATCTCTTCATCAGCAACAAATCGAAGACAGCAAGCAATTAAAGGAATCCCCAAGTGTTGTCCCGTTTATAATAATAGCTATGAATAGAAAGCTTTGTTTTACCCTTTTCACACTTTCTGTCTTAGTCTTGTGTGCTGGTTTAGCTCTGGCTACAAAAGACCCAGAGCTAAAACAGTGCAAGCATCAGTGCAGAGCCCGACAACAATACGACGAGAAGCAGAAGGAGCAATGCGCAAGGACGTGTGAAGAGTACTACAAAGAGAAGAAACAACGAGAAAGGCATCGAGAGGGAGAGAGTGAAGAAGAAAAAGAATGGGGCGGCCGCCACGAGTGGATGAACCCTGGTGAGCCTGCAGAAAAGCAACTGAGGCAGTGCCAGAGGCAATGCGACCGTCAAGAGGAGGGAGGACAACAGAGAGCGCTGTGTCGGCTTAGGTGTCAGGAGAAATATAGGAGAGAGAAAGAGGGAGAAGGAGGACAACATAACACGCAAGAGGAAGAGGAAGAGGAAGAGGGAGATGAGGAGAGGCAGTGGCAAGGGCAAGAAGAAGAAGAAGAAGATGATAATCCATATGTATTTCATAAACATCACTTCACTAGTAGAGTTACCACCCAACATGGAAGAGTTGCTGTTCTTCCCAAGTTCACTCAAAGATCAAAGCTTCTTCGTGGCCTTGAGAAGTACCGCCTTGGCATTCTTATTGCTAATCCTCAAACATTTGTAACTCCAACCCACTTGGATGCTGATGCCGTTTTCTTTGTTTCTTGGGGTAATTTTTCTTGTTTCCACTATCTTTTTTATTGTTTACGTACTTGGGGGATGAGATGAATATATGATTTACGTTATGTTCCGTCGACTCTGTGGCTTTCTTGTAGGACAAGGAACTATCACTGTGATCCGTGAGAATAACAGAGAGAGCTACAATGTTAAACGTGGAGATATCATAAGGGTTCCTTCTGGTAATACTTTCTATGTCACCAATACAGATGATGATGAAAAACTTTACATCGTCAAATTTATTAAATCCATCAATCTTCCTGGCCAGTACGAGGTATATTTTATCTTTGCTCTGTTCCCTTCCTTCCTAGTTTTTAGCATCTACATAATTGATCATAGTGGGATTTTTCATTGGCTCCTCTGAACTTTTCTCTGATGCAGGCATTCTATGGGGCGGGTGGTGAAAATCCTGACTCTTTCTTGAGGGCTTTCAGCTGGGAGATACTTGAATCCGCTTTTAAGGTAATTAATTTCTTAGTAATAAAATTAAGTTGTAATATATGCTATTTTAAAAAAAAAAAAATCTAATTGATGTGTATTAACTTTCTTGCCCAGACCAAAAGGGACAGCCTGGAGAGAGTGTTCTTCCAACAGGACCAAGGACCCATGGTGAAAGCCAGCAAGCAACAGATTCGAGCTCTGAGCCGAAGTCAGGAAGGGCACAGCATTTGGCCATTTGCGGGGGAATCAAGAGGCACATTCAATCTTTTCGGAAAGCGCCCTTCTCATTCAAACAACTTCGGGGAGCTCTTTGAAGCCGATTCTAACGACTTTAGGCAACTTGAAGACCTGGACATCATGGTCTCCTACGCCAACATCTCCAAGGGAGCAATGGCTGCTCCGTTCTACAACTCAAGGTCAACAAAGGTGGCGATGGTGATAGCTGGGGACGGGTACATTGAGATCGCATGCCCACACGTATCCAGGTCATCAAGTGAACGCCGACATCAAGGCAGCAGCACAAGAGAAGAGGGCAGCGCCACGTACCACAAAGTAAGCTCCCGGATAAGGACCGACTCAGCGTACATCGTCCCGGCAGGTCATCCTTTTGTCACAGTCGCTTCACAAAAAAATAATCTTGAAGTTGTCTGCTTCGAAATCAATGCGGAGGGCAACATCAGGTTCCCTCTTGCTGGGAGAAATAACATATTCAAGGTTATGGAAAAGGAAGCTAAAGAATTGGCTTTTAACACCAGGGGCGATGAAGTGGAACGCGTGTTCGGGAACCAAGATCAAGATTGGTTCTTCAAGGGACCTAGTAGACGGCATCAACAACAGCAAGGCCGGGCTTACGAATGAGGGGAGGTGCTGAGAATAATGTTGAGGAGCACAAGTGACGAGTGAAGTTTTGTGTCCGACGACTCGACACTACTGACAGCCAAGTGTGTTTTAGTGACCCCTTTTTTCAACTCTGTGAGATAAACGAATAATGTTGAACATGTACATATTATCATCTATGGACTATGTACATGTATAAATCGGAGATCCGGCATCATAATAAATAAATAATGAGCAGCACTAAGCCAATGTTCTTAAAATTTAGACTTGACTCCCGTATAAACGAATAATGTTGAACATGTACATATTATCATCTATGGACTATGTATATGTATAAATCGGAGATCCGGCATCATAATAAATAAATAATGAGCACTAAGCCAATGTTCTTAAAATTTAGACTTGACTCCCACAGTCCATTATAATTTGAAGCGTCGGTGGCCTTGTGCTCATAAATATATTTATGGATTTGATGAGTTAATAATTCGGTGAGGGTTCAGCTGGCAGCTAAAGGATCAAAAGAATATTACAGTAGGAGGATAAACATGCAGTACGAGGATTTGATCAATGGTAAATCACACGTGTGTGAAACTACACGAGCCTTGCAAAATACTTTTTGGAGAATTCTTCCCCTCCTCCATTTTATATCGCTAGTTTTCTCCATAGAAAAGACGTATTGCAAAGACGTGGTGTGGTTTTCGGGAACAATAATGTTTGTAAGTGGCGATTTTTCCCCCTCCTTTTTTTAAGATCATAAGACTGTAACTAACTAAAGAAATTGATTTTAACTGTAACTAATTAAAAAAAATTGATATGAAAATCAGTTAGCCAATTTTTTTGGGGACATTAGTGGTAGGACACAGATTTTCTCTTGGTGTTTTTTTTTTTTCTCTCTTAACCTTTTTTTAATTTAATGAGTGGTTAAGTTTCAGTTTTAAATTTTGATGTCGGTAATTCAGTTAATTTTTTTAATTTAGTTTACAGTTTTTTTCATTAGATTTAGAAACTAAGAGAGAATATGGGAGAAAGAAAAATATTAGGAAAGGATCTTAATTCTCATTTGTGACAAGTTAAACTAATAATTTTATTATTATAAGCTTGTGTCATTTTTAACAGCACGATAGAAAAATATATTTTATATAAGTCACTGATGTAAATAAAAATATGCTCACCCGAAGTTTGTAGTCAAATCCATAGTATATATGAGTATCTTTCAATCGATGAATTTAAATAATATGGATAATTTGAACAAATGTGAGATTAGTAATTTAAACGTAATTATTTCCACTTTAATCGACAACAAAAATATTGTTCCACATATTACTTTATTGTTAGATTAAAAAGACAGCGAGAGAGATCGTACTCTTGTCTTAAACAAAAATTTAGAATGAAGGTATAAATTTTTATCATTTTGATATTTTGATATAACGACTATGTTGACTATTAATTTGTTACAAAGGTCAAATTTTTATAATTCTTTTCTTAATTTATTTCAATATTGACAATTGAGCATACAATAATCATGTAAAAGACGTCCCAAATTAATAAAGTGGGATGCTGTTAAAAGTATCCACATTTATTCCTCTGGCATTATTTTGAAAAATCAACAAACTTGTGTTTGGTCTTCAAAATGACAATTTAGTAAGGTGGAGTTAAAAGTTCTGAGAGAAAAAAATTAATTTGAATGAATAACAAGACAATTGAAAATTGTTAATTATGGATTATAGGGTTTAATAGAAATAAGAAAAGATTCGAAAAGCTAGAGGAATGTCCATGAAGGGCACTTTTGGAATTAGATGGTGCTATTAGATTTATTTTAATTTTTTTAGGGATATTTTTAGAAGCGGGACATTTTTAGGAAATTTAAGGTGTCAAAAGCTCAATCATTAAAAGAAGAAAATTGAATGACAGGCCTTGTGTCAAATGAGGCCCAAGCTTCAGGCCCAAAGCGGGTGCCGTATCGATCTTCCTTCACAACCTCAGCCCAATCCCACTCTTCTCTTGAGTAGTAACCAATTTCGTTCGGGTGTTAGCATATGTAAACAGAAAGCAGAGAACAACGGATATTTTTCAGCTGCAATTCTCTTTTGGCCCGAATTGCACAGACCGTAGTGATGCTAACTTGACGTGAGTTTTAATTCCACACCAAAACCGTTCAAGTCTTCCAACTTATTTCCTTGTCAACTCAAGCTGCCGTGACTTGTTTGTTTCTGCATGTAAGCTTTTCTATGTTTCTTAAATGTTTGATAAATTGCCTCACTGAGAGAGGAAATAGTGATTTCAACATTTTTGCCTCAGCTGTGAAACACTGTTGTTATTCTCCCTTGTTCTTTAGCATGGTCGGTGCTAAAAGTCAATAATATAGTCATGTTTCATTTAGCGTGTTGCTTCATATTGAATCAGCCGCTGAAATTTTGACGTCGATTTGAATATGCACTTTTAATTGTAATTCAGAATGCAGATATTCTATGTTCACTGTAATGTTTTTTTTTTTTCCATTTTGCCTGGGAGTTTACTTCTTAGTGCTTGGAATTGTGATTTATGATATGCAGCTTCATTCTCGTCTGAATGTTTCTGTCAAAGTCGGTTGTAACTTTTGTGAATGCTGTCATTTTTGCAGAGCACAGGGTTTGTAGTTGGTGTTGTTTAGAAAAATTTTATCAATGTGGAAAGTGAGGCGTCATTTCTCAGCTTCTTCTTCAGCTATACTAGGCTTATTCAATGATAGCTGTCAAAACGCTGCCTGGGTTTCTAGACACCAGATTCAGAGTGCTAGGAGTCAGTGGTTAGGATTTGAGCCCATTCCTGTCCGCTGCTATTTGACCTACTTAACTATGCAAACTGGTGTCTTGCCAAACCTGAATGAATTAACCTATCCAACTCATCCTTTTTCAAGTATGGCTGGAACAATCTTGGTTCAGGCTCGAGACCCAGCGAAATTAAGTGCGGAAATAGAAAATGCTATTAATGAGCATAGATACAGTGATGCATGGAAGTTGTATGGACAGCATATGCAGATGGATGGGTTTCCACGAAAAACACTAGTGAACAAGCTTCTAACAAGTTTTGTTGAAAGCCTAGACTCCAAGTGGCTTGAGAAGGCTTATGGATTGGTGGAACAAGCTTTTGAGGAAGGTAAACAGAATCTGTTGGAAAAAGAATCTCTTATTTATCTTTCTCTTGGTCTCTCTAAATGTGGTTTACCAGTTCCTGCATCAACTATTTTGAGAAAGTTGGTAGCAACAGAACAATATCCTCCTGTGACAGCCTGGTCGGCAATCTTGGCCCACATGTCGCTAACAGCTCCTGGTGCTTACCTTGCTGCTGAGTTGATTCTTGAGATAGGTTACTTATTCCAAGATGGCAGGGTGGACCCTCGTAAAAAGTGTAATGCACCTTTGATTGCTATGAAGCCTAATACTAATACTTTCAATATTGCTTTGGCTGGGTGCCTCTTGTTTGAGACGACGAGAAAAGCTGAACAGCTCCTTGATATAATGCCTCGAATTGGGGTAAAAGCAGATTCAAACTTACTGATCATCATGGCACACATATATGAGAGAAATGGGCGAAGAGAAGAGCTAAGGAAGCTTCAGAGACATATAGATGAAGCCGTTAACCTAAGTGACATTCAGTTTCGTCAGTTCTATAATTGTTTGCTTAGTTGCCATTTGAAGTTTGGGGATCTTAACTCTGCTTCCAAGATGGTTTTGGAAATGCTTCAGAGGGCAAAGGAAGCACGAAATTCTCTTGCTGCTGCCATGTTACCATTTAATGCTGTTGGGGTCAATAATAGGACACCTTCTGCGCAGAATGTGAACTGTACAAATTCGGTTGATTTAGAGAATAGCGGAATAATTGATATCCATATCTTGTCATATGAGGACTTCACTAAAGACCGAAAATTTGTAGCTCTTGAGGCTGAGGTAAAGAGAGTGCTTCAAACTTTGTTAGGTATGTTGCAGAAGCAAGTTGAATTGATTACTACAGAGCATGGTATTCTCCAACCAACTGAAAAAATTTACATCAAATTGGTGAGGGCCTTCCTGGAAGCTGGCAAGACCAAGGAATTGACTCATTTTCTTATCAAGGCAGAGAAAGAAAACTTGCAAGTTTCGCATGATGATGCAGCCTTGGGTCATGTCATTACTTTATGCATCTCACTTGGGTGGTTAGATCAGGCGCATGACCTTCTCGATGAGATGCGTTTGGCTGGGGTTAGAGCAAGTTCCTCTGTATATGCCTCGCTCTTAAAGGCATACATTGAAGCAAATCGTCCCAGAGAAGTCACAGCTCTTTTACGAGATGCTCGTAGTGCTGGGATTCAGCTTGATGCAAGCTGTTATGAAGCCTTGCTCCGATCCAAGATTGTTCAGAAAGATACTCCAGGAGCTCTCCATCTATTCAAAGAGATGAAAGAGTCTAAAATTCCAAGATCTGGACATCAAGAATTTGAGATGTTGGTCAAGGGATGTGCACAGAATCATGAAGCTGGGTTGATGGCGAAGCTCTTGCGAGAAATCAAGGAAGGGCAGAGAATTGACTGTGGCGTTCATGATTGGAATAATGTAATCCACTTCTTTTGTAAGAAGAGGTTGATGCAAGATGCTGAGAAGGCTTTGAAGAAGATGAGGAGCCTGGACCATCTCCCGAATGCTCAAACATTCCATTCTATGGTCACTGGATATGCAGCTATTGGGGGCAAATATACAGAGGTAACAGAGCTATGGGGTGAAATGAAATCATTTGCTTCTTCTACCTCTATGAAGTTTGATGAGGAACTTCTGGATTCTGTACTTTATACATTCGTAAGGGGTGGTTTTTTTGCTCGAGCAAATGAAGTGGTGGCTATGATGGAGGAAGGGAAGATGTTTATTGACAAGTACAAATATCGAACCCTTTTCTTGAAGTACCATAAAACACTATATAAGGGCAAAACTCCCAAATTCCAGACAGAAGCTCAACTTAAAAAGAGAGAAGCAGCTTTAGGTTTTAAGAAGTGGTTAGGCTTGTGTTGATGAAGTTTTCCAGCTCCTAAATGCTTTTTAACTAGACTTGAGATGTAGAAGTCCTTTAGAGAATGACTTAAACTATGCAACACCATCTACCGTTTTTTAGCTTTAGGAATGGCATGTACATATTGTGAATTGAGAAAGATAGAAGTGACGGTAGGGAGTTTTAGAATTCATTTATTAGTTAACAAGGTTTTTTTGGAGTGATATAAGAAGTTTTGTGTGGAATTCATGTGTTGATAGTACAATTATGAATGAAATGCTAGTGGTAATGGTCACTGTCAGGGGCAGAGTGAAAATTTCTTGAAGGGTGTTATATTTGCAAGAAGAAAATGCTTGAGAAAGACGACTTTATTTATGGGTATGTTTTCATTTTGCTTATCTGTGACTGATTGTTCGTGTATTTTTTTTATTTCACTTTTTTATACATTAGGAATACTGATCGGTCACTGAGGAATACATTAAAGTTAATAATTTATTTTTTTATCTTTTTAATTGTTAATTATTATGTCATATTGCGAGATCTGGTAACTCAGTTACAGTATAATCTGATTCGACAAAAACTGCATTATACTTTTCTTTTTCCAAATCTTATTGGTAATTAGTTTTTTACTTGACGCCCCTGCATAATACATTTATTATTTTCTTTTGATCTTTACCCTGTTGCTGAGATTGGGTGGTAAATATCATGTTTACTATTGTGGTGATTGTGATTCAATGGAAATGATTGCAGTAACCTTATTTATCTAATCGGTAGGCATATTTAGAAACAGAAGATTGTTATTGAGGTTCTATATACTGTCTTTAATTTATTGCGAATTTGTTCGAGCTGAAATTAGTGAAGTTGTAACTTCTCTCTCCTTTATTTTGCTTAATTGTAGAGCTGTCTTTAGCCTTCTAAATCAGTTGATTGTAGAAGTAATGCAAAATGTTTATGCCTTGCAGCAATGAAAGCTTTCTCATTGTTCCTATTTCTTCAGCATTTAATTTGTAAAAGTTAGCACATGTTGACATAGCGGGATTTACAATCGATGCGCCAATGCAGATTTTGCGTGGATGTTGCTGCTCTGAGTGCCGCAGCAAACAGACTCTGATTTACAAAGCACTGGAGAGGGCCATTACACAATTTGGGTTTTGATTGGTGACGCACACAGCTGCACAGTTCCAGATTATTCCAATTTTGATGTGTATAGCTGCCACTTGTCAAGATTGGCTTGCACTTCTGCATAGAATGGGTATCCTTTATGCTTTACATTTGAATTCTTGGGTTCTTCTTCGTGTCATGCTTCAAAGATCAGGCATGCCCTTTCCAGATTTAGCATCATATGCCTTCTCCCTAATGGGGTATCCTTGGGACCCGTCCTGCATAAATGATGCCATAATAAGTATGTTGGATAAGCCTGGGTGGATGAATAATAATTTTGTGGCGTGTATCCTATATTTCAATCTATTGGGCACATGTCGCCACTGGAATCTATAGTGGGCTCTCACATTGCAAATGACCACGGATGCTGCTGCCATGTAGTCGTGGAGTAACGATGGATCATATCACACGGACGGTAAGATCCTTAAACCGATGCCATTCCAGCATGCCATTAATATTAATTTAAATATCTAGTCGTCAGTTTAAGATCATACATATTCAATGACAATATATGTATAATTTTTTTTTTCAGATAATTTTGCCCGTTTTAAAGATTTTCTGAAAATTATATGCCATTATCATGATTCATGGTATATGGGATAATGAATTTTTACAATTTTATGCCCCTGTGCTTTGGATTGAAAACTTTGAGAGAAATGTTTTCGATGAGCAGCATTCTATTTTTTAAACCCAAGGGCAGAGACTGGACTAATTTACTCGATTACTTAATTAAGTAATCATGCCCCGGGACCCACAGTATCCTCTAAGTACGCGCCATTAAGAGTAATATAAAAGCAGAAACGCTATACACAACACTCATTCACTGCTTGCCGTACAACACTCGGTCACTTTCTCGACTCGCTCCCCCAAAATATTTCTTAAATCCATAACCCTAATCTCGAATTTCTAATCCCTCCTCTCGCTTCTTAAATCATTGAGCATGCAAGTGAAGCGCTCCCGCGACGCGCACTCAGCCAGCTTCGACGAAGCCGGCCTCCTCGGAATTCTAAACCAGTCATCAACGACGCAGCCTTCCATTAAGAGTAATATAAAAGCAGAAACGCTATACACAACACTCATTCACAGCTTGCCGTACAACACTCGGTCACTTTCTCGACTCGCTCCCCCAAAATATTTCTTAAATCCATAACCCTAATCTCGAATTCCTAATCCCTCCTCTCGCTTCTTAAATCATTGAGCATGCAAGTGAAGCGCTCCCGCGACGCGCACTCGGCCAGCTTCGACGAAGCCGGCCTCCTCGGAATTCTAAACCAGTCATCAACGACGCAGCCTTTGGAGCTCCGCCGGACACTGAAGAATCCGCCTCCGTCTCCGAAGAGAGAGCGGCCTCCGTCGGGGCTTCTCACAGTGTCTTCCCCTGAGTCACTGAGGGAGAGTGGTTGTGGTTATGGTCATAGTCACGCTCACGGCCAGGGGCAGAGTGGGAATTTCCTCGAGAGGTGTTACGTTTGCAAGAAGAAAATGCTTGAGAAAGACGTCTTTATGTATGGGTATGGTTTCGTTTCATTCATCTACGTCTCTGATTACTTGTTTATGTTTTACTCTTCTTCTATTTTAATTCGTTAGACTCTGTTTGGCTGCTGAGAAATCTATCTTACTAACCTGATGC
>MKYO02027765.1:134684-197386 GCA_002013955.2 Citrus medica | reverse complement strand
ATGATTATGATTATGATTATGATTATGATTATTATTATTATTATTATGTTGGTGGGCTTAAAAACACACGCAAGGCACGTAGGCTTTTTTAGTCACGCTAAAAAAAAAAGTTAGTGGGCTTTTTTTGGGCACAGCCCACGGCACGGTACGAGCACGGCACGAGCAGGCTCGTACTGTGGGCCGTGCTTGGCTCAACTGAAAAAAATGTGGGCACGGCCTTGCCGGCCCACGAGTCCTTGAGGGCCGACAGTTGCTGACACGACCCATTGAACATATATAGAGAATTAATTAAATGAAAAAAATAATTATTTCATTGAATAGAGTTTCATTCTTAACCTCAATATAAGAAAATTAACTGGATATACTTGAATTAAGAGCAACAAAAGAAATAAAATCAGCCATGGGAAACCGAACTGCTGCAGCCGGTTTTCTCCCGAATCACGTCTGCCTTTTTTTTCCTTCCTCTGGCGGCTACTTTCCGTGTTCTCTTCTTTTTTCCTGGTGGCTACCCCCCAATTCTTTTTAGACTGTAACGCCACCACAAAATCCTCAAATCAAAAGGATTTTAAAACAAACCACGCACAACCAACTTTAAGTCCATGCTTGTGAAGCCCACTTGAAATCAATGGTCAATGCTTTTCCAACTATTCACGTGAGATGCACACTTAGAAAGCCAATTATTCTCCTTTAAGCATCATTTTTCCTCTTTTCTTTTATTCTTCACAAGCGGCAATTATTTCCATAAACTCTAATTTGTTTCCTTTTTAAGCTCCCTTTCATCAATGGCTTCCACAAATTGACTTGATCTTTAATGCTGTCCAATTATTATTCCTTATACACTTTTCATCCACAATGTCCAATTAATTCCCTAATCAATAAAAAAATCAATTAATTAAAATAATAAAGAAAAATAACTAGCAATTATGTAATTAAGGATAAAATATGCATATATTATATGCTCATCATTCCATTTGGGTGTATTGGGGTTGTGGGTTTTGTGAGTTTTTCCCACTTTTGTAAATTCTCATTATTAATAAAATTATCTTTCAATCTTTACCCGTGGACGTAGGCATTACGCCGAACCACGTAAATTATTGTGTTTTATTTTTTTTACATTTATTTGTCACATTTATATTTTTTCAAAAGTTACAGTCATCGTAATATTGGTAATTGTTCAACCTCGCAATTCTACAACACCATCCTTACACTATTAACGGAGAGAGAGAGAGAGAGAGAGAGAGAGAGAGAGAGAGAGAGAGAGAGAGAGAGAGAGAGAGAGAGAGAGAGAGAGAGAGAGAGAGAGAGAGAGAGAGAGAGAGAGAGAGAGAGAGAGAGAGAGAGAGAGAGAGAGAGAGAGAGAGAGAGAGAGAGAGAGAGAGAGAGAGAGAGAGAGAGAGAGAGAGAGAGAGAGAGAGAGAGAGAGAGAGAGAGAGAGAGAGAGAGAGAGAGAGAGAGAGAGAGAGAGAGAGAGAGAGAGAGAGAGAGAGAGAGAGAGAGTGAGAGTAAAGCATCCCAAAATGTAGAGAGCTTAAGATTTAACTCTTTGATAGAGAGTGCAGAGAAACGAAGTACTTACAAGTGAGTTCTTAAAATGTTTGGGGAGTGTTCTCTTGAGTGTTCAGTTGAGATCTATATTATTTGTAGGGATGCGAGAGATTGTTTCCTGTGGCAGATTGTTTCCTTCAAAAGCGTTGAGAGTACTAAATGTATTTAAATATTTGAAAAATAAGGTTTAATTACTCAAATTTATACTCTATTAATTATTAATAAAATAATTATTCTCTCTTTGCCTCCTTAGATGTTGGTATCGTTGCCAAATCAGGTTAAAGACAACTGTCTTTATCTTTTGTAAATTATCTAGCGCCTATTGATTGCACATCTGCACATAAGTGGCATTGAACTGCAACAAATGACACTTTTGCCCACAACACCACATTGGATTCGTCACCGAGCAAGTAACCAGCAACTCGCATCTTATGAACCTAATTTACATGTGAATATAAATAAGCGTGTCATTGGCATGTTACTAAAGATATTGTACATAAATCTACTATTCTTAATACCAACTAAATATTGGCCGTGTATCATTGTGCACAAAACTTTTAGGCAACAGCGAAGTCAGATAACAGCGAAGTTAGATATTCAATATAGTTGGAGTTATGTTCAAACAACAATATGATTTAAAAATTTTTAGTAAGTACTGAAATTCTAAATTGACTTCACTGAAATAATATAATTCAATAAATTCATAATCGTACTAAATTAGTTTTCATAATCGTACTCAATTAGCCATATACTTATGGTAGCTCGAAGTTGTACATGCTCTAAAACATAGCGGCTACCTAAAACAATTGTATAAAATTTTCGTTATGAAAGAGACTCTAGGGTGCTGATTTTTATCATCAACAAATCCAAAAAAATGGCTAATTGCCCTTTTTGGCCAAACAATAGAGAAAAATTTGTAAACAGTCAAATAATATTCTGTCATATGAGAGAGTAGAGGGTTATATTAAATTAAAAAATCAATGGGACTCACTAATGCTCCTATCTTTGAACTCACTATTCTACCACAGAATACCAATAAATTGTCTCAATTAAAATTTTCTCCAAACAATGATAGAGCAGAGAACCCCACTAAATTAAAATAATTAGTAGGACCCACTAATGGTGCCACTTTTACTACATGTCAAAACACTAGTGGTCTGTCTTGTCTAATTTTTTCTCCACATTTATACACTAATAGGAAAAATGACTTTCACTAATGTTAAAAAAAATGATTTGGATCTAGCGCAGAACTGAGCTATTCTCACCTCTTCATAATTGTTTTTATACACGTGCATGTATAGAATATATGGTTATGATTTAAGTAATTTTATATTGTTATCCAAAAAATCCCCTAAAAAAAGAAGAAAAATTGTGATTGAAAACATAAAGAGATAGAGGAATTATTACCTAATAGGATTCATATCTTCTCATATTCTGGTATCCAATGTTTTAAAAATCTATGTGTGACATTCATCAAAATGTATGGTGAGGATTTATTTTCTCATTAAATATATTACAAGCCTCTTAAGAGATGAACTAATAAAAACTCACACTTCATGATTCCATGGCTCCTAGTGGTTTTTTCCCCTCTCCATCAATAACTCATCTTCTCCTCAACGATTAATCACTGCACACAAAAAAAAAAAAAGAAAAAATGAAGAAGGAAAGAGCAGGCAGCCAGTGCAAGAAGAAAAATTAAAGAAGAAGAGCCCACGTTTGAGCGTTTACTTTAGCAAGTACAAGTATCCAAAGAGTTTATTTTAATTAAACCTATTAAAGAATAAAAGTCTCCTCTATAGCAATTTTATTTTCAGATGGCAGATCGAAGGTCCAACTTTAGGATGATACAAACACGCAAGAACTAATTTTAGCTGAGAGTAGCAGATTAATCATGCATGAAGAGAATTCTTATGATGTTGAATCAAATATTGGCCAAGTAATTATTCACATTCAAGAACCTAATCAAACTACGACTTCCTACCTTCATAACTTCGGCATTATTTTTCTTTTGTTTTTAGAAATTGCAAAGACTTGATTTTGATAGAGATCATAGCTGATCAAAAGTATTGTGCTCTGTAGAGTGAACTAGAGAACGTAAGATTTTTGAGAGTTAGGGAAGAAAAGGAAGAGTTTAAGAGTTGTTAAATAAAATTCAAATAAACAAATCTAAGCCATTCATTTTGTTAATTGCATTAATATTTTTATTAAAGTCCATTTAATAATATTATATGTATTTATGTGATCACCATGTGGATTCACAGAAGACATAAATACAAGTTATCTTATGATTCAATCAATTTAGTTCGCAGTTGATAAATAAAGTTGGACAATTTATTTAAGTATAGACTGTAATAAATTCATTGAATGATTTATCTTAATCATGTATGAATTTATAGATGTAGTACGACTACATTGAACATGATCACAAATGAGATTTAATTAACTTTATAATAACTGTCAAACTTATTAAATCTCATAGGCATTGATTTTGTTGTAATCTTAATCTTGAGTTAATTATGATTTCATGATTGTAATTGTTATTCCATTTGAGTTACCAATGGGCATGACACATACTTATAGTCTAGATTACCCGGTATCTTCCTGGGAGCATTTATGAGTATTGAAATTATAGATTAACAATATAGAATTTGTACAACACATCTCTTGATGGGTTTTTGGCACTTGATCATAGAATTCTCTGGCCAGAGTGTGTCAACATATTTAGTATATTGAAAATGATCATTAGAGAAAACCAGTAAGTATCAAGGAATAAGATGTTATTAAATTGATTGGACAGTTGAGATATCAATTTAATTAATGATGTAGTACAAAGGATTGTGCAGTAAAGAAATCAATGTGGCTTGGGACGAATTATCATTCGAGCATACAATTATGGAGGTCAATTCCAATCTTTTAGTGGAGTAGATTTGGAATTAAATAATTGGACTAGTTTAATTACCGGCCTAATTATTGTAGCCATTATTATATGTTCCCAAATGATCCCCGGGTTAGCTCATTTAATTGACTGCACCACTACTGGATTAATAAGCAAGATAACTATCTATTTGGGTCAAAAGCCTAAATATATCATTTAGTGGGAGGCTCCATTTAATTAGCTTGTGTGTAAGGGGCCTAATGTTATTTTACAAGGTGGGCCCCCTATAGAAAAAGCAAGTAATGTGAGTTTTGTTTTTTACGATTTGGAGCCTAGGGTTTTCACTAAAAGGAGATATAAAAGGCTTATTTTCTCTAAAGAAAAAGACTGATCAGCCACTTTATACAGATCAGCGAAAAAACTTTTTCTCTCTACTGTTGAGAGAACAATTTTCTCGTACAAGTTGCTTTGGTAGTGATAAAGGCGCCCACACGTCAAGTGCAGATCAAACTTGAGTCATAACATGGAAGATCATTGGTGACAGTTCGTGATCTGACAAACGTGGTGGTGACGGATCGTGATCTAACAGGAGTGGTGGTGATGGATCGTGATCTGGGAGCCTAAATCACTTCAGCGGAAAAAGCCAAATCGGATTTTCAAGGTACAATTTCTAGATTACAAATTCTTATATATTATATGAGAGCGATCTTAAAAAGGTTTTATAAAAAATTTAAAAACCTGTATTTTTCCCCAACAATTGGTATCAGAGCCATCTAATATTAAAAAATTATGAGTGTGATATAAACTTGGAAGTGGATAGGTATCACTTGTTGGGAAAATAAGCTCTTTAAAAGCATATATGTTTATTTAATTGTAATAAACATTTTTTCGGATTAATAAAATTAATGAGGTATTTTATTCAAATATCTTAATTGCATTAATATTTTTATTAAAGTCCATTTAATCATATTATATGTATTATGTGATCACCATGTTGATTAACAGAAAACATAAATACAAGTTATCTTATGATTAAAAAAATTTAGTTCGCAGTTGATAAATAAAGTTGGGCACTTTATTTAAGTATAGACTATAATAAATTCATTGAATGATTTGTCTTAATCATGTATAAATTTATTGATGTAGTACGACTACATTGAACATGATCACATATGAGATTTAATTAATTTTGTAATAACTGTCAAACTTATTAAATCTCATAGGCATTGATTTTATTGTAATCTTAATCTTGAGTTAATTATAATTTCATGATTGTAATTGTTATTCCATTTGAGTTACCAATGGGCATGACACATACTTGTAGTCTAGATTACCCGGTATCTTGCTGGGAGCATTTATGAGTATTGGAATTATAGATTAACAATATAGAATTTGTACAACACATCTCTTGATGGGTTTTCGGCACTTGATCATAGAATTCTCTGGCCAGAGTGTGTCAACATATTTAGTATATTGAAAATGATTATTAGAGAAAACCAGTAAGTATCAAGGAATAAGATGTTATTAAATTGATTGGACAGTTGAGATATCAATTTAATTAATGATGTAGTACAAAGGATTGTGCAGTAAAGAAATCAATGTGGCTTGGGACGAATTATTTTCGAGCATACAATTATGGAGGTCAATTCCAATCTTTTAGTGGAGTAGATTTGGAATTAAATAATTGGACTAGTTTAATTACCGGCCTAATTATTGTAGCCATTATTATATGTTCCCAAATGATCCCCGGGTTAGCTCATTTAATTGACTGCACCACTACTGGATTAATAAGCAAGATAACTATCTATTTGGGTCAAAAGCCTAAATATATCATTTAGTGGGAGGCTCTATTTAATTAGCTTGTGTGTAAGAGGCCTTATGTTATTTTACAAGGTGGGCCTCCTATAGAAAAAGCAAGTAACATGAGTTTTGTTTTTTACGATTTGGAGCCTAGGGTTTTCACTAAAAGGAGATATAAAAGGCTTATTTTCTCTAAAGAAAAAGACTGATCAGCCACTTTATACAGATCAGAGAAAAAAAATTTTCTCTCTATTGTTGAGAGAATAATTTTCTCGTACTAGTTGCTTTGGTAGTGATAAAGGCACCCACACGTCAAGTGCAGATCAAACTTGAGTCATAACCTGGAAGATCATTGGTGACAGTTCATGATCTGACAAGCGTGGTGGTGAGGATCGTGATCTAACAAGAGTGGTGGTGACGGATCGTGATCTGGGAGCCTAAATCACTTCAGCGGAAAAAGCCAAATCGGATTTTCAAGGTACAATTTCTAGATTACAAATTCATATATATTATATGAGAGCGATCTTAAAAATGTTTTATAAAAAATTTAAAAACCTGTATTTTTCCCCAACAATTGGTATCAGAGCCATCTCATATTAATATATAAGAATATTGTATGAAATTAATCTTGATATTTATGTATTAGAGTGGAACAATTTATTCGTTTGTATATTATTTGTTTAATATTTGAATAAAGCATGTTTATGGTTAGTTTTAATTCATGGTTAGATTTTTTACTGCATTTTTCGTTTGAATCTGTAACAAGAGGGGTGGCTTTTTATCACCATGTTTCCCTCTTGATTTATTTTGTTATAGAATATTTTGTAAGCTAAAAATTGGCCTAGGATAATTGTAAATCACTGGAAAATTGTAGAAACTTACTGGAAACTGCGGCAACGAACCAGCGCACGTAGCAGCGAGCGGCTAGCAGCGTACAACCAGTAGCACACACTGCCAGGCGCTACACACGTAGCAGCGAGTGGCCAGCAGTGCGCGACCAGCAGCACACGCTGCCAGGCGCTGTACACGCAGCAGCTGCAGCGCGCGAGCAGTAGCTGTAGCGCCCAAGCAGCGGCGTGAACGTGGGTTGGAGGCGTTCGCGTGCAGGCAGCTGGCGGAGCGTTTTGATTGGTGTCTTTCCGGCATTGATGATGGCTGTCCGGTGTGGAAACAATGAACAACGGCTGGGCTTTTGTGGAGATGGCGGCTGGGGAAGAAGGAGAAAGAAAAATATGGATTTTAGGTTTCATGATTTTTATCATTGAGATCCCTATGGTTCTATAATTTTTCTTTTGGACAGAAACGTATTAATTTTTTGCGTTAAAGTCCAAAAATAATTTTGGGCTTAATGAATCCTAGTTTTAGGCCCAATTTCAATTGGGCTTAATGGATTAAAATACATAGATAAAATTGAATACATTAAATTTATTTTTGATCCAAAAGTTTTATTTTAATAAAAAATTTTAATTATTTATTTATTTCCTTTCAAAATTAAAATTGGACTAATTATAAATTTAAAATCTCAATTTCCCCTAGTCCATTAACAAAGACAAGCTTATGAAAGATGGACATTGACAAGAAGCCCAATAAAGATTAGGCTTAGGGTTAATGTATTTTTCATTATTAGGAAAGCCATGAATTAAGATTATTTAATTATTTTTCTATATGTTATGTTTTGGATGATAACATGCCATGATAACATGTCATATAGAATAGGTAGTGCCACTCTATGCATAATGATACATGTCATTCATTAATTATGAATTTCATTATATTGTTTGAAATTTGCACATGCTTAATAATATTTGATATCATCTAGATAATATTATAGGAAGCATGCAATTAACAATATGTATGTTTTAAAAAGGAAAAACCAATTTTAAAATATTGAGTGGGAGAGGGAAAATTCAAGATAATTTTCCCACGGGCTCCATTGTTAGTTCAATAATAAAATTATATATATACCTCGACTTCATGATACGATGATGCTCCTTACAGAGGGTATATATATTAGATATTTTATTTGATGAACTTCTTCCAAGATAAAATTGAAATATTTTTCAATCGATTGTTCGCCCCAACGGTGACTATTGATATGAAAAATACGTAGATTGAAACAATGGTTATACACTCAACTAAAATTTGTTATTAACCTTCCCAACGAAGCTCTGTTAACAAATTTAGGCCCAAAGGGATAATGATAATTATTTATTATGTCTCTACATGAAAGTAAATAATCTAATGGATAATTGGGTCTAATAAGTGTAGACATGACTTCCCCAACTGATAGCTTGTCAAAGCGGTACTAGATTATCGTTACAATAAATAAAAATGTATTTATGATTTTTTACATTTTTGTCATTTATTGTGAATATTATTTTAAAGTATTTATGCATGTTTATTTTGTTTTTTCAGAAAATGTCTTCCGTCAACCCAGTATTAATTATCCTTATTAAAAATGACTCACTGGCGAAAATTATTTAGATTAGAAACACAATCTATTTAATATTCTCACTGCTAAAGGCTGTAAATATGTGTTGACCCAGCCATGCCCTCCAGAACCAACGTTATACGATTATAGAAATCAAAGGGAGCCTTATGAGAAATGGTGCAAAGCTAACAAAATGGCTAAGCGCTATATATTGGCTTCGATTTCTGTGGAACTGCATAAGAAACATTGGAGCATGGAAACAACCACTGAAATAATGGCTAGTCTTTATCAGATGTTTGGGCAAAATACCCATTTTGCCAGAGAAGCAGCATTAAAACGTACTACGGATACTAAGATGGAAGAGGGCACAAAAGTTCGTGATCATGTCCTCAAAATGATGGACTATTTGAATGAGGTAGAGATTCATGGTGTTCAAATCAATGATAAATTAAAGATTAACATGGTGATTGAATCTTTACCTGATACATTCAAAGAGTTTAAGGTCAGCTATATCTTAAACAATAAAGATATGACCTTAATTGAATTAATGCACGAACTACATGCTATAGAAGAATTTTATCATAGTAGAAAACTTCCTGAAAAAGGATTCTCTTCAAGGCTTAAGTCGAAAGACAAGAATGAGCAAGCAAGAGTTGGGATCAGCAAATTGTCCACTAAAAGAAATGACAACCCAAAAGGCAAGTGTTACAAATGTGGACAGAAAAGTCACTGGAAGAAAGATTGTCCTAAGATTATTAAAATAAGGTATAGGAAATCTTTAAGCTTCCTAATTAGTTTAGATTTCTATTGATTCATACAATAATGAATTCTGAGATAACTAATCTTATTTGTAATTCATTTATTTGGTTTTCAGGAAACCAAGAGATTAAGTGAAGAAAGCTTCAAACAGCAGTTGAGGACATGCTAGTTTATATCAATTGAAAGGCTATATCAAATTTACAAGACTTAAAGTTTTGATATTTATCTTTATTTTTCCAAATATTAGAGGAATTTAATTTCGGTGACTTGTTTTAATAAACAGGAGTACACTATTATTTTTTTATTCACTGTTTATAAAGACAATTTATATCATATAAGTCTATTGGTCTATTCAAAGCAAGATATAATGATAAAAAGTATATGCATTTATCTAAGAAAAGAAATATTTCTTCAAACCAAAATAACCTCTGATATTTATGCTTAAGTCATATAAACTGTAATAAGATTTGAAGAAAATGATTAATGATGGACTTGTTGGCCTATTAAGATTGATTATTGTAACTCTATAAATCTTATTTAAAAAAGTAATATGACGAGGATGCTCGTTTAGAGCTAAAAGCATAACATGTATTGGATGATTTAGCGCATACAAATGTATACGAACTAATCAGTTTACATGTCATAAGAGGTTATGAATATTCTATCAATCTTGTTGGTGAATATTCATTTTATTTATGTTTGTCTAAATGTGTCATGATTTCATTGCTTTTGAAATTCAAAAGAGTATGTGGATAAGACAGAAGCAATTAGACAGGAGCATAAAAGAACTTCAATATGATCGAAACAAAGAATATCTCTATGGAGAATTCAAGCTCAATTTGGTTGTCAAATGAGATAAACTCCCTCATATAATGAACACTATGATACAATAGTATAATTAAATGGAGAAACAAGATTCTTTTGGATAAGACAATATATATACTAAGTAGTTTATCATTTACCTTTTTGATTCTAGATACTAGTATTTAAAACTGCAAAGTTTATTGAACTTAGTTTCATATATCTCGGTGTCTACTACTCCAAGAAATTATGAAAAAGTCACAAACATGGTTTGGAACACATTCATATTTGGAGTTTACTAGTATTTCCACTAGAATTAGAGGTATAGAAGATAGATTCGTGTTCAGACGCTTGCATGTTTTAGGTATCTTAAAGGAATAAGGGAAAGTTTGAATTATAGTCCTCAAGATAGGAATGTATTTATAGACATATTCTTTACTTTCTTTGAGGAAGACTATATGATGACTTATAACCTAAAAGTAAGGTAAAACTAGAGAAATAAAAGAGATCAGGTTGATGCTCAGCTTTCAACACCTGTTATAGAATATGAAGAATAGCTACAACTACCTGATCCGTACAGGATTATCCCTGAACAACTATCACTTTTAGAACCTCGTCGTAGTGGGAGGGTAACTAGGTTACCTACGAGATACATGCTTTTTGGGAGAAACCTATACGGTTATCTCATATGAACATGTACAAGATTCCACTAGTTACAACAAATCTCTAATAGATAGAGATGTTGAATTTTGGAAAATAGCCATGAATCAAGAAATAGAATCTATGTATTCCAATAAAGTCTGGGAACTTGTAGAGGCACCAAATGTGGTAAAACCTATAGGGTGCAAGTGGATCTACAAGAGAAAAAGAGGAGTACACAGAAAGGTGGAAACATTTAAAGCAAGATTAGTAGCCAAAGGGTTTACTCAGAAAGAGGGAATCGATTATGAGGAAACTTTTTCTCCGGCTGCTATGCTTAAATCCATCAGGATTCTGCTCTCCATTGCTGCAGTGTCAGATTATGAAATTTGGCAAATGGATGTCAAGACTGCCTTTCTTAACGGGCATCTTGAAGAAAACATCTACATGCAGCAACCAAATGGATTTATACAAAAAGGCCAAGAACACATGGTATGTAAGTTGCAGAAATCCATTTATGGATTGAAGTAAATATCCCGGTCATGGAACATCAGATTTGATCAAAGGATTAAATCATTTGGATTCATTCAGAACATTGATGAACTATGTGTGTACAAGAAAATTCAAGAAAAATCAGTAGCCTTCCTAATTGGAAATGATATAGGAGTATTGACTACAATAAAGAGTTGGTTAGCAAAATAATTTGATATGAAAGACCTGGGAGAGGCAAGTTATATTCTTGGTATCAAGTTACTACGAGACCGGAAGAATAAAACTTTAGCCTTATCTCAAGCGGTCTATATCGATAAGATATTGGCTAGATTTAGCATGAAAAATTCCAAGATTGGTTTATTACCATTCAGACATGGAATTACATTCTCTAAGGATCAATAACCTAAAACATCTGAAGAGATAGAGAGAATGAGACGAGTTCCCTATGCAGAAGCTGTGGGAAGTCTCATGTATGTCATGTTTTACACTAGGCCAGACATATGTTTTGCGGTAGGGATGGTTAGCAGATATCAATCTAATCCTGGACCTCAATACTGGACAGCAGTCAAGCATATTATAAAGTATCTGAAAAGAACTAAAAATTATATTCTTGTGTATTCTGGTGATGAACTTATTCCAGTGGGTTATACTAATTCTGATTTTTTGTCAGATAAGAATTTTAGAAAATCAACTTCCGGCTATGTGTTTACATTAGGAAGTGAAGTTCTTAGTTGGATGAGTGTGAAACAATCTTGTATCACAGACTCCATAACTGAAGCTGAATATGTGGCTACATCTGAAGCTGCAAAAGAAGCTATTTGGCTCCGCAAGTTCTTACAAAATCTTGAGGTGGTACCTATTGTATCTACACCCCTTAAACTATTTTGTGATAATGGTGGTGCAGTAGCTCAATCTAAGGAACCAAGGAACCACAAGAAACAAAACATATTGAGAGGAAATATCATCTTATAAGGGAATAGTGTAGAAAAGTTATATGACAGTACCCCAAATAGCATTAGATGTTAAATGGCAGATCTTATTACAATGGTCATTGGTGGGAAACATTTATAACCTGCACTTAGAGCCTTAGAGCAAGTGCAATATGCAAGATATGCTTTGAGAGCTAGTGGGAGATTGTTAGGAAAATATGCTCTTTAAAAGTATATGTGTTTATTTAATTGTAATAAACATTTTTTCTGATTAATAAAATTAATGAGGTATTTTATTCAAATATCTTAATTGCATTAATATTTTTATTAAAGTCCATTTAATCATATTATATGTATTTACGTGATCACTATGTGGATTCACAGAAGACATAAATACAAGTTATGTTATGATTAAATAAATTTAGTTCGCAGTTGATAAATAAAGTTGGACACTTTATTTAGGTATAGACTATAGTAAATTCATTGAATGATTTGTCTTAATCATGTATGAATTTATTAATATAGTACGACTACATTGAGTAGGATCACATATGAGATTTAATTAACTTTGTAATAACTATCAGACTTATTAAATCTCATAGGCATTGATTTTACTGTAATCTTAATCTTGAGCTAAATATGATTTCATGATATTAATTGTTATTCCATTTGAGTTACCAATGGCCATGACACATACTTGTAGACTACATTACCCGGTATCTTGGTGGGAGCATTTATGAGTATTGAAGTTATAGATTAACAATATAGAATTTGTACAACACATCTCTTGGTGGGTTTTCGACACTTGATCATAGAATTCTCTGGCCAGAGTGTGTCAGCATATTTAGTATGTTGAAAATGATCATTAGAGAAAACCAGTAAGTATCAAGGAATAAGATGTTATTAAGTTGATTGGACAGTTGAGATATCAATTTAATTAATGATGTGGTACAAAAGATTGTGCAGTAAAGAAATCAATGTGGCTTAGGACGAATTATTATTCATGCATACAATTATGGAAGTCAGTTCCAATCTTTTAGTGGAGTAGATTTGAAATTAAATAATTGGGCTAGTTTAATTACAGGCCTAATTATTATAGCCACTATTGTATGTTCCCAAATGATCCCCGGGTTAGATTATTTAATTGACTGCACCACTACTGGATTAATAAGCAAGATAACTGGCTATTTGGGTCAAAAGCCTAAATATATCATTTAGTGGGAGGCTCAATTTAATTAGCTTGTGTGTAAGGGGCCTTATGTTATTTTACAAGGTGGGCCTCCTATAGAAAAAGCAAGTAACGTGAGTTTTGTTTTTCATGATTTGGAGCCTAGGGTTTTCACTAAAAGGAGATATAAAAGGCTTATTTTCTCTAAAGAAAAAGAGTGATCAGCCACTTTATACAGATCAGAGAAAAAGATTTTTCTCTCTATTATTGAGAGAACAATTTTCTCGTACTAGTTGCTTTGGTAGTGATAAAGGCGTCCACACTTCAAGTGCAGATCAAACTTGAGTCATAACCTAGAAGGTCATTGGTGATAGTTCGTGATCTAACAAGCGTGGTGGTGACGGATCGTGATCTAACAGAAGTGGTGGTGACGGATCGTGATCTGGGAGCCTAAATCACTTCAGTGGAAAAAGCCAAATCGTTTTTTCAAGGTACGATTTATAGATTACAAATTCTTATATATTATATTAGAGCAATCTTAAAAAGATTTTATAAAAAATTTAAAAACCTGTATTTTTCCCCAACATCACTACGGTAGATTATGATGGACGATGCCATGGCTTGGCTTCTAAACTCATGCCAAGCCTTTGGCAACAACGGGGGTGTGGTTGTAAATGAACAAGAAAGCAAGGCAAGATTGGCAAGATTGGCAAGCAGGCTAAGGCGCGACAGCTAACGCATGCTATTAGACAAGTGTGGGGAGCACCAGACATTACATGCAGCCCACGCACGCCATATCTTACAAGTGTGCAGGCGCAAAGCATGCACACAAGCTGAGTTGGACAGAATGCGAGATGGCACAAGGTAGTAACGCTAAGGCATGTATGGGCAGCGCATATGCTAGTAGGTAGTGGGCATAAAAGTGTGCAAGGAAGCACGTAAATAGGTAATGTAGAATAGGGGTGGGCGTTCGGATCGGGTTAACCCGATCCAAATTGAACCCAAAATTTATTTCGAGTTCGGTTCGGTTCTGGTTAACATATAAAATTCGAACGGGTTGAAAATTATAACTTTATCAAGTTTTAAATTCAGTTATGGTTCAAATTTAAAAACTGATCGGGTTGGACCTTAAAAATTAAATCTCTCTCTCACCATTCACGCACGCCCAATTCCAATTTCAAGATCCTTAAAGTAACTGCCTAAGCCTTTAATAATCCCCCTATTCTCATCTTCTTCCACAACAGCAGCACAACCCTCCTCCTAGCGCAGCCCACAAATGTCCAGTCGATGCCCATGCTGTGGCTCACTCACCTCACGACTAACTCACTCTCACTCCACCGCCCGTTCGCTTTCGATCCAGCTGTTGTCGCTTCTATCTTTGCCATCTCCTCCGACTGTTTCCAATCCATCTTTGCAACCAGTAGGTTATTTATTATTATTATTTTTATTATTGTTATTAATTTATTATTATTATAAACAATCGCCGTATGTTCCTGGTTCATGCTCTCAATTGGTTTGTCATGAAGCAAAATGTATTAAATATTATTGATTGATGCATGTCTTTCATAGCATAAAGTGGCTTAGATTAGAGCTTTTCTGAAAAAGTGAAAATTTCATTTAATTATTTAGTTTTCACGGATATGAAATAGACTTCATCTTTTTTCTAATGCCACACGTCTGGTGAGCTTTGCCTGTGTGTTTTAGTTGGATAAAAAATGTATGTCGAAGGGAAGCATAAAAGGTTTAACCGGAATGAACCCAAATTATCAAACCGAACCAATCCAAATTGTGAACCCGAACCGAACCGAAATAATTTTGGTTCAGTTTAGTTTGGGTTAGCATTTTCAACCCGATTGGGTTCAATTCTTCAACTCGAACGAGTTGTAACCCAAACCGAAACCCGAACAATCCGAACCAAAATCTGATTTGCCCACCCCTAATGTGCAACACATTACATGGGGGCCAAACTATGCAAATATGAGAGGCAAGCATTTGAATTACATGTACAAGCTATGTTCAAGCAATGACGGTCGAATGTTAAGCATGGTGGTTGGAGTTCTCTGGAAATAGGTCCTAGAAACAAGCATGAATGGGCAGTTATCGGTGCAACTGACAGGACATGGCCTTAAAATTCATGCCTAGAAATGTGTAGACAAGGGGCGTAGGTAATGGTGGTTACTCATCACTTCCTTACTTTTAGGCTAGTGAGCAGTGATTACCTTATGATTAGGGGAGTGAAGATATACTTCTTAAAATCATGCTTAGTGGTGCCTAGTCTTGAAGAAAAGAAATAAGGTGGTGCAAGGGCAACATGCAACCTCTCCTTAACAAATAGGGGTGTTATTTGCAACATGTATATGTATTGCAAATGAGTGTGTGTTTTGAGGGATTCAGATTTTGGTAGAATGAGTGGCCCTTGAGCATCCAAATCATAGAGTTATCTAATAATCTTTTCATATTGTGGCAGCAATTATTTGGGGGTTGATACCTCTCTAAAGAATAATATTCTGTGTCCTTGTTGTTTTGTTTTCTATTCTTTGTTGTTGGTTTGACTAGCCTCTTGTGATAATCTCTGTTGTGGGTATTGTGGGTTACTTTTATTAGCATTATCGAGTGGTTGGCTAAATCGAGACTTAACGCCATGACACGGGTTGCTACATCTTCAGAGAAAACTCAGTGACAATTGGTATCTGGGTAAAAGTTGCTTTAATTGTTGGAACAACTAGTATTAGGGCAAAGGTTATTTCAGTTGTTAGAACAATTGCTATAAGATCAAAGGTTGTTTCAGTTGGTGGAACAATTTGGTACCAAAGCAGCTGTTACAAAGTAAGGTTACATTAATATTGGTGACAAATGATTTCAAGGCTTGGTTCGAGAATAGCTCACTACGTGGTTTCAAGGCATCTATGGTGTAAGATCTAAATTGTGTAATTTCAGGGGAAATTGATAATAATGCATAGCTTGTATGACTAGTAGTGAAACCTAACATGATGATAGAATCATGAAAGGACAAGCTGTTGTGATTGGATGCTATCATAGGTATTTTACAGCCTTACTTGGAGAGTTCGCCATAGAACATGACAATCAACTTAATAGAGATAGAAAGTGTGAATAAAAAACTTGCTCTGAGTTTGTAAATGATTTTATGGAGAAGGGAGATGTTGCTCGTAGGCGAACGTGATGAAAAGAAATAATAGAGACCTTAAAGAGAAAGTTAAGTAACTGAAACGGGCGGTAGGCATTGCTTCACATTCAAATTATGGGCCTTTAAAGGTCAAGGTTTTAGAATCTAAGGCTTATAGGAGAACTCAAAACACTAAGAAGTTGGAGAATTTTTAGTAAGACGAACAACATCACTTTCTAGCTATTCGAGTACCATAGACAAAGCATGTCACTATCACAAGCATCTACTTAGAGGGTGATACTAAGTTGTGGCAACGGGGTAGGCTTTAACAGCATACTGAAGCACACAGCGATTGGCAATTGAAAAATATGACACACTTAAAGGAGAAGTAAAGGGCCAGTTCTTATGTAGGAATGGTATTTGGCTTAGAGGGAAGAGCTTGAAAAAGCTAAAGTACATCGGCTTAGTGAGAGATTACGTGAAAGAGTTTATTTCATTGATGTTGGACATCAAAAACATATAAAGTGAGGGCAAGCTCTTCAATTTTATATTAGTATACACTAATGGGCTTAAACAAAATTACAGAAGTAGGTTGTAAGGTACTTACCAACGGCAATTCCAACTACTGATAGCTTGGTGCATTTTAGACCCATGAATATTTATCCTTTCGAATATAAGAAACCAAAAGATAACAAGAAAGGTAACACTTCGTGTGACAGTGGGATGAAGAATGGCAACTATATCAAAGCCAAGTAAAGGAACTGCAAGACAAAAAGGGTTCAGGGTACTTCATTTGCGACTGACCACATCGGGCAAAAGATTATCTAAAGCCTGAGATGCTTAATGCTTTGGTTAAGGAAACTGAAGGTGATTCTTTGAAACTTTCAGCTGCCAAATTAGACGTAACGCGCATAAATCCATTACAACTGTTAAAGAGAATCTAAAAAGTGTCTTGATGGGTAAATCTTAATTAGGTAGACTGATTTGTGTAGTAATGATGGTTAACAGAGTAGAAATAAGGGCAATAATAAACATGGGGTGGAATGGTGAAACATGTAAAGACGAATTTGATACCACATCTTGGACTGCAAATTGCTAGAGCTAACATTGACGTGCGTTTTGCTTCTAATAATCAAGTAGCTCCAGAGGATATAGTAGTAGCCAACCTAAGTACGGGAACTTATGCGCTAGATGTTAGGTTTGTGATTATATGATCGATGATATTTGTTGTAATTTTAGGAATGGAGTTTTTATACAATTCAGAGGTACATTTACTATCTCACTTATTATGCATTTAGATTAGGAGCATGAAAGAGTCGTGTACAGTCAAATGTGAGTTTAAAAGTTTCAGTAGGTTGGGACCACCATCCCAAACTACCATAAGTAGTGTAAATTGAGGGAATTTCGTGATCATGTCTATAGTTACAGAGCACCTTCAATTTAAGAAGGGAATTGATGGGTATACCAAGGTGTTCAAGAATATGGAAGACTTTCGGAAAAGTATCGACTGTGATATACCAATGTCATTCGAGCTAAAATGGCGGTAAAAGGGCATAGAAGTGTGGCGAGCATTTTAAGGCAGCAAGTAAAAATTTAGTAAGAGTTTCATTGATGGCTATTTGGTTCTTATTGGTGCCTATTAGAGGTAACGACATTGTTCCTCATTTATTAGTGTGCAATTAGGTGGAGTGAGCATCGAATATTTGACGAGAAGGTTTAGTATGGTGACCTGAAGTGGATAAAGACATATGTAGCCCTAGAATCTATGAAAACTTTTGATGTTCTTAGCGAAATCGAAACAAAAGTTGAGCTTTATTGTGCAATTTCCAAGAAAAGCAAGCGAGAGCTTTTACGATTAACAGATGAAGAAACTATTAGTTTAAAATCATTTAATGCAGTCCCTTGGTGATGTTATAGCATCTCAGAAATTCAATTAAAGGAGCATACACACACTATGGACATAAAGAAGCTTAAGTCTAGAACTGATTTACTATGGTCATTTTTAGGGGAAATTGATAATAATGCATAGCTTGTATGACTAGTAGTGAAACCTAACATGATGATAGAATCATGAAAGGACAAGCTGTTGTGATTGGATGCTATCATAGGTATTTTACAGCCTTACTTGGAGAGTTCGCCATAGAACATGACAATCAACTTAATAGAGATAGAAAGTGTGAATAAAAAACTTGCTCTGAGTTTGTAAATGATTTTATGGAGAAGGGAGATGTTGCTCGTAGGCGAACGTGATGAAAAGAAATAATAGAGACCTTAAAGAGAAAGTTAAGTAACTGAAACGGGCGGTAGGCATTGCTTCACATTCAAATTATGGGCCTTTAAAGGTCAAGGTTTTAGAATCTAAGGCTTATAGGAGAACTCAAAACACTAAGAAGTTGGAGAATTTTTAGTAAGACGAACAACATCACTTTCTAGCTATTCGAGTACCATAGACAAAGCATGTCACTATCACAAGCATCTACTTAGAGGGTGATACTAAGTTGTGGCAACGGGGTAGGCTTTAACAGCATACTGAAGCACACAGCGATTGGCAATTGAAAAATATGACACACTTAAAGGAGAAGTAAAGGGCCAGTTCTTATGTAGGAATGGTATTTGGCTTAGAGGGAAGAGCTTGAAAAAGCTAAAGTACATCGGCTTAGTGAGAGATTACGTGAAAGAGTTTATTTCATTGATGTTGGACATCAAAAACATATAAAGTGAGGGCAAGCTCTTCAATTTTATATTAGTATACACTAATGGGCTTAAACAAAATTACAGAAGTAGGTTGTAAGGTACTTACCAACGGCAATTCCAACTACTGATAGCTTGGTGCATTTTAGACCCATGAATATTTATCCTTTCGAATATAAGAAACCAAAAGATAACAAGAAAGGTAACACTTCGTGTGACAGTGGGATGAAGAATGGCAACTATATCAAAGCCAAGTAAAGGAACTGCAAGACAAAAAGGGTTCAGGGTACTTCATTTGCGACTGACCACATCGGGCAAAAGATTATCTAAAGCCTGAGATGCTTAATGCTTTGGTTAAGGAAACTGAAGGTGATTCTTTGAAACTTTCAGCTGCCAAATTAGACGTAACGCGCATAAATCCATTACAACTGTTAAAGAGAATCTAAAAAGTGTCTTGATGGGTAAATCTTAATTAGGTAGACTGATTTGTGTAGTAATGATGGTTAACAGAGTAGAAATAAGGGCAATAATAAACATGGGGTGGAATGGTGAAACATGTAAAGACGAATTTGATACCACATCTTGGACTGCAAATTGCTAGAGCTAACATTGACGTGCGTTTTGCTTCTAATAATCAAGTAGCTCCAGAGGATATAGTAGTAGCCAACCTAAGTACGGGAACTTATGCGCTAGATGTTAGGTTTGTGATTATATGATCGATGATATTTGTTGTAATTTTAGGAATGGAGTTTTTATACAATTCAGAGGTACATTTACTATCTCACTTATTATGCATTTAGATTAGGAGCATGAAAGAGTCGTGTACAGTCAAATGTGAGTTTAAAAGTTTCAGTAGGTTGGGACCACCATCCCAAACTACCATAAGTAGTGTAAATTGAGGGAATTTCGTGATCATGTCTATAGTTACAGAGCACCTTCAATTTAAGAAGGGAATTGATGGGTATACCAAGGTGTTCAAGAATATGGAAGACTTTCGGAAAAGTATCGACTGTGATATACCAATGTCATTCGAGCTAAAATGGCGGTAAAAGGGCATAGAAGTGTGGCGAGCATTTTAAGGCAGCAAGTAAAAATTTAGTAAGAGTTTCATTGATGGCTATTTGGTTCTTATTGGTGCCTATTAGAGGTAACGACATTGTTCCTCATTTATTAGTGTGCAATTAGGTGGAGTGAGCATCGAATATTTGACGAGAAGGTTTAGTATGGTGACCTGAAGTGGATAAAGACATATGTAGCCCTAGAATCTATGAAAACTTTTGATGTTCTTAGCGAAATCGAAACAAAAGTTGAGCTTTATTGTGCAATTTCCAAGAAAAGCAAGCGAGAGCTTTTACGATTAACAGATGAAGAAACTATTAGTTTAAAATCATTTAATGCAGTCCCTTGGTGATGTTATAGCATCTCAGAAATTCAATTAAAGGAGCATACACACACTATGGACATAAAGAAGCTTAAGTCTAGAACTGATTTACTATGGTCATTTTGCATGATTGGGATTGTGATCTGAAGGTGGAAGAATCCTTGTAAATTTGATAAAAGAGCTAAAGTTGTGTGCATGATTGTTTGCGGGAAGTGTTAGTATGTGTCATTACTTGAGGGCAAGTAATGGTCTAAGTTTGGGGGTGTGATAACTCTAAGAAATGAGAGTTATTACATTAATTCTAGACTTGAATCAAGATCATTTAGAGAACAAATAAGGTGTTTTTATTACATTTTGGTTACATTTTACATAAACATTCATTTTAGTTGAGTCTTAATAAGTTTTGCTTGAATCTAAGTAATTTGTACTAAAAACAGGTGCATAATTGTAGGTTTTCAGAAAGTCTTAATTCATGAGAGGATGTTGAGACATTAGATGAGCAAGAGGAAGAAAGAAGATGGCCACAAAAGAAGTAAAACACAATTGGGAATAATGCAGTGTTGTTACAGATGTTAGAGCAACCAGTGTTGTAGCAATCTGGGAGCAATGGGGGAGAAAACTTAGGCGCGAGTCAGCCACAGAATCGCAATCTGCTTGTTTCCTAATTTAACTCATGCACACTCATGGACTTTTGTTTACCCTAATTTGCAATATAAAAAGGAGGCGTGCACTACATAGGAAGGCGGTAAGGGAATTATCATTAGAATAATTACAAAGAAAAGAAGAAGAATATCATAATTGTAGTGTGCTGTTTCAGCAACATTGAAGAATCGTGTAGAATTATTTGGATTTGTCTTTCACCGTGCTCAACTTATATTTATCTTCTTCCTTTAATTATTTTGATGTATCTCGTGATCAATATATTTTTGTTTATTTTTCTCATTCAGATTATGAACTAAATTTATTTGTAGTTGAGTGACAAACAATCCAATGTGTTCTTGACTGTTCTTATATATTGTTATGGCATTGCTACAGCATTTTACTCTAGTAGTTTTTATGAATATAATTGTTATTTCGGTTGACCACTCACTTAATAGCTTCAGTTAAGATAGAGCGGGAAAATGGCATGTCTTAGCGGATATTATTAGAGTATTACTTGATCTTAAGTTGAGTTTCCTGGATTAAGTTATCTTGAATCTCATAAGAGCAATACTTGAAGTTAAGATTTGTGACACACTAGACATAGGTGTTCACATTGTAAGGTGGAGAGACTAAAGGCTATAATACCATACCATAAGTATATTAGCAACTGGTCATTGCTAATAGATTTAAGGGTATGAGACTTCCAATATGCGATAGCTGAGGATGTAGATTTATTCTGCCCAGTGCTGCAGCACTTGCTGTAACAACTGGTGCTAACTTGATAAACAACAATCACCCTATAAGGAGAGTTTGATCATTCAACTATTATAATCTCAATTGAAACTTAGACATATTTAACCTAGTTTATTTCGTTACGGTATTATTTTATTTAATTCTCTCAAATCATTAATTACGATAGAAATTACTTCACAATTGTTTGCTTCGGTCTTAAGTTGTTTTGCACTATTGCGATTGCTTTAGCATTTCGAGTAACATTAATCCTTGTGGAGATGATCTTGAATATTCATCACTTTATTACTTGTTGTGTATACTTGCACATTGGCATTGGTAGTAATTGCTTATAAAATTAACTAACAAGTTTTTAGCGCCGTTGTCGGGGATTGATTGTTTATTTTTAAAGTGTGAAGTAAATTTTGATAGCGCCAAACTTGATTTGATTCATTTTATTTATTGGCAGATCGCTATGTGCATGTGCAAAGACAGATATGTGGCATTCCAATTCGATCCTGAGATTGAAAGGATTGTCAGGAGACTGTAAAGAGAACAAAGGAATTCAAACACTGTTTCAAGCATGAATAATTTGCAAGATGCGAGAAATTTGAATTCTCACGGGCCCTTACAACCAATCAACATTCAAGAAGAGCAGAATGAACATGCTAACGGGAGACAGCCAGGCAATAACAATATTATCTACATGGCTGATGACAGAGACAGAGCTATAAGAGATTATGTTGTGTTAACCCCTCAAGTTGTACACCCTAGGATCATCAGACCTGAAGTAGAAGCTGCAAATTTTGAGTTGAAGCCAGTGATGTTTCAAATGTTACAAACAGTTGGTCAATTCAATGGATTGCCAAATGAATATCCTCATCTCCATCTTAAATTGTTCTTGGAAGTAAGTGATACTTTCAAGATTGCTGGAGCAACACAAGATGCCTTAAGGCTGAGGCTTTTTCATTTTCTTAAGAGATCGAGCAAGAGCATGGTTAAATTCATTACCATATGATTCCATTACTACGTGGAATGAATTGGCTAATAAATTCCTAATGAAATATTTCCCACTGAAAAAAAATGCAAAGTTGCAGAATGAGATTACTTCCTCCTATCAACTTGAAGATGAGAGTTTGTACGAGGCTTGGGAAAGATTCAAAGAATTGCTCAGAAGGTGTCCTTATCATGGTATTCCTTGTTGCATTCAATTGGAAACTTTATACAATAGGTTGAATCCGAGTACGAGGTTAATGGTGGATGTTTCAGCAAATGGAGCCCTGTTATCCAAATCTTACACTGAAACTTATGAAATTCTGGAGATAATTGCCAATAATAATTATCAGTGGCCTTCAGCCAGGCAACCAGCAGCAAGAGGACCAGTAGAGGTACATAATATAGATGTAATTATAGCCTTATCAGCGCAAGTAACCTCATTGACTTACATGGTAAAGGCCATGACATCTGCTCCAGCAACAGTAAAGCAAGTTGCTGAAATTTCTTGTGTATACTGTGGTGAAGAACATGACTTTGATAATTGTCCTGAAAATACAGCTTCAGTAAACTATGTGGGTAATTTCAATCGACAACCCCAGAACAACCTTGGCTGGAAACAACACCCAAATTTCTCATGGAGCAGTCAGAATCGAAATGTTCCAGCGTTAAATGGACAAAATAGAAACTCACAACCACCTGGTTTTCATCAGCAGAGTCAAGGGCAAAAGCATATCAGTCAGGATCCAATCACTTCACAGGAAGCACTGATTAAGGAGTACATTGCAAAGAATGAAGTAATTGTGCAGAGTCAAGCTGTATCCTTGAGAAACCTCGAGAACCAAATGGGGAAACTAGCCACAGCAATGAGCAGCAGAACTCAAGGAAGCTTACCTAGCAACACAGAAGACCTTAGAAGAGAGAGCAAAGAACACTACAAGGTAATTAATTTGAGATCTGGAAAGAATGTTGATACCCTAGTTGATGTGAAAAAAAAATGAGATGAAATTCAATTCAGCACAAAAACCACCTTAAAATAGAAGCATGTTACAACAAGCCCCCCACCAAGACACTGGTTACATGAGCCAAGCTACCGCAACTACAGAGGAAATTCAACCAGAACATGCTGAAAAAGAGGTTGCAACACCAGTAGCCACAACCTACATCAAACCAAAGAAACAGAGTTTGATACCTCCTGAAGCAACCCAGTAGTTTGGATATCCACCACCTTTCCCACAAAGGTTCCAGAAGCAAAAACAAGACAAGCAGTTCAGCAAGTTCCTAGAAGTACTAAAGCAATTATACATAAATATACCTTTTGTGGAAGCTTTGGAGCAAATGCAAAATTATGTGAAATTTCTAAAAGACATCTTAGCACGAAAAAGAAAGTTGGGAGAGTTTGAAACTGTTGCTTTAACACAGGAAAGCAGTCATATGCTCCAAAGTAAGATTCCTACAAAAATGAAAGATCCAGGGAGTTTTACAATACCCTGCTCTATAGGAACTAGGTATGCTGGCAGAGCACTTTGTGACTTGGGAGCTAGTATTAATTTGATGTCATTGTCTGTATTTAAGCAACTGGGAGTAGGGGAATGCGGACCAACAACAATCTCTCTGCAACTAGTTGACAGATCTCATGCATACCCTGAAGGAAAAATAGAGGATGTATTGGTGAAGGTTGACAAATTCATCTTTCCAGTAGATTTCATTGTACTGGACTTTGAAGCTGATAAAGAGGTACCCATTATACTTGGAAGACCTTTTCAAGCAACTGGAAAGACTCTGATAGATGTGCAGAAAAGAGAGCTCACCATGAGAGTGAATGATCAGCAAGTCACATTTAATGTACTAGAGGGTATGAGAAACCCTGATGAAGTAGAAGATTGCAATTTCGTAAGTGTAGTGGATTTTGTTGTAGCAAACAGAATGGATAGATGCTGCAGTAATGCACTTGACAAAGTCACTTCCTTTGAGGATGTAGAAGATGAAGATGTTGCAGTAATTCAGACAAATTAGATGGACAAAAAGCAATTTGATAGGCACAACAGGTTTATTGAACACCTGAATCTTTCAGATAAGGAAGTAAAAACAACTTTACCACCTATTGAATCATCTTCTAATCTTGAATTAAAACTGTTACCTTCACATTTGAAGTATGCTTATCTTGGTCAAATCAACACACTCCTTGTAATCATTTCTTCTACTTTGGATGCAGGTCAAGGACAGAGTCTAGTAGATTTGCTTGGAAAATACAGAAGAGCAATTGGATGGACCATGGCAGATTGCTCCAGCAATTCGGTAGAGCACCAGAGAAGGTTGAACCCTATTATGAAAGAAGTGGTGAAGAAGGAAATCATCAAATGGTTGGATGCTGGAATCCTATACCCAATATCAGATAGTTCATGGGTGAGTCCAGTTCAATGTGTTCCAAAGAAGAGAGGGATAACATTAATAGCTAATGAGAATGATGAACTTATTCCTATAAGGACAGTGACTGGATAGAGAGTATGTATGGATTACAGGAAGCTCAACAAAGCCACAAGGAAATACCATTTCCCATTTCCATTTATAGATAAGATGCTGGATAGACTTCCTGGAAAACAGTACTATTGTTTCTTAAATAGGTATTCAGGCTACCACCAAATTGTTGTAGCTCCAGAAGATCAGGAGAAGACTACATTTACTTGTCTTTATGGAACATTTGCCTTCAGAAGAATGCCCTTTGGGTTATGCAATGCTCCAGCAACGTTTCAGAGATGCATGACGTCTATATTTTCTGATATGGTAGAGCAGACTTTAGAAGGTTTCATGGATGACTTCTCAGTTTTTGGAGAAACATCCAATAATTGCTTACACTACTTGGAAGAAGTCCTTAAAAGCTGACCAACTTAGTACTCAATCAGGAAAAGTATCATTTCATGGTGCAAGAAAGAATAGTGTTGGGTCACAAGGTATCTAAGAAAGACATTGAGGTAGACAAAGCCAAGATAGAGGCAATAGATAAACTGCCACCTCCAACTTCAGTAAAGGGTATTAGGAGTTTTTTGGATCATACTGGATTCTACAGAAGATTTATTAAGGATGTTTCCAAAGTAGCTAAACCACTATGCTCATTGCTGGAACATGACAAACCTTTTCACTTTGAGAAAGATTGCCTTCAAGCATTTGGAGAATTAAAGAAAGTTATGATCACTGCTCCAGTAGTTATATCTCCAGACTGGACTTTACCATTTGAACTGATGTGTGATGCTAGTAATCATTCTGTGGGAGCAGTATTAGGGCAAAGAAAGGATAAGGTTTTTCAATCCATATACTATGCAAGCAAAACTTTTACTCAAACTCAAATCAATTACACCACTACAGAGAAAGAGTTGTTAGCAGTAGTATTTGCTTTTGACAAATTCAGAGCTTACTAGGTGGGTATTAAAGTGACTGTTTGCACAGACCATGCAGCCATCAAATACTTAATTTCAAAGAAAGATGCTAAACCAAGATTAATCAGATGGATCTTATTGCTTCAAGAATTTGATCTAGAAATTAAAAATAGAAATGAGACTAAGAATCAAGTGGCATACCACTTATCACGGCTGGAAGCAGACACTAGTACATTGACAAGGAGGGGCATCACTGAAACATTTTCTGATGAACAACTGTTGAAAATACAGCAAGTATAGATCCTGCAGCAGTCAAGACCCCCTGGTATGCAGATTTTGCTAACTATCTAGAAGTGGGATGCTACCAACTGAGTTGAAGTTTCAGGAGAAAAAGAAATTTCTTCATGATGTTAGAAGTTATTAGTGGGATGATCCACATTTATATAAGTTATGCTCAGATCAAGTAATACGAAGATGTGCTTCCGAAGGAGAAATACACCACATACTAGAGTCATGTAATGCTGCAGCATATGGAGGACATTTTGGTAGTCATAGAACAACTGCTAAAGTTCTGCAATCAGGTTACTACTGGCCTACTATTTTTAAAGATGTTTATCAATTTGTTACATGCTGTGACAGGTGCCAAAGGACAGGGAACATAACTAAAAGACATGAAATGCCATTGACTAATATTCTATAAGTGGAAGTTTTTTATGTCTAGGGAATAGATTTTATGGGACCTTTCCCACCATCCTTTGGGAATTTATATATCCTTGTTGCTGTGAATTATATCTCTAAGTAGGTAGAAGCTGCAGCATTACCTACCGATGATGCTAAAACAGTGGTGGCCTTTTTACAGAAAAATATTTTTTCCAGGTTTGGCACTCCTAGAGCAATTATTAGTGATGAGGGTACACATTTTTACAACAAAGTCTTTGCGAGCTTGATGAATTACGATTATACGATTATACTTTAGTTATAATATACCTAATAAAGATGAGATAGTAAACTATATACAAATGCTAAATATTCACAAGGACATTTTGAATGGTTAGTAATGCCTTTTGGATTAAAAAATGCAACTCAAAATTTTCAAGCAAGAACGGATAAAATATTAAAACTTTTTCATAATTTTGTATAGTTTATATAGATGATATTTTTTTTAGTCAGAATAAGTTCATGCACGTAACTCACTCACATAAAATTTTATATTGTTTTAAGAATAATAGTATAGTAATTTCTAGAAAGAAAATTGAATTATTAAAACAAAAAATAGATTTTTTAGGACTAACAATCGACAGAGGAACTATAGAATTACATCCACATATATTTAGTAAAATGTTAGAATTTTCTGATAAAATAGAAGATACCAAAGAACTATAAAAATTCTTAGGATTATTAAATTATAGTCAGAAATTTATATCGAACCTTAGTACACTAACAAGACCTTTATATAATAAGTTAAGTAAAAATGTAGAGAAATATTTTAACAGTGAAGATATAAAATTAGTACAAACTCTTAAAGGAATAGTTAGGAATCTTAAGCCATTAGCATTATCTATAGACAATTATTATAAAATTATACAATCTGATGCAAGTAGTTTAGAATGGACAGGAATACTAATACAAAAGCCCAATAAAGATAGCTCAAAAGAGAAAGAAGAAATAACAATGTATGGTAGTGAAAATTTTATAGAAATAGAAAGTAGAAAGTCAAGTTAATAATTAAAAATTATAAGAATAATAAATTATAGTAGCCAGTCAATCCTTTTATTGTTTACTTTTAGACAATCTTTTGGCAATTTGCCAAGAGTAAAGTGTACTATCAAAATCTTATCTCTTGTACATCGAATCAATAATTGTATCAAGTCTTCAAGTTGTATATCTAGACCTCTCAAGTTTAAAAAGAAGAGAGGTGAAGTCATAGAAAAAAGGCAATTCTGCACACACAATCAAAAAAGCAATAAACGTTTCTTTATAAACACTTAGTAATCTTTTATACATCAATTAGCAAGCTCTTATTAAGTATGTAAATTTTATTTCTTTAATTTTGCCTATTTATCTTTCGGGATCAGAAGTCTTGCCTAATTAATGAACATATGGATTATATTTAAAGCATTAATAACAGAAGGGGGTCCTTGTTATTATTCAAGGAAAAAGAGTTTGGAAGAAAAGTTTTTGAAAAATGAGTTTGTTTTTGACAAAAATAATAAGTGCTTAGTAAAAGTTTCTACTGATTTTCTAAAAGCATCTTTTTTAACACGGTCTCCATTGGCCCGTTTAGCCATTAATGTGTTGAGAAGGCATTTGTGGTCGTGAGTCGAGAGTTTGAAAGTGTTTTTAACCAGCATGTTTTTAGAATTAGTTTAATAAACTTTGAAAAGGGATCAAAAAGGCAACTACGTAGCTTGTGATATCGGCAGTGCAGACTAATATAATTCCCATTTGAGTTAACTATTAGAATATATGTCGTTGATTTCCTATCTATATACTGTAAATTCCCAAAAGTTTTATAAAAACTAATATTGTACAAAATAAATTTTGAAGTTTCAGTTGAGGCAGTGGCTCAAAATAAAATTGTTTTGCTTGAATATGCATTTTGTAAAATACAAATGTTCACACTTTAGAATTTGACAATATAACCTCAGCGGATTCAAAAATATTGTTTATTAGTGGGAGGGTTAAATTGCATAAGAACAAGATACAAAAACTAAAGTTTTATGGGTTTGTGAGTTTATGGAGGCTATTTTAATAAATTTAGTAGGGGCTAAATTAAATATTAGTAAATTAAACCCACATGAGTTATTGTGGAATTTTATTTTTTTAATTAAAGAGTGGGCTTTTATAATTTTTTATGTCAAAGTTTAAATTTTATGGGCTTGTGAGTTTACAAGGGCTATTTGTATAAATTTTATATAGCTGTTTTAATATATTAACGGGACTAATTAGAACCTCAAATAATATCTTGATTTTTAAAATTTATTTTCTCCAATTGGAACTCAAACCCACTGGTCATGATTTGGATCCGCTCTTAAACAAAACGTACTCTTTAACATGTTTTGCAATTAGTCGAAACTAAATATTTATAATTTTAGTAGCAAAATAGAATTTTTTTTATGATTGGCCTCTATAACTTTAACAACTTAAATAATTTTACGGACAATAATTATTTACTTTTTATGGACTTTAACCTCTAGATATTTATCTCTATTATTTTTACACCTCTAAATTTTAAATTCTGGCTTCGCACGACAATTCCAAGCAATATCTAACGTTGAGTTACTATAAATTATGAAGATATGAGAATTTTATGAAATGTAAAATCAACATATAGAGACAGAGTGTGCGTGTGACAAGTTATACATAAAAGTTTGTAGTTAGACAGTGCCATTAGGTCTAAATTGCATTTTATAATATGTGGAATTCAATCTTGGAGAATAAAATACCTTTTGTTGCACCACTTCCATAAACAACTACTTCATCCTGTGATTCGGATTGACGAAGCTAGACATTCACAAAGTAAGAACCATAGAGATTTGCTGAGATAAAGGTTATGGGGAATTTTAGCTGCCTCTACAGTTCTACTGCCCTTCTTACCATTTGTTTTTTCCTCCAAGTAAGCTTCAAAAGGAGGCAGCGGCCTTACCCTGTCTCTTCACATCCGAACTCAGATGGAAGAAACCTCCAGCAGCCAAAACATAGTATGTTTAAGATCTGTTCTATATAAACAAATTTGAAGTAATTCAGCACTGAATTGTAAAAACACACTAAAATGTTACAAAAACTCAAAAATACTAAATTAGAGTTTGTGATTTTAGGCATTTTGCTAATTTACTAGCCCTCGTATATATTTTTACGTCTTTTTTAGATAACTACAATTGCCTAGCTTAAATCTACATTTACAAAGTGTGGACATCCACACTTATATTTAAATTTCTGAAAAAAAAAGAAGCGATCTATTTTATTTTTTAGAAAGAAAGAGCTCAATCAAGTACCTTGATGTTGCCAGCAACTTTGATGGCATCATCAATTTTCAGTTGATCACAAAACTGAGGATAAGCTACAGTAAATATCACCACAGCAACTTCCTTAAATATAGATACAATTTTTCTCGTGCTCGTCTAACTCTCCCTATTTTAACTTTTAATTTCAACAGTATTATTGTTAATACTTAAGCTTACAAATAATATTGAAGATTCTAATTAGATCAGCACAAAATTAATCTCATAAAAAGAAGTATAAGAGATCATTCCACGCGCACTAAAAAAAACAGAGAGAGAGAGAGATCAAGAAAACAAAAGGAGATCGAGATGATTGAGTGATGAAGTTACCTCAATAATTGCGACACCAAGATCCTGAAATTCCTTACGGATTTCAAGCTTGGAGGGACTTGAATTTTTTTTTTTTAACCGGTCGAGCATAAACATAAGCATAAGCTTTGTGACCAGAAAATACACTTGCTTTCACCATATATTTGCCGAAGTATCCGGTACCCCCAAAGCTTTTGTGTTCTCACCTTCCATTTCTTCCTTTTACTTCGATTTGTCTTTCATATTCCCTTCTCTTGTTGCGTACATTTATATATATGATAGCACGAAAGAGCTCATTGCATTTTTGTCATGATAATACAAAAAAAAAAAATTGGCAATTTTGTTCTTTTTTTACTAGAAACTCAATGGGTTGAACATTTATAATTAGTAAAAGAATATGTGTGACTTCACAGTTTATGGTGTTTTTCATTGCAATCATGTTGATGTTCATAATGTTAAAATTAATGGAGCTATTTCAGCATGTTGAAAATCCGAAAATTGCATCCATCATGTAGTACTTGTGTCATGTCATTGAGTTTTGTTCTCTTATATTTTCTATTTTAATATATTACTTGTTTGACATACTGCCTGTGGAGATATTTCTTAGGTGAAATCATAATTTAGTTTTTTTTTAAATAATTTAAATATGTGATATATAGTATTTTTAGGCATCGTTTGAGATTAATGTTGAAATTCAGTAAATTGCTTATTTCATAATGGTGACAAAAATATTATTTAATAAATTTTCTAAAAACTACTTATTTCGCAATTTCTCTATCTTGAAAGTAGCTTTTAAAAGTAGGTACGGGTTATCTTTCATAAACAGTTTATTATATAAGCTACCACACCTTTTAAAATTTCCTATTATAACCTTAAAATTTAAAAGAATAACTATATCTTATTTTTTCATACACCCTGGTATATAAGCCATAATATCATATTATCATCACAATCAAATTATAAAACTATTGTGCATTCTCTTCAGTATCAAAATTTTGATCCAACAAGTTCGTTGGATTTTATTTAATTGAGTTTTTTTTCTTTATGTAATTTTATATGTTTTAAAAAGAAAAAGATATGTCTAAACATTATTAAACATACTCCAGAAAAATAAAAGGTAATTTAAACTTATATTTATTTTGGTCATTATATAATAAAACAACACGTTTGTAATACAATGGTCTCACATGAATAATACAATGATTTACTCACAAATGATGATAGGTCCCTTGTTTGCTTTTTAGATATAGTTTTCTTTCATTTATTCATAAATAGGTATCACAATCTTCATTTGATCTGGAAAAAATATAAGGATATATTTTTATTTAAAAGATGGTCACATAATCTTTTTTGTAGGATAATTATATTCTTTAACTTTCATGATCTAATTGTATTTTATCCAGACTTAATAATAAAAAAAATTTTATATAACTATTTTTGAAAATAAGAAGATCTTTATAACATATTTGGATTCAATGTTGCTAACCTTCTAGAAAAAACAATTGATAGTTATTGCATAATAATATAAAACTAATTAAATCTTAACCATATATAATTATATATACATACACATGTGACAAAAGATTATGAAGAATTGAATACAATTTAGCTCAGTAGTGGATTTCAATCCCTTCATAACTGTTTCGCCAAACCACAAGAATGTTGCAACTATTTTTCTTTTTTTCTTTTTCTTATATTTTCCATTTAGTAACAACTAAGTAACTGTACATTCTAATGAACACACCTGAAGGATGTAAATTTGATAAATTAGCGAAAATAGCTATAAAATTTTAGGATTTTTTAATTTGACCCCTCAAAATTTTTCCTATCATAACTAGCCAAATCCTTTTTTTTTTTACTAAATAGTTCTCATTATGTTTAATAACTTTTCCAACAGATGGTGCCCCTACGAAAAATCCAGAAAAATCATAATCTCAACACTCTCAATTCTCCCAACAAATCATTAAACCCCATTACTCTCAACAAATAACCAAACTAGATCAAACAAGTATTACATATCTGAAGATATAATCATCAATTACAGAGCTTCTTAGGATTAATGTATGTTCTTACACAAAAGAAACTTTTAATGTATTAAGTTTAGGATTTAGTTCGAAATTGATGTGCATTTTGTTGTAAATATTGTTATCTTCCATCATAAAACAATGTGATTTCTTAATGTACTTAGTTTGAGTTGAGAAATAAAAAAAATCATTGAAAAACAAGTCTAGATCATGTGCGACAGGAAAGTTCACGTGCAAGAAGCAGTGAGACAAGTGTCTATTGTACATAAACACAGCTGCCTGTTGCACATAATCATAATATGTGCGACAACCATGTAAAATATATTGGGTCTCTCCAAAAATCATAACTTAGGCTATGTGTGTCTATTTTGAGCATATAATATATCGTTTCGAAGCTTGTGATAAGAAGAACCAATGTTTATGAGTGTGATATGCACATGTCATACTAAAATAAAGTTTCAAAGTCACTGTTTTTTAGCGCGATAAGCAAATGTTGGTGCGATAGGCACCTATCGGACCAAAAGATAGTTTCAATGTGATTGTCTTTTGGTGCTATAGGTGCTTGTTGCTCTAATATGCTTTGATTTGTCTCGTCACCAGTTTCGAAATAATATATTATATGTTCAAAACAGACACATACAGTTTAAGTTATAGCCTTCAAAAGATATCAAACACATGTTACATGGCTATCACACATACTGTGATTATATATGTTAGCCACCTGTCTCACTGCCTGTTGCACATGAACTTTCCTATCCCACATAATCTAGGCTTGTTTTACCTCATATTTTTCTTGTTTTCAATGATTTTTTTTCCTCAACTCAAACTAAAGTACCTTAAGAAATCACTTTGTTTTATGATTAAAATAAAAACATTTACAATAAAACTCACATCAATTTTGAACCTAAATCTTAAACCTAATACATTAAAAGTTTATATTGTGTAAGAACATACATTAAGAACATTCATTAACCTTAAAAAGCTTTCCAATTGATGATTATATCTTCAGTTATGTAATATTTATTTGATGTGATTTGGTGATTTGTTGAGAGATATGAGGTTTGATAATTTGGTAGAAGTGTTGAGAGTGTTGAGGTGCTGATTTTTTCTGAATTTTTTTTGTAGGAGTGCCATTTGTTTATAAATTTGTTGAAAGTGATGAGGACTATTTGGTTCAAAAAATTAGTATTTGATTAGTTATGATAGGAAAAAATTTGAGGGTTAAATATAAAAAATTCCAAAATTTGTTTCTATTTTGATAAATTTCCCTAAATTTTAAGCTTTTTGCTTAACAAAGCCCAAGCCAGAGCCCAGCATGTTCTTCAATTCATGATATTATGAACCAATACTTGCTATGTATAATATTATTCTTAGAATTTTTTTATTGCATTCTTTTATGTTTTAAAACCACCAGATTTCTTCTCACGTTATAATGATAAACAACCTAATAAACTCTATAGAGAGCAACTTGCTCTCTATTTAATAGTTAAATATGATAGTTAAAAAAATGAATGATTTCAATATTACTTTTGAAGTAAAAAAATATTGACAAGTCACAAAATATTGTTAACATTTAGGGTGTTCTAGTAAATTTAAAAAAAGGATAAGGAAACAATTAATTTTTTGAAATAAATGGGGTTTGTGTTTGATATTGTTTTTCAAATCATATTTTTGTATTTGTTTTATAATGTAAAAATAATTATTTTTGCGAATTTAAAAATGCATTTCATAGCTTGTCTCTAAAATAGTATTTGAAAATGAAAACTTAAAATCATTTTTAGTTGTTTGTCTGAAAATATGAAGATAATAGAACTTAAAAAAATTGTGTTATAATGCAAGAATTGAAGGGAGTGTATTAAAATATTAAAAATAAAATTAATATGTTCTAAAAACTAAAAATATTAAACAAAATAACATAGTATTATATTTTTAGTAAAGTAATTTGTCTACAAGTGCAATTTATCAATGCGAATGTATTGGATGAAAAATTTTCAATTGGAAACTAGAAAACTTAAGAGGGTGTATTTGCTATCATTTTCTCTTAAGCATTTTCACTATACGAGTACCAAAATTAATTAAATTTATTTGGTTCACTATTTTCTAAGAAAATGTGAGGAATAAATCATTTGTGTGTTATTTTTTATAAAAGACATTGTAAAACATTAAGTTAGTGTTCTCTATGTTTTTTTTCACTAAAGTCATGCATATAGGGACCACAACCTATCTTTGTTTTATTTATTTGCAAGTGACTAATGTAAGGACCAAATTTACTTTTCTTTTAGTTTATGTCTAAAGTTAATCACTTATGTTAATGATTTATGTCTTAACAATATGGGAATTTTAAGAAATACAAAAATCTTTCAACTGTTATCAATTTAATAAAATAAACGTGGATTTTAATAACATACATCTCTCAGTCTCTCTATTATCTTCCAGTAGCAACCCTTGTCTTATTTATAAATTCTACTATCTTACAAAGAATTATAATCTATAGTGTTTCTCTCATCTCTTTATTTTGTACACACTTAAAATAAATAAAATCAATCTATAATATATTGCTCTTTTATTTTACTCTTTATCTTGTGTTGTTTCTTTATTTTTCTATTGCTGGCTAAAAACTTTTCTAATACAACATGTTTGTAATTTTAAAAAAGCTGGCCATTTCTTTTCTCTAATAGGAGTTATAAGAATGCCATTCAAAATGCAATTCCAAATGCTGAAAAATGAGAATGATTCATTCTCGCGAAATACAAAAACCAGTGAGCAAACGCATTTTACACGATTTTGTTTTTGGAAAACGGAAAATGCCAAAACAAAACCAGTACGAAACCCACCTTGTTTAAAATCCTAAAATTGTGTCGCCAAGGACTGCTTACTTTGGAACACGGCGCGGTCGCAGAACTGCCGCCGTTTTGGTGTTTTGAAGTGTGAAGATAAACACGACGACCTTTTTCGTGAATCCCCGAGGCATCATAAAACGAATCAGCTAACGTGTTCTTGTTCTTCACCTTTTCAGTAGGAGCACGAGCTGGTGAGTGAATTCTTTCAACTGAACGAAATTCAATTACATTAGTATTATCTGTAAGTTTTCATTTTCAAAGATGTATGGATTATGTTGGGAAAATATGCTCTTTAAAAGTATATGTGTTTATTTAATTATAATAAACATTTTTTTTTCTGATTAATAAAATTAATGAGGTATTTTATTCAAATATCTTAATTGCATTAATATTTTTATTAAAGTCCATTTAATCATATTATATGTATTTATGTGATCACCATGTGGATTCATAGAAGACATAAATATAAGTTATCTTATGATTAAATAAATTTAGTTCGCAGTTGATAAATAAAGTTGGGCACTTTATTTAGGTATAAACTGTAATAAATTCATTGAATAATTTGTCTTAATCATGTATGAATTTATTGATGTAGTACGACTACATTGAACACGATCACATATGAGATTTAATTAACTTTGTAATAACTGTCAGACTTATTAAATCTCATAGGCATTGATTTTACTGTAATCTTAATCTTGAGTTAATTACGATTTCATGATTGTAATTGTTATTCCATTTGAGTTACCAATGGGCATGACATATACTTGTAGTCTAGATTACCCGGTATCTTGGTGGGAGCATTTATGAGTATTGGAGTTATGGATTAATAATATAGAATTTGTACAACACATCTCTTGATGGGTTTTCGGTACTTGATCATAGAATTCTTTGGACAGAGTGTGTCAACATATTTAGTATGTTGAAAATGATCATTAGAGAAAACCAGTAAGTATCAAGGAATAATATGTAATTAAATTGATTGGACAGTTGAGATCTCGATTTAATTAATGATGTGGTACAAAGGATTGTGCAGTAAAGAAATCAATGTGGCTTGAGACAAATTATTATTCGAGCATACAATTATGGAGGTCAATTCCAATCTTTTATTGTAGTAGATTTGGAATTAAATAATTAGGCTGGTTTAATTAGAGGCTTAATTGTTATAGCCACTATTGTATGTTTCTAAATGATCCCCGGGTTAGCTCATTTAATTGACTGCGCCACTACTGGATTAATAAGCAAGATAACTAGTTATTTGGGTCAAAAGCCTAAATATATCATTTAGTGGGAGGCTCCATTTAATTAGCTTGTATGTAAGGAGCCTTATGTTATTTTACAAGGTGGGTCTCCTATAAAAAAGCAAGTAAGTGAGTTTTGATTTTGATAATTTGATAATTTGTAGCATTGGGTTTTCACTAAAGGGAGATATAAAATGCTTATTTTCTCTAAAGAAAAAGAGCAGCCACTTTATACAAATCAGAGAAAAAGATTTTTCTCTCTATTATTGAGAGAAAAAATTTCTCGTGCTAGTTGCTTTGGTAGTGATAAAGGCGCCCATACATCAAGTGCAGATCAAACCTAAGTCATAACCTAGAAGATCATAGGTGACGGATCGTGATCTGGGAGCCTAAATCACTTAAACAGAAAAATCTAAATCGGTTTTACAAGGTACGATTTCTAGATTACAAATTCTTATATATTATATGAGAGCGATCTTAAAAAAGTTTTATAAAAAATTAAAAAAACTGATCTTTCCCCAACAATTGGTATCAAAGCCATCTCATATTAATATATAAGAATTTCGTATGAAATTAATCTTGATATTTATGTATTACAGTGGCACAATTTATTCAGATATATATTATTTGTTTAATATATGAATAAAGCATGTTTATGGTTTGTCTTAATTCGTGGTTAGATTTTCTGTTGTATTTTTCGTTTGGATCTGTAACAAGAAGGGTGGCTTTTTATCACCACGTTTCCCTCTTGATTTATTTTATTGTTATAGAAATTTTGTAAGCCAAAATTGGCTTAGGAAATTTGTAAATCAATCACGGATGGCAGATCAAAGCAACGGAGGCTGGAAATTTCGACAGCGACCACCAACCAGCAACTCAAGCATGCACGCAATAGCAGCACACAGTAGCCAGCACGCGTGGGTAGCGTGGGTTGTGCGCGCAGCGCGCCCTAGCACATGCTGCTCGTACAGCAAACAGTGTGCGGCGCCAGCGTGGCCAGTAGCGCCCGCTGCACGAGCAGCAAGTTGCGTGCGCGAGTTTGGTATGTTTCCGATAACGCGGCGGCGGGTGGTTCAGCGTCGGAGATGCGTCAAAGGTCGGCTGGTGTCTTAACAATGGCGAAGGTTTTTTGAGATGGCGGCTGGGGAAGAAGGAAAAGAAAAATATGGATTATATGGTTTCATGGTTTTTATTATTGAGGTCCCTATAGTTCCATAATTGTTTCCTTTGGATAATCAAGTTTTAATTTTTTGCATTTAAGTATAAAAACAGTTTTGGGCTTAAAGAATCCTAATTTTAGGCCCAATTGAAATTTGGGCTTAATGGATTAAAATGCATAGATAAAATTGAAAACATTAAATTTATTTTTAGTCCAAAAGTTTTATTTTAATTAAAATTTTTAATTATTTATTTATTTCCTTTCAAAATTAAAATTGGACCAATAATAAATTTAAAAAGCCAATTTCCCTTAGTCCATTAACAAAGACAAGTTTATGGAAGACGGACATTGACAAAAAGCCCAATGAAGATTAGGCTTATGGTTAATGTATTTTTCATTATTAAGAAAATCATGAATTAAGATTATTTAATTATTTTTCTATATGTTATATTTTGGATGATAACATGCCATAATAACATGTCATATAGAATAGGTAGTGTCACTCCATGCATAATGATGCATGTCATTCATTAATAATGAATCTCATTATATTGTTTGAAATTTACACATGCTTAATAATATTTTATTTAATCTAGATAATATTATAGGAAGCATGCAATTAACAATATGAATGTTTTAAAAGGAAAAACCAATTTAAAAATATTGAGTGGGAGAGGGAAAATTTAAGATAATTTTCCCAAGGGCTCCATTGTTAGTTCAGTAATAAAATTATATATATACTGCAACTTCATGATACGGTGATGCTCCCTTCAGAGGGTATATATATATATTAGATATTTTATTTGATGAACTTCAAATATAAAATTGAAATATTTTTCAATCGATTGTTCACCCCAACGGTGACTATTGATATGAAAAATACGTAGATTGAAACAATGGTTATACACTCAATTAAAATTTGTTATTAACCTTCCCAACGAAGCTCTGTTAACAAATTTAGGTCCAAAAAGGATAACGATAATTATTTATCATGTCTATACATGAAAGTAAATAATCCAATGGATAATTGGGTCTAATAAGTGTAGACATGACTTCCCCAATGGATAGCTTGTCAAAGCAGTACTAGATTATTGTTACAATAAATTAAAATGCATTTATGGTTTTATGCATTTTTGTCATTTATTGTGAATATTATTTCAAATTATTTATGCATGGATGTTTTATTTTTCAGAAAATGTCTTCCCTGAGCCTACTTACTATTATTTTGAGTCAAAACAAACTCACTGGAGAGAACTATATAGATTGGAAAAGAAATCTATTCATTGTCCCGACTGCTGAAAATTATAAATATGTCTTAACCCAGCCATGCCCTCCAGTTCCAGCGGATCATGCTCATATAAATCAGAGGAAGCTTTATGAGAAATGGCAAAAGGCTAATGAAATGGCAAAGTGCTACATTTTAGCCTCGATTTTTAATATTCTGCAGACCAAACATCAGAACTTGGAGACTGCCAATGAAATAATGGATAGTCTCCAACAGATGTTCGAGCAGAGTACTCGCTCTGCGAGACAAGCAGCGCTGAAAGGAATTATGAACAGTAAAATGGGGAAGGGCACAAGATTTCGTGATCATGTCCTCAAAATGATGGACTATTTGAATGAGGCTGAGATTCAAGGAGCATAAATAGATGATAACTCAAAGATTGACATGGTGCTAGAATCTCTGCTAGAAACCTTCAAAGTGTTTAAGGTCAATTATAACATGAACAAAAGAAACATGACCTTAACTGAATTGATGAACGAACTCCATTCTGCTGACGAGATCTATCATGCTGAGAAATCTCTGGGAAGCATAAATATTGCTGAAAAAGGTTCTTCTTCTAGACCTAAGCCGAAAGGCAAAGGTAAGAAGAAAGCTGGGAAAAGGAGACCGTCTACCAAGCAAGATGGCAAGCCGAAAGGCAAATGCTTCAAGTGTGAACAGAAAGGTCACTGGAAAAAGGATTGCCCTAAGATTGTGAAATCAAGTATGGAAAATCTTTGTAATTGAGGCCTGTTTAGTTCAAAATCCTATTGACACTTGGGTGTTGAATTCAGAAGCAACTAATCATATCTGTAATTCACTTTATTGGTTTCAGCAAACTAGGAAAATAAGTGAACAAAGCGTCAAGCTACAGTTAGGGACAAGACAGTTCGTGTCAGCAGCGAAGACTGGATCTATTTTATTATCTTTTAATAATAAGACTTTAATTTTGAATAATTGTCTTTATGTTCCAGACATTAAGAGGAATTTAATTTCAGTAGTTTGTTTGTCAAAGAAATGGTACACTGTAAATTTTGGATCCTCTGTTTCTATTTTTCATAATAAGAGACTTATTTGTTCTGGTACATTGGAAGATAATTTATATCATTTAAGTCCAATGATCAATTCTATGCATGACACAATGATCAATAATGATGAGCATACACATTTATCTAAGAAAAGAAATATTTTTTCCAACCAATGTTACCTCTGGCATTTACGCTTGGATCATATAAACCAAAATAGGATATAGAGAATGATCAAAGATGGGCACTTGGGTCCATTAGAAAATGAATCATTGCCACTCTATGAATCCTGTTTAGAAGGGAAAATGACCAAAAGGCCATTCTCGGCCAAAGGAGTACGTGCAATAGTACCACTTGAATTGGTACATACAGATGTTTGTGGACCAATCAATGTACAAGCTCGATGAGATTATGAGTATTTCATCACTTTCACTGATGATTACTCAAGATACGGTTATGTTTATTTGATGCGTCATAAGTCTAAAGCTCTTGAGAAATTCAAAGAGTATAGGGCTGAGACAGAAAAACAATTAGATAAGAACATAAAGAAATTTCGATCTGATCGAGATGGTGAATTTCTCTCAGGAGATTTCAAAGAGTATCTGGTTGAAAATGAGATTATATCTCAGTTGACTGCCTAGGGAACACCACAATAAAATGGGGTAGCTGAAAGGAGAAATAGAACTCTTTTGGATATGGTGAGATCTATGCTTAGTTATTCGTCATTACCAATCTCTTTTTGGGGACTAGCACTGGAAACTGCAGTTTACCTCTTGAACTTAGTTCCATCTAAGTTAGTGCCTAAAACCCCAATAGAATTATGGTCAGGTCGCAAACCAAGTTTACGACATGTCCGTATGTAGGGATCACCAGTACATGTGCTGAAACCAAAGGCAGACAAAATGAATTCACGTTCTGAGGTTTGTATGTTTGTGGGGTATCCCAAAGGAACAAGGGGAGGTTTATTTTATAGTCATCGAGATAGGAAAGTGATCGTGAGCACATATTTTACTTCCCTCGAGGAAGACTATATGAATAACTTCAAACCTAAGAGTAAGGTAATACATAAAGAACTGTCAGGTGATCAGGTTAATGCTTAGCTTTCAACGCCTGTTATAGAACAGGAAGAACAACTACAACCAGATGATCAACACAGGATTGTCCCTGAACAACTATCACTTTTAGAACCTCGTTGTAGTGGGAGGGTAACTAGGTTACCTGCGAGATACATGCTTTTGGGAGAAACCTATAAGTCTATCTCAGATAAACATGTATAAAATCCCACTAGTTACAACGAAGCTCTAATAGATAGAGATGTTCAATTTTGGAAAAAGGCAATGAATCAATAAATGGAATCTATGTATTCCAATAAAGCCTGGGAACTTGTAGAGGCACCAAATGGGGTAAAACCTATAGGGTGCAAGTAGATCTACAAGAGAAAAAGAGGAGTAGACGGAAGGGTGGAAATATTTAAAGCAAGATTAGTAGCCAAATGGTTTACTCAGAAAGAGGGAATCGATTATGAGGAAACTTTTTCTCTGGTTAGTATGCTTAAATCCATCAAGATTCTGCTCCCCATTGCTGCAGTGCTAGATTATGAAATTTGGCAAATGGATGTCAAGACTGCCTTTCTTAACGGACATCTTGAAGAAAACATCTACATGCAGCAACCAGATGGATTTATACAAAAATGCCAAGAACACATGGTATGTAAGTTGCAGAGATCCATTTATGGATTGAAGCAAGCATCCCGGTCATGGAACATCAGATTTGATCAAGCGATTAAATCATTTGGATTCATTCAGAACATTGATGAACCATGTGTGTACAAGAAAATTCAAGACAAATCTGTAGCCTTCCTATTTCTTTATGTAGATGATATTCTCCTAATTGGAAACGATATAGGAGTATTGACTACAATAAGGAGTTGGTTAGCAAAATAATTTGATATGAAAGACCTGGGAGAGAGGCAAGTTATATTCTTGGTATCAAGTTACTATAAGACCGGAAGAATAAAACTTTAGCCTTGTCTCAAGCGGTCTATATCGATAAGATATTGGCTAGATTTAGCATGGAAAATTCCACGACTGGTTTGTTACCATTCAGACATGGAATTACATTCTCTAAAGATCAATCACCTAAAACATCTGAAGAGATAGAGAGAATGAGACAAGTTCCCTATGCAGAAACTGTGGGAAGTCTCATGTATGCCATGCTTTGCACTAGGCAAGACATCTGTTTTGCGGTAGGGATGGTTAGTAGATTTAGCATGGAAAATTTCACGAATGGTTTGTTACCATTCAGACATGGAATTACTTTCTCTAATGATCAATCACCTAAAACATCTGAAGAGATAGAGAGAATGAGACGAGTTCTCTATGCAGAAGCTGTGGGAAGTCTCATGTATGCCATGCTTTGCACTAGGCCAAACATCTGTTTTGCGGTAGGGATGGTTAGTAGATATCAATCTAATCCTGAACCTGAACACTAGATTGTGGTCAAGTATATATATCTGAAAAGAACTAAAAATTATATGCTTGTGTATTCTGGTGATAAACTCATTCCAGTGGGTTATACTGATTCTGACTTTATGTCAGATAGGGATTCAAGAAAATCAACTTCCGGCTATGCGTTTACATTGGGAAGTAGAGCTATTAGTTGGAGGAGTGTGAAACAATCTTGTATCGCAGACTTCACAACTAAAGCTGAATATGTGGCTGCATCTGAAGCTATAAAAGAAACTGTATGGCTCCGCAAGTTCCTACAAAATCTTGAGGTGGTACCTGTTGTAACTGCACCCCTTAAACTATTTTACGATAATAGTGGTGCGGTAGCTCAATCTAAGGAACCAAGGAACCACAAGAAACAAAAACATATTGAGAGGAAGTATCATCTTATAAGGGATATAGTGCAGAGAGGTGATGTGGAGGTTACTCAGATTGCGTCACAGCAAAACTTGGCAGATCCTTTTACTAAGGCCATACCTGGGAAACCTTTTAACTTGCACTTAGAATCCATGGGCATGCGTGAGATGCCAAATATGCTTTGAGAGCTAGTGGGAGATTGTTGGGAAAATATGCTCTTTAAAAGCATATGTGTTTATTTAATTGTAATAAACAATTTTTCTGATTAATAAAATAAATGAGGTATTTTATTCAAATATCTTAATTGCATTAATATTTTTATTAAAGTCCATTTAATCATATTATATGTATTTATGTGATCACCATGTGGATTCACAGAAGACATAAATACAAGTTATCTTATGATTAAATAAATTTAGTTCGCAGTTGATAAATAAAGTTGGGCACTTTATTTAGGTATAGACTGTAATAAATTCATTGAATGATTTGTCTTAATCATGTATGAATTTATTGATGTAGTACGACTATATTGAACAGGATCACATATGAGATTTAATTAACTTTGTAATAACCGTCAGACTTATTAAATCTCATAGGCATTGATTTTACTGTAATCTTAATCTTGAGTTAATTATGATTTCATGATTGTAATTGTTATTCCATTTGAGTTACCAATGGGCATGACACATACTTGTAGTCTAGATTACCTGGTATCTTGGTGGGAGCATTTATGCGTATTGGAGTTATAGATTAACAATATAGAATTTGTACAACACATCTCTTAATGGGTTTTCTGCACTTGATCATAGAATTCTCTGGCCAGAGTGTGTCAACATATTTAGTATGTTGAAAATGATCATTAGAGAAAACCAGTAAGTATCAAGGAATAAGATGCAATTAAATTGATCGGACAGATGAGATATCGATTTAATTAATGATGTGGTATAAAGAATTGTGCAGTAAAGAAATCAATGTGGTTTGGGACAAATTATTATTCGAAATACAATTGTGGAGGTCAATTCTAATCTTTTAGTGGAGTATATTGGAATTAAATAATTAGACTAGTTTAATTACAGGCTTAATTGTTATAGCCACTATTGTATGTTCCCAAATGATCCCCGGGTTAGCTCATTTAATTGACTGCGCCACAACTGGATTAATTAGCAAGATAACTAGCTATTTGGGTCAAAAGCCTAAATATATCATTTAGTGGGAGGCTCCATTTAATTAGCTTGTGTGTAAGAGGCCTTATGTTATTTTACAAGATGGGTCCCCTATAGAAAAAGCAAGTAACGTGAGTTTTGATTTTGATAATTTGGAGCCTAGAGTTTTCACTAAAGGGAGATATAAAAGACTTATTTTCTCTAAAGAAAGAGAGCAGTCACTTTATACAAATTAGAGAAAAAGATTTGAAAAATTTTCTCGTGCTAGTTGCTTTGGTAGTGATAAAGGCGCCCACATGTCAAGTGCAGATCAAACCTGAGTTATAACCTGGAAGATCGTAGGTGACGGATCGTGATCTGGGAGCCTAAATCACTTCAGAAAAAAATCTAAATCGGTTTTATAAGGTATGATTTCTAAATTACAAATTCTTATATATTATATGAGAGCGATCTTAAAAAGGTTTTTTAAAAAATTAAAAAAAACTTATCTTTCCCCAACAGATTGTTCTATAGAAGTAATGGAAGGCTATCACTAGCACAAGTGTTATCAAATAGTAATAGGTCTATTGCGCAAGATTTAGCCACTTCTTATTTGGATTTGTTTTCTGGTTTGGGTTTGAATGTTCAGAACGCAAGGTTGTTTAATCCTTTTGGCGTTAAGTTATTCTCAACTGAAGACGCACAAATTAAAAGGAAAGTGCCAAAAGAATGCTCATTTACGGTGTCATACCTCATAAACTCATGTGGGTTGTCCCCAAAAATTGCAAAATCTGTTGCCGAAAGAGTAAAGCTTCAATCTTCGAAACAACCAGATTCAGTCCTTCAATTTTTGAAAAATCGTGGGTTCAATGGTTCCCAAATTGCTAAACTTGTTAGGGTGCGCCCACAGTTACTTTTTGCCCATCCCGAGAGGTCTCTCTTACCTAAAATTGAGCTCTTGAACTCTATTGGGGCCACAGACGCTGAACTTGCTGATTTTTGCTCGTCAATCCCGGCCATTTTGGGTCAAAGCTTGGAGAATGTACTCATTCCCAATTATAAATTCCTCAAAAGTGTGTTTTTCTCCAATGAAAATGTTATTAAAGTTTTGAGGAAAAAAAGAACGTGGTTATTTAGTTTTGATTTGCAGAAGACTGTGTCTCCGAAACTTGCATTCTTGAGAGACCTCGGAATGCCCGAGGCCTATTTTGCACTGATTTTATCATGTTATCCCCCAATTGTCCTCCAAAGACAGGATAAGTTCTATGGAAATGTTAAAGGTCATCAAAATGGGTTTTGATCCTCAAAAATGTGAATTTGTCCATGCAATGCAGGTATTTTCTTCAATTGGTCAATCAACTTTGGAGTGCAAATTGGATGTCTTGAGGAGGTGGGGTTGGTCTGTTGAGGACATTAGGTTGGCATTTAGAAAGTGTCCCATTTATATGAGTGCATCTAAGACAAAATTAGTCAGCGTATTCAATTTTTTGGTAAACAAGATGGGTTGGCAGCCTTCAGCTATTGCCCATGTTCCAAGTGCTTTTATGTATAGTTTGGAGAGGACGATCATCCCCCGTTGTTCAGTTATAAGAGTTTTGCTTTCAAAGGGCTTGATCGATGAAGAAAATAAAATCTGTTTATCTTCTCTTGTGATAAATTCTAACAAGCGCTTCTTGGATACATTCGTGACCAAATATCAGGATCATGTGCCTCAATTGTTGAATATCTTTCATGGGAAAATTACTATTGGAGAACTAGGCTTAGAATTTGAGCCACCGTCTGTCATGAAGAATTGTAGCGCATAAATGTCAATACGATGAATTCTTTTTACACTGTGCCCAAAGTTCTTCTTGGTTGTAGTTTTAGCATGGTAGATTCATCACTTATGCTTCTTTGGGTATCCTTTTGTGCCTCAAGCTTCTTTCATCGGAGAAATGACAGTCATCCATTTTGCCTCACTGCTCTTGGTGGACTTAAAATGGTTTGTTTCACTTGTCTTTTCTAGCCTGCTAATTGCTTAACTTGATCTAGATTTCTGCTTTTATGAGGAGAGAATAAGCTTCTACAACCCTGTTTATCTATGCCTGAATTTTGTTATAGGATGTTGATCTTTGCCGCAACTCAAACAGAACTTGCACCTTTCATCTTTATCACTTTATGAATCATGGGAAATGTTTTTTTTAATTAATTTTTTTTCCTTTTTCGGAGTCGTTGAAATACACTGAAGTTTCTCAAAGCAGCATAAGATGAAATAGTCTTTCACCAATGTGTTTTTTTTTTTTCCTTTTTCCATCTATCTGAATGTCTGAATCAGAAAGAAACAACTTCTAAATTTTGATAAACATTTTGGATCAAGTCAAAGTCTAGCTCATCTTAGTTGTTCAGTAATTATTATAATTGGGTTTAAATTGCGTCCCAATCGCTGATATGTTTGCTCAAACCAGATAGTGAACAATCAATTTTTTTTTACTTATATAATTTTTAAAAAAGATGATAAGGTGAGAAAAAAGTTTAAATTAATTTTTTTTGCCTCCTACCTCTTTAAATATTTGAACTCGGATGATCAGCCTAAGAAAATTACTTAAAAACTACTTCATAAAAATTTTAGAAGCTGATGGTAAACAAATGTACTTCATAATATATCTATTAATTACAAAATCTTTCCAATTTTTAATATACACCATATTACATTATGCCTAAAAAAATAAAAATAAATAAATAGCGTGCTTCATTTATTTGTCATTCATTTCATGACCAAGCCACTATTCAGGCTTTCATTTCCTTTCTAATCAAAAGACAATTCAAAACAAGGCGGTTGCTATGTTACAGAATCTGTAACATACACACCCAATGAGAGTAGCACACATGTCTTGAGGGGAGAGAAAAGCCACCAAATGAGTGTATATGGGAGTTGGCTAAAGCTGGATCTTTAAGTTACAGAATCCGTAACTTAGCCCGCTCCTTCAAAACAATTGAGAAGGAGAGTTACGCTGTAGACTTAGTTTGACTTTGACTTTGAACTTTTTAGAGAACAAATAAGTTAAGGCCGGGGTTAAGTTACATGATCATGTAACAAACATTGCATGAATGAGGGCCGTTAGGTGTGAACAGTAAAATCGAACGGATGGAAATGAAATGAATAGAAAAAAAGAAGTGATGGAAAACTGGGAAAACTGGTGAAAGAAAATCCCTTGGGCTACCGGGTCAAAGCAGGGACTATTGTTTGGAGGCAAGAAACCTGATTTTTTGTAATTCGATTCAGCGCCATTAAAGCTAGTTTTCACAGCAACTATGATTTTTTTTTTAATAATATCACCAACTCCTGTCCTTGATTTAATCATCTTCAAGATTTAATTTATACCAATATCCAGGGGCAGGCGACCATGAAAAGTTCCTTGGAGCTTGCATGAATGGAGTTAAAAATTAATACCTCATTGATGACTACTCTCAGCACAAAGGGTGAAAGTGGCTTCGGCTTTAGCAAAAATCTTCTCTGCATCTTCATCTTTTAAAAAGCACACCATTTCTTGCTCCCCAATTAGCCCACATTAAAATTACAAGGGATTCTTTTTTGAGTTATTTGATGAAGAGGCAGCGTAATGCATAAAATCCATAAATTATGTCCAGTCTTTTTAATCAACTCACGAAAAAATTAGAATGAATCTAATTAAACTTTCGATTTTTTGCATCCAATACGAGCAGGACATGAAACTGCATCTTTCACCTGCTTCAGATGGACAACAAAAACTCTCTTTTTTTAGCGTTTGGCAGCAAATCGGATAAAATTCTTCATAAAAATGAAAAAGTAACCCCAAGGATCATCCAGGTCAATCTGCATGAGTTTTTCTGTTCATACATGACCCATAGAAGCAAGCTACCCGCCAAACCGGGCACGAAGGTGAGACGTGAAAACACCCGATCCCATTCTGACATTGATCTGTTCGTTTTCTTGCTCAGAACGGGCGGATATGCGCAAGTAGGAAGTTTCCTCAGCCTGAGAGTTCAAAGAAATCATGTCGCTTTGGGTTGCACAGGCTATAGTAGAAATTATTCCTCTTTCGACCAACTTTTTTCAACCGGCTACAAACCGCTTCAATCGATAAAATTAGAATTATAACAGTTACACGTGGTGTAATGTTGTTGATTTGTTTGTCAATTTCTTTAATGTTTGTTACATTTTATGTAAGATAACAAGACCCGTAAGTAATAGTGGGTGTATTTAATTCTTTTCTATTTTGGTATTATTTTCCTAATAAAGGACTCATGTAGCTTATGGCGTATTTGTTATACAAGCAGGGAAAAAAAAGTAAATAACCAATTGCATGGTTAAAGATTAAATCATTTTTTTTTAATCATTCTCTTTAGGATATAAATTCCAATAAAATAAAACTGTTTAAAAACCTCTCGACTAAGGCTCGAGGACTTATTGCACAAGTAGCTTTAATCTTATTTTCTTTTATGAGTTTGAAAGCATAAGATTGATATGAAGTTTCCAATTTATTGATTGTCCCAAATCATTTAGAGCAAAGAAGGATACGATAAAGAATGTCTAGTATTACTGTAAGTGTAATGATCAATTTTTTTCTTTATTTGTTAGCACTTTGCAATGATCTAAATAAATAGTTATAAATAATAAATAAGGTAAATGTTCTTTCAATCCCTATAGATTAAACCAATTACTCAATTAGTTTTTGTGCTCTCATGTTTAGGGATAACAATTGTACCCGCAAACCCGCAAATCCGCTCAAACCCACCCGCCAAAACCCGCCCGATGTGGGTAATTTTACCCATTGTGGGCGGGTTTAGTATTATAAACTAAAACCCGCACATGGATGCGGGTAGGTTTGGTATTAACCTTATATTCAGTGGATACCCGTATGGATATCTACCAAACCCACAATATTTTTTCCAAATATTTTTAATTTAATTTTAATCTAAAAATGTATAAAGAAAATAATGTCATTATTCAAATTACCAAATAACCAAAGGTTCAAAGTTGTGTATGTGTGTATGTGGCCCATCTCCTATTCTAAAGTCATAACCTAAATAAAACTAAAGGCATTTCCCTTCGAATTAGTATTTGAAAATATTAATCTTAATTATTATTATAGGCATTGTGTTGGATGGGTGCTTATGGTGGTGAATGAAATGAATATCTTCTCTTGAAGCTTGTTTTAAATGATAATATGAAATGTAATTATTATTTTTAGATACTAGTTTGTGTTTTTTAAATGGATTTGTGTAATTTATACTTAAATTTGAGAATTTGTGTTGGATTGATGTTGAAATTTTAATATTTCATTTATATTGTTTAAATATAAAATTGAGTATGTTATATGAAATTTGAGGTTATTATTATAAATTTATATATTAAACATTTGTGATTTTAAATACGGAAACCCGTAAAAAATCCATCGGGTATCATTGCGGGTTTGGTAATTGTTAAAACCCGCTGTGGGTGGGTTTTTTTAAAAAAATTAAAATCCGCTGCGGGTTGCGGGTGGGTTTGGTAATTTAAATTTTGTGTGGGTTTGGGTTTGGTAATGGCAAACCCGCTACGGGCGGTGCCCACTACCATCCCTACTCATGTTGTTATTTTTGTTGCAATTAGATTTAATTTTTCAAGGGTGAAATGATATTTATATCTGATATTGTTTAAAATTGAAATAAATTTGACAAGAAACTATGAACAATAGATGATGAATCAGATTTCATGGAATTATATATATAGTAAGGCCAGGGATGACAAAACCTGGGGTTGGGCCCAGGAATGGCAAATCCCAGCTCCGACACGGACATGTTTTTTGAACACCTAGGCTAGGCATTTTGTTCGAGCTTCAAAAGCATTGGATTTTATATTTTATAATATTAAGTAAGTATATGTTTAGATTTATATAATTTTTAATTTTTAAAATTTTTTCAATGAAATTAGGCATGAAAATATGAATTTAAATGTTCAAAAATTTTAACGTACGTAATAGATTGGCCGAATAAATATAATTATTTAAAATAATAATATTTTTTATAAAATTAGAATTTTGGACACTACCCCCAATTTATTAAGTGATGCCCGGGGCTACGGCCTGACCTCATCCCTTTTTTTTTTTAACTGATTAAGCATCAGATTACTGTATTACACAGAGATATATACAACTGCTATGACAGCAGGTCATTACATTGATATTTACAATCAGATATATACATGAGACTTATATTATTACATTTTTATTCTATGAAGTACATGTCCATCCAAATATCATTCACGGAGAAGGGATGTCTCTACTCCACTCGCATTTTGCAAGAGAGAAAGACGTTATAAGAAGTCTCCACACAATTATGTTTAATTGAGGGAGGATGAGTTCGTGGGGACTCGAACCATTGCCCTCATAGTCATACTTAACTTTGAGGGCAATGGTTCACCACTAGGCTACAAGCCCAAGTGGCCTCATCCCTTGACTAGATGTTACTTGGCCCACATCGCGTAAGTTCTGTTCAAGTCCGGTTGCACCGATATTTTTGACACCCGTAAATAAAGCTTTAATGCAATTATCCATATTTAATTTGGTCACTTTATCAACTAGTAATAAAATTTCCGTACTTTTATCAAAAGTACGACCTTATGTCCAATGAACCCCAATTACTAAAATGATCTCAAATTTCATCAATGCATTTTATAAAATGAACTAAAAAAATGGAAACAATTGAATTTGAATGCTTTCAAACTCATTAACAAAATAATATGAAACTACTTGCGTAACAAATAGGGCGCTAAGTGAGATGAACCCTTTATTAGTAAAATTTTCTGTTTTCTGTGAAAAGAAAATTGTACGAATACAATAAAATTTAAAAAGAGATTAAAAAGAAGAAAAATATGATATGAATATCATTGGTATGAGACAAACACCGATGCGCATTTCCAATAAGAAAACAATTTTTTATTTGATTAAATAACTTCATACAAGGAAAATGCCAGAATCAAGGGTTCGGTGTTGTTTGGTTTTTCACTTAATATTGAAACTAGATCCAGCTATTTTCAATTTGTTTGTTTTTAAATTAACACCGAAAATTTATCAAATAAGTTTGAATAAAATTAAGTGTGAAAAAGAATAACTTAACATTTAATGTTGAATGCTAGATGGATTATTTAACTTTTACTTTCGAAACTACCATCATATTGAATCCATTCTAGCGCTAAGTTTACTAAACAATTTGACCATTTGAAAGTGATTCTATTGTTTTCTCCAATTTTATCATAGGATTTGTCTGCTTTCCCCTGCCTATTTTGTGAAATAAAGATAGAATCTGAAGTTGGCGGCATAAATAAGCTCATTTCAGAAGCACGTAATTTTAGGGGTGGTCACGCATTGGTTGGATAAGATTTGTGAACACTTAATCTAAACCACTATTGAATGAGTTGATATAAAATCAATCCAATTCAACCCAATAAATATGCTCAATCCAATCTAACTTGACCCTTAAACCATCAGGTTGGATTGGATTGATCAAGTTAAAAATTTGAATGTCAAATTAAAATTAAAATTAAAAATTAAATAAAAAAGATATAAGATTTAAAACGAGACTTATTAAAATTAAATGTAAATATATTATAACATAAAATTTCATTCATGGTCTAGCATTCGATAAAGAAAGCTAAAAACACTTAAATGTGTGGTCACCGAGAATTTGTAAGGCCTATAAATACATAGCCATGTCTCCGACTGAAGCAATGAAGTTAAGAATAACTAAATTTTTCACTAGTAAAATACTTTCCACTAATCAAATATTCCTGATCAAAAATAGTTTCCACTTTAATTATTTTAGCCTACCATCTACCCCTGCTCCAACTCCTATGCCTTCCACTTCCTTAATTCGTGGGAATCGAATCTTAAAAATTTTTATATCATGGAATTTAAAGGAGGAAAGATCAAAATGAAAGAGTATGATAAGTTTCTTTTGAAAAATGAATTATTTTTTCAACATTTCTTTCATAACGTATCATTCTCACTATAAACTATATTGTGATTATTTTATGTTGTCTGCTTATTTTATTTTATATCTTTGGTTACTACAGCATTTTTCTAGAGTAAAAATATATAAAAGCTTCAAAATAGGCATGGAGTTCCATGCATATTCTGTTATTCCGTCTTTCGATTTATTGACACAAAACAAGGATAGAACTAGTTTCAGAGACAAATTAAAGTTGAAAATTACATAAATTAAGCTTCTTATTCAAAAGCCGTACGTGCAGGTTTTGGGGGGTCAATGAGAAAAATGTCAAGAAGTTGATCGATTGTGGTGAATTTAAAATCTGGATACAGCTTTGAAGCTTCAATGTCATCCTCTCCAAGTTCAAAGTTCATCGAGTCACCCTTTGCAAGTAGGCTGTGTATGATGGATATTGGTATGTCTTCTGGAGGTGGTAAGGCTGCAACAATTGAAAAATTAATAAGTTGTAATAAACAATACCAATTAAGTGTAAAAATGAATAAGATGTCAAAGAGATCGAAGCCTATAAAATCTTATAGTTAGGGGTGGAATTAGGCAGATGCAAAGATATGAATTTTTCTTAGAATGAGCTAACTAAAATTTTTTCAATTTAAAAAAATCTAAAATAAAAGCTGGTACATCACACTAACATTAAATAAGTACTTTTAGGTTTGAGAAATACTTTATTAATTGACTTCATTTAACAAGAAAAATTATCCTATGTACACCATACCCAAACTGGCACAATTACATAGTTTTTATTTTATTGACTTTCTTAAACTTGTTAATTATCTAACTCGGATTGTGGGGTATTGTACGCTTAGTTAGATACTAACTTCAAACAATTAACAGTCAAATGAGTGATAAATATCATACACGAGAAACATATTAGGTTATGGCAAAAATTTATAAAAGATGAGCGCCTGCTTTGAAATTTAACCAAAAAAAAAATTTACGTTTTGACCCCACTGGATTTACACTTTGGGCCTATAGAATGGAACATCATTCCGGTCCGGTTCGCACCTGCTTGCATTTATTTTATCTTTTTATGACTTTATATAAAAGTGAATAATTTTATTAAACAAAAAATTAAATAAATAATCAAAATTCTTACTCTGAGATAGCTTTACTAGCTCTTCCTCAGAAACCTGAATTCTTTTAAAACTCCGTCCAGTCTTCTGTTCCCAAAGGGAGATTAATTCAAACTGTGATAAAATGTTTGTTTGCGGTCGATAAATCACAATTCGATTGCATGTCCTTGGATCATTTATCACTTTGATTGTACATTTAGCTATATCTTCCTCGTAATTAAAGACAGCTGAACTAGAAATAGATGATATAACATCAAAAAAAATTCAACAAATGAACTGTTAGTGTAAATTGTATTTTAATATGTGTGGACTTCTGCGTTGGGAAGTAAACGTACCTTTTGCTTCACCACTTCCATAAACAACAACATCATCATATGATTCAGATGGACGAAGCAAGACATTCACAAAGTAAGCACCATAGAGATTTGCTGAGACAAAAGTGTAGGGAATTTTAGCTGCTTCTATTGCCCTTCTTACTATTCTTTTTTTCTCCAAGCAAGCTTCAAAAGGGGGCAGAGGCCTCACCCTGTCCTCTTCACATCCAAAGTCAGATGGAAGAAACCTCTAGCAACCAAAAGATAGTGTCTTTGAGATCTGTCCTATATAAACAAATTTGAAGCAATGCGGCACTGAATTGTAAAAAGACACTAAAATGTTACAAAGATACAAATACAAAATTAAAGTTTGTAATTTTAGGTATTTTGCTAATTAACTAGCCCTCATATATATTTTTACGTCTTTTATAGCTAACTACCATTGCCTAACTTAAATCTACATTTACAAAGTGCAGACGTCCACATTTAAAAGTTTCTAATATTTTCCAATTAGTAAACAAACTATATTTCAATTTCTGAACAAAAAAAAAAGACAACAAGTGATTTATTTTATTTTTTAAAAAAGAAAGAGCTCAATCAAATACCTTGATGTTACCAACAACTTTGATGGCACGAACAATTTTCAGTTGATCAAGACACTGAGGATAAGATACAGTAGATATCACCACATCTACTTCCTTAAGTATAGATACAATTTTCTCGTGCTCATCTAGCTCTCCCTGTTTTAATTTCAACAGTATTATTATAAATAATACCGAAGGGTTCCAATTAGATCAACACTAAATTAATCTCATAAAAAGAAGTATAAGAGGGCTGAGGTTCGAATTTCACGCGTGCATTTAAAGGGGGAAAAAAGAAGAAAAAAAAAAGAAGAAACAAAACCAAACGAGATCGAGATAATTGAGTAATGAAGTAACCTCGATAATGGTGACGCCAATACCCTGAAATTCCTTGTGGATTTCAAGCTTGGAGGGTCTTGAATTTTGTGTAACAGGTCGAGCATAAACAAAAGTTTTGTGACCAGAAGAAACACTTGCTTTCACCATATACTTACCGAAGTATCCAGTACCCCCAAAGATAAGTATCTTTGGTTTTGTGTTCTCACCTTCCATTTCTTCCTTTCACTTCAATTTATCTTTCATCCTCCCTTCCATTTTTACATATTTATATGTAAATGTTATACACACAGAATCTGGTATATTTGTTTTCTTGAAAAAGTAGCTTCACCTAAACTATTATTTTTTAATTTTCATCAATAATCAATATTCTTAACCACATAAATTTTATTGCCATTATTGTTCACTGAAAAAAAATTGTTTAATTATAAATTTCAATAGCTAAATTTATTATTAAAATATTTGAATATTTCAACCGCGATAAAAAGAAGTCTAACTCGACCAACAAGTGCTAAATTTTCTACATGTTGAAAATTGGACTTGAATGTGGGAAAACATTAAAGACAATAGGATAAAATAATTGGAATCATGATTCTCTCTTGATCTGGTCTTTATATGAGCAAATTTTATTAATACAATTGGTGGTTAATAAATTAAAAAGAAAAATAATTAAAAGATCAAGAGTGTTCAGATCAAGGATATTAATCCAAATAATTGCTCTGCAAAAGAGTAATAATGAAATAGCAAAATTCTTCGACAATTTTGTTCATGCAATTAAATACCAAGTGGGGAGAGCAAAAACAAATAAAAGTCCAAAGCCTTTTGGCTTTAGAATTGAAAAGATGGGGCTCATTTTGAAGATTCTATAAGCAAGCGTTTGGCTTTTGGACGAAGAGGTGAGGGAGCCGCCAAAGAGGAAGAAAAAAGGCCGACGCAAGGCAGAAAGGGAGCCGCCAAAGAGGAATAATTCTCCAGTTTTATTTATTTTGTTGCTCCATGTTTAAGTATGTTTAACTAATTTTCTTATACTGAGATTAAGGATGAAATTATATTTAATGAAATAATAATTTTTTATTTAATTAATTCCGTGTGCTTTAATATTTATGATTTTTGTTGAAAATGTGAGACTCGACAGTTCATGTGGGGGACTCAATTTGTGGTGTTTCCGTGCAATAATGTTGTACGCTCTAGATGTTAAAATCAATGGAGCTATTTCAGCCGTTCAAAATCCGAAAATTGTCTCCTTATTTCTGAGTGAGATAAATTGATAACATCTTTTAGTGTGATAAATTTATAATTTTTTACTTAGTAATTTTATCTCGGCGTCTTTGACTGTTTACACATAAATTGACAAAATCAGCCATGATTCTTATGTTTCTCCTTATAAATGGATAATTTAAATTTGTGATAATATATATTTTATTTATTTTTCTTTAAATGATAGAATAGTAGGCAAAGTTCAAATTAATTCCTTATTTCCGTTAGTTTTGGGATTCAAACTCGGAACCAACCAAATAATACTATTTAAAAACTACTCTTTAGGCCGGCGACAAATAAGTGATAATAAGTTTTTGGTTTATAAACAAAATGACGACGTTTTCTATGCGAAATGAATGGTGACTATTGCTCTATGCCACGAGCGATTTTTGTGAGTATTCAGATTCTCACATGAATATGTAATACAATGGTTGATTGATAAAAGGATGACGGGTCTTTTGTGAGCTTTGTAGATATATTTTTCTTCCATTTGTACTATTGAAAAAAAAGAAAAAAAGGGATCCGAATCTTCAATTGATTTTTTTAATTGTTTTAAGGGGAAATTAAAGCACTTACGTGGTTTTGTACAATTTTTATAAACATATATATTTGTTTTAAAAAATAGTGACATCGTCTCTTCTTATGACTACTATGTCTTTTATTGTAGTGATCGAATTATTTTTATCTAGGTGTAATTATTCAAAAAGTATCTATATAATCATTTTGCTAAATGACAAAATGTGACCATTTTTTTCTCATTTTTTTCATTTACAGTGCTGATATTTTCATACCACAAATTTTGTAAACCCACCACACTTCAAGAAAATAATTATAATAAATTCACATTATTTTTAAGAAAATTCAAATAAAGAAGAAGTTTGAGAAGTAATTAATTAAATCTACCTTGATTTGTTTTGTGACTTTAATTTTTTTTTATCATATTTGACTAAAAAGATTGCTTTGTCATAATTTTAAATTGATTATTTACTCTTATAAGGTAAAAGTACCAAAATACCAAAAAATTTACTTTAAGTTCAGAATTTTTGAATTTTATACAAAATTTATAATTTCTAAAAAATGTATCAAAACAAATTTATTAGAATGATTATTAAGATTTAGTTAAACTAACAAAATATTTTTATGGCATAAGACTCATGTAATTTATTGGATGTCATGTTGTAAGTCACAAAACTAAATACCTAGATTGTTAGATATAGGAACATTATCACATTATCTTTGGATAATTTGGTCATTTTATGTATCTTGGGTAAAACATTGAAATAAAATTTATCTTAAACCAACCTTAATAGGAAATATGGTTAAACAAACATAAGTGAAAACAATACATAAGAATTAATTGATTAATTGCCCAATCACTTTGTTTATCTCTTTTTTTTTTTAAACAGTGTGAGCTTATTATAACACTTCTATCTCCCTCAAGATTTACATTCGGGTGACTAGCCAAATATAGATGCTTGAAAACCAAAAGGCTTGGGGAAATAAGAAAATCTTATATATTTTCACTATCTGTTTCAACAAATTTATACACATGGAATCTGGTAATTTTGTTTTCTTGAAAAAGTTGTTTCACTTAAACCATTATTTTTTAATTTTCATCAATAATCAATATTATTAACCACATAAATTTTAATTCCATTATTGTTCCCTAAAAAAAATTTATTTAAATATAATTTTCAATAGCTAAATTTATTATTAAAATATTTGAATTTTTTTAAACCGCGATAAAAAGAAGTCTAACCCGACCAACAAGTGCTAAATTTTCTACATGTTGAAAATTTGACTTGAATGTGGGAAAACATTAAAGAACATAGGGCAAAATAATTGCTCGGTAAAAGCGTGATAATGAAATAGCAAAATTCTTTGACAATTTTGTTCATGCAATTAAATGCCAAATGGTGAGGTTGGGGATCATTGAAGAAGTTGAAAGGTCTTTGGCCATTATGAATGGTCGATCCGCAATTCATTCATGATTTGTCAATATTTGCTCATGGAAATGGCGGATATTTCACCGGATTTTGGACCGCAAGCTTAAGGCGATCCTTACACGCCATCTGTTGAAAAATTCAAAATTGGAATTCAAATACACATGCATGCATTCAACTTTGAAGAGATAAATTTGAAGACAAATTCCTTGCATGCAAATTTCAAGCACACCACTATTGAGAGGTAAATTTGAAGACAAATTCCTTGCATGCAAATTTCAAGCACACCACTATTGAGAGGTAAATTTGAAGACAAATTCCTTGCATGCAAATTTCAAGCACACCAATATTGAGAGGTAAATTTGAAGACAAATTCCTTGCATGCAAATTTCAAGCACACCAATATTGAGCTAGCGTGATCCAATTGCATGTGCTACTTTGGGTTCATGGATGATTTGACCTGAACAGGCCAATTCCTTACCTCAAAAGGTCAACTATCTATCTTACCTGTCGATTCCTGAGCCTCCCCTCCCGGTTGGCGTTTGTCAGCCACTAGAGCAAGTAAGAGAACCTATAGTGAATGAACTTAAAGATAAAGAACCGCCTATCCTAGATCTTCCCATTTTCAAGAAGATCCCGGGCTCGATCCGGTTTAGTATCAAGGTGAGGGATCAGTGTTTTCCAAGTGAATCGGAAGCTTTCTTTCTTTAAGAGATTTCAAGTCTGGGTCCCCTCGAGCACCCTTCCCTTGAACGAACCTGAACTGGTCGAGAGAGACGAACCCGCACCACATTTTATAACGGAACCAACTGGTTTCACACCGGAGGAACAATTCTTTGAGGCCACGCAACGACCCCAACAGTTTGGAAAGCGTATATATAGAATGCAACCCTTATGGACTGAATCTTTATTACACCCTTGACGAGGAAACAAGAGTCATTTACTACATGCTTATTAGGCACTGCCGCAGCATCCACTGGTACAAGGAAGAGGCACGATAGCGAAGATCAATCCATCTCAATCTACAAAAACGAAAAACATTGCCTTAGGCATGCAACCCCAAAAAAAGGATAGAAAGACTGCTCTAAATTGATTCTTTTCTGCCGATAAGCTCCAATTGCATCATAGGAATTACAAAAAAGGGGTTCTTCCGTATACTTAGTTGATGTTTGGTTGGGGGGAGAGAATGGAGGAGAGGAAAGTAATTTAAATTCTACTTTTAATTTCATTATTTGGTTGCACAAAATATATAAGAATTTAATTTCCATTAAAATTTAATATCCCTTATAATGTAGAATTTAAATTCCACACCAAAGAGTAAAGAATTTAAATTCCTCTTATGTTGAAAACACAAGTTTTCAAAATTGCCCTTCAACATTTCAACTTGTTTAATGTTATTAATAATTATTAATATTTATAATTTTATTTTATCAATTTAATATTATAAATAATTTTATATTAATCAAATTTAATGAATGATTTAAAAATTTTAATAAAATAAATAAACTTATTTATTTATTTAATATGAAAATATATAAATATAAATTAACTATCGCCGGACCTTCACCGGATTTCTGCCTGAACTCGCCGGACCATCGCCGAATTTTTGCCGGACCACCACCAGCACACCGGATCTCCCCCGAAACTCGGCGGACTTCCGTCGGAAATTAGCCGGCCGGTGTTGACCGGCGCTGACTTATGTNTCATGTTCACAATAGCACAACGTGGCCTACGGTGGCACCACGATGTCCCCAGAGTCATAGACAAGCTTCGCATATTGACAGCCCGTACAATATAGCGGATGCATGTCTAAGCCTCACGATTCTGTAACACAACTAGGCTTAAGGCCAACTACTGGCTATACTGACTTACTTACTCTTGTTCTAGAGCGGGGAAAAAGTCTTCAAGAATGCTGCTACTGAATGAAGTTCGTCTTTCCCCCCTTTCCCTATAATAAAGTGCAGGCCCCCGTAGATAGATATCCCATATAGCCCCTCCTCACGTTGACTTTTTGCCGTTGAATCCCGAAGAAAGAATAAAGTAGACAAAATTCCTAACAAAAAGATAGTGATGGTTCCTCTTTGAGGGCCCGAAGGGCAACGTACCTAATAGATAAAGGATTTTTCAAACGGGAACTCATCTTGTACCGCGACTTAAACAATCATCGTAGGAAGGGCCGGGAACTTGCGTTTTCTTATGATAGATTGTACCATGATTATCTTCTATTTATATTCTCTAGTCTATCTTTCTTCAAGTGAGATAGTTGAGCCGCCCCAAGCGGAACCGCATGAGTTCACCGGGGTTGAGCACAGTCCGTCAAAATCGGCATAGGTTAGGTGCTATTGATGGAACATGGTAAGCCTATCTTTCTTCTCCATATGGAAGTGCTACGGGATTAAAGGAGTTGGAAGATGAGCAGGAGTATTCTCAATTGACACTCCTAAAAAAGATAATAGGTAATATGATAAGGAATAGGAACAACAAAAGTAAGTCTTTTGAGTATAATCCTGGTATCTTTCTACAATCGTCTTTGTGGCGCAGACCGATCAATCCCCGAAATACGATCACTTAAAGGAAAGGAGTGGAAATAAGACAGGTCTATATTCCTATAGAAAGAGAAGCCATTTCCCTCCCTGAACGAGTCAGTTGCCAAGTGCCTCCCAGGAGGGCAGTCTACCATAAGATCTTACTCATGAATGTCAAGGAAGAAAAAAAAAGACAGGTGGGTTTGTAAACTAAAGCCAGAAGCCCAGGAAGAGGTGTTCTCCATTAGTAGAAGTAAGCAGCTGAGTTAGCAAAGCCTACCCTACTAATGTATTGTATAGTAGTGCCTTTTCCTTTTTGAATATAACTAAGGCTAGCCCGCTGGTAGTAGAAGGAAGTAGAGATTCAGGCAGTTAGGCATCAGTTTCAGTTTGAGTTCGAGATCAAGACCCCATAGACAAGGTAGGTGTTAATAGATCAGTTCAGTCTCTAAGGTCGTCGAGTAATCGTAGGTAAGTAGCAGCTATCTCCGACCGAGCAGGTATAGGGGAAGAAAAGACATAACCAAAAAAATTGTGTAAAATAAATGAATTTATCCAGTTGAGGCATGCTTGATTGCGCATTCCTTTACGCATTCCGCTGACCTTTCCATTACCGTGGGAAAGCCTCACTCTCGGTAAAACGGATAACAAACTGAATAAGCGGTCGTCGTCCGGCGGTCGGTAGCTCTACTAGGCGAATAACCGCTCGCTGCCTTTTCTTCGCAAATAACATGTGTGGGTAGCCAAGGAGAAGAAAAGCAAACTATCTTCGCCTACCTCCCCGCTGCTCATGACAAGCGAGCAGCAGACTAGTTTTCATTATTATATAGGACTTCTTTTGTGCTACCACGCCTCTCTTGACCTCTGCTTGAATCTCGAGAAAGTATAAGGGTCGCCGAAGGTGAGGGAAGAGATCCAATTTGATATCTTATGATATATTGAGGATGCTGCAGCAGTTTGGTTTCACCTCTAGATGGTGCGAGTGGATCAGGGCTTCCAAAACCTTTCTTTTTTCGGTATGCCTCTTTGCGAACAAGGAGTGCCACGCACGAGCGGAGCGAAAACAAAGCCGGTCAAAGATTCCATTAGAAAGGTAGATGACATTTCTGTTGTTTCAGTAATGCCTGAGTAGGGGCAGCCCAACCTTAGTCTAACTAAGTATTCTATCCATACTATGACACTGCGCAAAAGAACCAGGCATAGTGTGAAATGTGATAATACAAATAGCGGCGTGCCACATTCATGGTTTAAGTATACTAGAACATATTTGTTGGGTATAAATACTAATGTTATTGGTGTCAATGTACAAGTGTACACAACAAGTAATAAAGTGATGAGTATTCAAGATCATCTCCATAGGGATTGATGTTATCAGATTTCCTACAGCAATCTTAATAGTGCAGATTTTGTGCTAAATTAAAATAAAACAATTAATGAAACTAATTTACTAATTAAATAAAAACACAGTAAATAAAATGCAACAAAGCAAACTATCGCGTCAAGCTCAAAGATAAAACTAATGGGAATATATAGTAGTTGAGTGAATAAACTCTCCTATGAAATATAAGTGTGCAGTCCCAAGAGAGGGGGTGAATTGGAAATTTAAAAATTATCCTAGCAAATCCACACAACAAGCAATCCAATGTCTTAATAAAAATTGAAAGCAATAAGTTCAATAACAGCACAATAAATAAAGAGCAAGGGAGAAGAGAAACAAACACACGAATTTTTACGTGGTTCGGCAATCCCCACCTACTTCCACGCCTCCAAGCGATCCAAGCTTGAGGATTTCACTATCCAAGCCTTTCCAAGGTTTCAAACGATTACAATTGACTTCAAGGTGTCAATGAACCTTTACAACAAGAGATTATATTTCCAATCACTTCACCCCAAGTGTTTCTTACACTTGTACTCTCACAATTTGATGTGAAATGAAAATTACAACAATCAATCTCTCTCTTTAAGAGTGGATATACAAATTGAAGAACAAAGATGATTTAATGAATGATGATTCACGAAGTTGAAGCTCAATATATGTTGTGTGCACTTGTTCTTGCTTGCTTGGATTCCAAAAAATGAATTGGTTTTGAGTTTATATAGTTTGAACTCAAAAACTAGCCGTTACTCACATTCTAGGCGTATCCGGTTTGCCGGTTATGCAATCCGGTAAGCCGGATTTATGTTATCGTTAAGGCAAAATTTAAAATTCTGCCTATCCGGCTTGCCGGTTTCGGAATCCGGTAAGCCGTTTGCGTTCTGGATGCATTCTACCTCGAAACCGATTTTTCGATTTTTATAACCGGTAAGCCGCTTACTACAGTAACATGCACAGTGCACTATTTTCTGAAATTATAGTTCAACCCTAAAACTTTATAAAACTGTACGACGGCTCAAAACGTTATGAAACTTTACAAATAGGTCCAATTT
>MKYO02027765.1:93765-130780 GCA_002013955.2 Citrus medica | reverse complement strand
GCTTGAGGATTTCACTATCCAAGCCTTTCCAAGGCTTCAAACGATTACAATTGACTTCAAGGTGTCAATGAACCTTTACAACAAGAGATTATATCTCCAATCTCTTCACCCCAAGTGTTTCTCACACTTGTACTCTCACAATTTGATGTGAAATGAAAAATACAACAATCAATCTCTCTCTTTAAGAGTGGATATACAAATTGAAGAACAAAGATAATTTAATGAATGATGATTCACGAAATTGAAGCTCAATATATGTTGTGTGCACTTGTTCTTGCTTGCTTGGATTCCAAAAAATGAATTGGTTTTGAGTTTATATAGTTTGAACTAAAAAACTAGCCGTTACTCACATTCTAGGCGTATCCAGTTTGCCGGTTATGCAATCCGGTAAGCCGGATTTATGTTACCGTTAAGGCAAAATTCAAAATTCTGCCTATCCGGCTTTGCCGGTTTCAGAATCCGGTAAGCCGTTTGCGTTCTGGATGCATTCTGCCCCAAAACTGGTTTTTCGGTTTTTATAACCAGTAAGCCGCTTGCTACAGTAACATGGACAGTGCACTATTTTCTGAAATTATAGTTTGACCCCAAAACTTTATAAAACTGTACGACGGCCTAAAACGTTATGAAACTTTACAAATAGGTCCAATTTCAGAAATTCTAAATAATGCTTTGTTAATCCCAAAACTTTTTGAAATTATAATATGGCCAAAAATGCTATGACACTTTTCAAATAAGTCCTTTACCAAAAAATCAAGCAATATTTGTTTATTTCAAAGTTTTCAAAATTCTTTCAATTAAACCATAAACTTTGAAAAACAACCAATTTCATAAAATCATTTTTCCATTAAATAGGAAACATTTATAATGTGAAAATAATGATTTATTTAAAAAGAATAAAAATAATCAATTTCATAAAATTATTTTTCCATTAAATATAAAACATTTATAATGTAAAAATAATGATTTATTTAAAATATATTTTTCAATAATTTGAGCTTAAAAGATTAATCATTCTTAATCTTGTTTGTTATCATCAAAATCAATATTATGAGAACATATATGTTAACATCCTAATGGTCTTGACTATTTTTAATGGTTGGCTCGGTTGCTGCAGTATCTGCTATAGCACTGGGCGGAATCTTTATGCATCCTTAGCCGTCGCATGTTGGATATCTTATATCTATATGTAACCTAACAATGATAAATTGTTATGCCAATATAAGATATAGCATTACACGCTTAGGTTCTATTTACCCTACAAGGTGAATCACTATGTCTAGTTCATCACTAATTTTAGATTAAGCATGACCCTTTTGAGATAAGTTAAACTCAATTCAAGAAACCCAATCTAAAACCAAGTATTGCTTTGATACGTTCCACTAAGATAGGCCATTTTGTGGCTCTCTTCTAACTTGTATCATTAAATGGGTGATCAACCGAAATAATGAATAAAAATAAATACTATCAAACAAACTGCTACAGCAAACATGCAGCAACACATATAGTCAGTCAACAAACCATCAAGATTATTTATCACTCAACCACAAATAAATTTAGTTCATGGTTGTAAAAGAAAAAAAAAGAACAAAGTTTCAGCCATGAAACACATCCCCATAAATAAATAGAAAATGAGAAAACAAGAGAAGAATAAGAAGAATTGAGTTCCCAATTGCTTTTTGCAAATTCTCCTCTTGTGCAGCCCTTAATCTCTCTCTTGAATCTTGTTTTTCTCTTGTTTCTTTGTGTTTTTCTCCTTGGGTGATGACTCTCTCTATTCTTTATGATGTGTGCTTCTTTTATAGCTGAAAATTAGGGTAAATGGAAGCCTAGGGCGCGCATAAGTCATATTAGGAAACTGCAGATCGCAATTCTGCAAGTATCCTGCGCGGTATTTTTCTAGGATTGCTACAGCAACGGCTACAGCAACTGCACTGTTCCATATTTGTTTCAATTCTTTTGTAGTCATAATCTTTCCTTATTTTTGCAAGCCTATTGCATCAACATTCCTTCCATAAATTCTAAGCTTCTAGAAACCTACAATTACGCACACAATTTAAGCACGAATTACTTTAAATTAAGCAAAACTTATTAAGACTAAAGTAAAATGAATGTTTATGCAAAATGTAACAAAAATGCAATAAAAACACATAATTTACTCTCTAAGTGGTCTTGATTTAAGTCTATAATTGCCATAATAACTCTCATTTCATAGAGTTATCAATATTCCATTTTGTTGACGGTGAACGCCTGTCGAACCACTAGCGGAAAAATAATAAAAAAAGGTTCTAAAAATAAAAAATACTAAAAACTAATTGATAAGGGGGGTTGAGCATCCTTTGTAGAGCACTTTACTGGCGCTACGCTATCACGCTACAACTAGTAGCCCATTTTTGCTATTTTTATCTATTTTTAGTTAGGGCTTTTCCCTAACTAATAGCGAGAGAGGGAGTGAAAGAGGCTGGAAAGTACGAAGCAGGTTCTATGCAATTGAGCTCGACTGAAAGGAAATTTCTTACTTAGGCCCAGAAGAGGAAGGCTCTTAAGGACTGGGGGAGACGAGTGGATTATAGACCTGGAAGTGGATCGAGGGTTTGTCCATTGGGATTGGTTTGATATGGTTTACGTGTTACTGGTTCCCGGAAGAGTTAATATCTCCTGTAACTAAACCATTTCTTACCCTAGGATAAATTCATGAAATGAGCAAGCATCTGATATATTTTACACCTTTTCCTAATGCCTATGTGACTTGCCAAAGTCATCGCTTTGTATTTCTTGCTTAAAGCGCCGCAACTTATACGCTTTAAAGCTGCGCTTTAAACTTAACGGCATTTGAGCATCTGTTTTCTTGCTCCTTGTCCTAGAAGCTCTCCGACGGGAGAGAGGCTTGCTATCGTAACCTTTACAAGCCATGATCTAAAAGTGATTGCCCCCCAGGCGAGAAAGACTAATCTTCGAATTCCACTTAAAAACGAGTCCCGTCCTTGCTTTTTTAAGAAGTTACTATCCCTAACAAGATTGGAACTCTAGTTGTTCAAGTTCCGTTCACCTAATTTTCCTTCCAATTAGTGAAATTCTATCTATTTCTTTCTTGGGGAATTGTGGTCGACCCCGACTAGATGACCTGGACCTGAAGAAGGACAGCCTTTCGCAATGAAATCTTTTCCCAGATAATGCCTTGATTACATAAATAATCTACTCCGCTACACCTACCCATGGTATAGGTGTGTTCAAACACACCACGCCATTTTTTTCCTCTTGAGAGGGTACTCCGAGTAGTGGGTACCTCGTAGGACCTCGACCCGCCTACTTGGGTCTTGTATGTATATGCAGAAAGATCTTTAGCTAACCTCTACCTTCTCTAAATACCTAGGTTCCGTGATATCAGATCGCAATTCTGATTCTTTTGCCATCACCTTCTATTACTTCCTCGGTCGAGCATCTATCAACACCTGATGATGAGAAGAGTGATCGATTCACCATGTACCTGATTCAATACAACTATCTAGCCCTATTATCGAAGCACTTCTTTATATACGTCGCCATTTGACGATCTGTCTTTAGTAGGTCGTCTATTCTTTCTTACCGAGAATCGAGCGCAGGGCATGAAAACTTTACCGCATTCCGGCCCCAGGGCCCTCAATTGGTCATTTCTCTCTTCTCTTTTACCAGTGAGTGGTGAGTTACATATGTACCTTTAGTAGTCTGTTATCTCATACGCTACCCTAACTACCATATGTACTTTTCTTCTGCCATCTAATCAACCCATTGATTCAGCCTTGGAAGGTGGTGCGTACAAATGGCGTTTGTTAAGTCTTTGATGAAGTGGTTTTCTTGCCTGATGAAGCCCTTCAAATTATACTTACACCTCAGCAGCCGTTAATAGCAAACCCAACTTGGTGGATCCTTGCGCTTTATGAAAATAGGTTGTACTGGCCTTCCTTCCCCTAGTTGTCGGTGAGATTTATTTTCTTTATTTTCAAGGCTTCTCAGACTCTTGTGGATTCGCCTCTTTCTTCCCTCGCTTGTGACCAGCTTCTTTTGTTGTTGTTCCTAGAAAAAAAGTAGAAGTCATGTGACAAGCAGTGCTTTTTCTCAGCATGTTCGTTGGAGTCGTGGAAGCGAAGCAAGGCTCGTTATAGAGGAAATATGGAATATTCTAGAAAAAAAAGTGGAACCCATGCGCCTTTTCGCTTGAAACAGTACGCATGTCAGTCTATTCTACATCAATATTGTTCAAGCGAAAATCAAAATGGGATGTCTATATGATGAATTTCTAAATAAAAAAGAAATAGTGAGTGAGAAAGAAGATGTGAGTCCAAAAGGCAACAATCAAACACTCCTTTATTAGTAAGGTTGCTTGCTTGTCACACAGGTCGTCTTTGGCTCGTCTCCTTCTGCGATACGCACCTGGTAGTAGTAGTAGCCCGGCCATAAATCCAACTTTGAGAAGTAAAAGAAAATCAAGACAGATACCGAGAGAAACTGTTAGACTTCTTTATTGCTTTGCAAAGAGAGATCTACCGTTTATCCACCAATCTGCCCTGCTCTTTATGAGCTGAGCTATTCCATATGAAAAAAAAGAATCCAATCGTCTACCTAAGTCGCTTCTAGATCCTTCTTTGATTCGTGAGAACTCGGTCAGCCTAACCAAAGCGTCACAACAACATCCAAAGGTTGACAAAGTCAATGCTACTAAGGACCGGGGTGAGCGGAATTCAGTAGAGGCTCCTCCTTTCGCTTCATCCACTGATCAATGTCCTCGCAGATGGACTGAGCATCAAACGCCTTAAGGAGGAGAGTGAACAAGAAGCAAAAATTCTATTAATTAGATTCCGCTATTAAGAGAAGGAATACCCGGCAAAGTCCCATATCCTCGTCACTGGCCTTGGAGGGGAATCAACTCAACCGATCTCTCTCTATCTTCATCTCTCAATGACCTGACGAAACTACATGAAAAGCTAAGCAACAACGAGTAACGTTTCCCTCCGCGGGGGCCTATTCCTCCTCCCTCTTTTCCTTAATAATAAGGTAAGCTTTCAAGCCCCTTTACTTGATTGACATTCTATTAGTAAAGCACTGGAGCCCCCCTTGTACATGATCTCTTCACCAAAAGTCACACCAAAGCCATTAAAATTGAAAATGGCCAAAGTTTTTTTCATGCATTCATATTGTAAGCTTTGCCTATAAATAGAGAAGTAGAATGCATTTGTAAAGCATCCCAATTTGTGAGAAGTAGAGAGCAATTGCAAGTGAGTTCTTCGAGAGAATTTGAAAGAGCTTCCACTTCAGTGTTCTAGTGAGGTTCCATGTTGTGAAAAATTTTAATATACTCACAAGCGCACAAATCTAGAAATAGAATAGTCGTAACAAGGTCGAACCCACATGGATTGTTATAAATTAAAAAGTCTAATTTAAATCTAAAATTAATATTAATTCTAACCTAATTGAGCAAATTGAATTTTTAAGGGAAATTAAACTAATTAAACTAAGAAAACAATTAAAGCAAATGAGAAATCAATAAGACAAAAATTACCAAGGTTTCAGAATCCACCACTATTCAACTAGTAATTATCTAATTATTAATTAATCTCCAATTTTAGAGTGACATCTCGAAATCAATCTATGTCATCTCATAAATATAACAATTAAGCCCAATTAAAATTAATCTTATGTAGGTTCTTTTTCTGCTTAATAGTATGATATCTAAGAATCTCATGTAAACATATTGAATAACAAAGAGTCAAAGTTTTCCTAAGCACTCTGTATAAATAAGTTAATGAAAGACATAATCAAATATGATCATGTATAAATTTTATAGATCCAAGTATAGATTTAATCGAATATCAATCATAACAATCAATAATGCATGAAAAAATTGGTGAAAATATTTAATAATACCCAATTAATCATGTGAAACAAAAATCATAATCATCAAAGAACATATATAGGGAATTAATTAAATAAAAAATAATTATTTCATTAAATAGGGTTTCATCCTTAACCTCAGCATAAAAAAATTAGTTAGACATACTTGAATTAGGAGCAACAAAATAAATAAAATCAACCATGGAAAGCCAAACTGCTGCGGCCGGTTTTCTCCCGAATCGCGTCTGTTTTTTTTTTCCCTTCCTCTGGCTGCTACCCCATAATTCTTTTTATACTGTAACGCCACCACAAAATCCTCAAGTCAAAAGGATTTTAAAACAAGCCAAGCACAACCAACTTTAAGCCCATGCACGTGAAGCCCACTTGAAATCAATGGTCAATACTTTTCCAACTATTCACGTGAGATGCACACTTAGAAAGTCAATTATTCTCCTTTAAGCATCTTTTTTCCTCTTTTCTTTTATTCTTCACAAGCGGCAATTATTTCCATAAACTCTAACTTGTTTCCTTTTTAAGCTCCCTTTTATCAATGGCTTCCACAAATTGATTTGATCTTCAATGCTGTCCAATTATTATTCCTTATGCACTTTTCATCCATAATCTCCAATTAATTCCTTAGTCAATAAAAAATTCAATTAATTACAAATAACTAGCAATTATGTAATTAAGGATACAATATGTATATATTATATGCTCATCAAATACTCCCAAACTTAGATTTTGCTAGTTCTCGAGCAAAACTAAAACTAAAAACAAAAATAAAAGTAACGAAAAAATAAAACCTACCTAAACCACTTTCGCAGGTAATCGCGATTGCATTTAGCGTATGCAACAAGTCTTTAAACCCCTAGGCGGCCCTAGTGGACGAGTTATAGTATCGTGAGGGCTTCAGTGATGATATCCACAAACATCATTTAAAAAAATAAATAAAAAGAACAAAAAAAAACTTTAAATAAAATATGAAAATAGCCTCAAAGATTGCATAAATTATATAGCTCAAAGAAAATTTCAAATATTGGCAAAGTTCTAACTTTAATTCAATAGTCAATCACATCTCTCTTTCGATTCTTGTAGTGTGTGTGTGGAATCAATTCAATCAAATCCATTCCCAAAATCATCAATATCAACAGCCTTCACCTCGAATAAAGAAAAGAGTAAGTCAAATTAATCTTATCATCTTAATCTCTAATTTTTTTTTCACAGGCTTTTATGTGCATTTTTTTAGCACATGCACTTGATTTTTTTTCTTTTTTTTAACCCTAGTCAGGAGCTTTCACTCTACCCCTTAAGGTAGCCTTCTTCTCATGGTAGATTATCCTCTATATACTGGTGGTACATAGGACCAAATTACTCAAGGATAGCTTCACTCTTAAGGGTTATAGATAACTATTTTTGACTTTGGTGCCTTTGTATACTATTTTGTATTGTGGAGATAAGAATTAAGACAAACAATCATTTACTCTATCTAAAATTCTTAACTCAGACTGCGTCAATCTCAAATTTCAAGTTAAAATTACGAAAGAATTAATATTAGTGCTCATGATTAAAGAATCTCAATCAAGATGAATTAACACAAGAATCAAGTATAAACTAAGACAATATTCAACCATTTCTAAGAACTATATTCATTGTCAATCAAGTTCTTATCATTAGCTTTTCACATAAAAACAAAAAAAATAATTTTTTTTTGAAGTTTTGAATTTTTTGAATTTTTTGGTTTTTTTTAATAAACAAAGCACACACTATTCCCACCCCTAAACTTGTTCGGAACATTGTCCTCAATGTTTCACAAACAAAAGATATGCATGCAAAAAGATGAGAAAATAAATAAAAAAAACATAAATAATAAAAGAAAAAGTTAGAGAGAACACACCTGGATGGGCTGGAAAAGCTTAAAAGAAAATGATAAATAAAAAGAAAACGTTAGAAAAGAAAAATACAAGAAAAGAAAAACAAACAAAGAAAAGAAAACCTACTATTTAAATAAAACAAGAATGTAAAAATGAAATTAACTAATCCTGATAAACAAGATCATCTAAAAGTATCTCCTCGACTTCTAGTGTTCTTAACTCTAAAAATGGTTTTAATCTTTGACCATTGACCTTAAATAAATCACCATTTTGAGGATTTTCAATCTCAATTGCTCCATAAGGAAAGACAGTACGAACTATAAAATGACCAGACCATCGAGACAAAACTTACCTGAAAAGAGATGCAATCGGGAATTGTATAAAAGTACTTTCTGACTTGGTGTAAAGGATTTTTTCAAAATGTGCTTGTCATGAAATACTTTCATTCGTTGCTTGTAAATCTTGGCATTCTCATATGCATCATTCCTGATCTCTTTTGTAAATTATCTAGTGCCAATTGATTGCACATCTGCGCATAAGTGGCATTAAATTGCAACAAATGACACTTTTGCACACAACACAACATTGGATACGTCACCGAGCAAGTTACCAGCAACTCGCATCTTATGAACCTAATTTACATGTGAATATAAATAAGCGTGGCATTGGCATGTTACTAAAGATATTGTACATAAATCTACTATTCTTGATACCAACTAAATATTGGCCGTGTATCATTGTGCACAAAACTTTTAGGCAACAGCGAAGTCAGATAACAGCGAAGTTAGATATTCAATATAGTTGGAGTTATGTTCAAACAACAATATGATTTAAAAAATTTTAGTAAGTACTAAAATTCCAAAATTGACGTCACTGAAATAATATAATTCAATAAATTCATAATCGTACTAAATTAGTTTTCATAATCGTACTCAATTAGCCATATACTTATGGTAGCTCGAAGTTGTACATGCTCTAAAACATAGCGGCTACCTAAAACAATTGTATAAAATTTTCGTTATGAAAGAGACTCTAGGGTGCTGATTTTTATCATCAACAAATCCAAAAAAATGGTCCCCGAGAAGCAGTGCATCAAATTATGCTCCCCATGAAGAATGAGAGTATTTGCAAGTTTTGACTTACGGTACTAATGGTTTAATGAGAAAAAAACATGGAGTGGTAAGCGGTTGCCCTCATTGGGTAACTAATAACTGGCTCATTGCCCTTTTTGGCCAAACAATAGAGAAAAAATTGTAAACAGTCAAATAATATTCTGTAATATGAGAGAGTAGAGGGTTATATTGAATTCAAAAATCAATGGGACTCACTAATGCTCCCATCTTTGAACTCACTATTCTACCACAGAACTCTAATAAATTGTCTCAATTAAAATTTTCTCCAAACAATGACAGAGCAGAGAACCCCACTAAATTAAAATAGTTAGTAGGACCCATTAATGGTGCCACTTTTGAACCACTGCTTTACTACATGGCAAAACACTAGTGGTCTGTCTTACCTAATTTTTTCTCTACATTTATACACTAATACGAAAAATGACCTTCACTAATGTTAAAAAAAAATGATTTGGATCTAGCGCAGAACTGAGCTATTCTCACATCTTCTAAATTGTTTTTATACACGTGCATGTATAGAATATATGGTTAGGATTTAAGTAATTTTATATTGTTATCCAAAGCTACCAAATTCCCTCAAAAAAGAAGAAAAATTGTGATTGAAAACATAAAGAGATAGAGGAATTATTACCTAACAGGATTCATATCTTCTCATATTCTGGTATCCAATGTTTTAAAAATCTATATGTGACAATCATCAAAATGTATGGTGAGGATTTATTTTCTCATTAAATATATTACAAGCCTCTTAAGAGATGAACTAATAAAAAACTCGCACTTCATGATTCCATGGCTCCTATTGGTTTTTTTCCCTCTCTATCAATAACTCATCTTCTCCTCAACGATTAATCACTGCACACAAAAAAAGGAAAGAAAAAATGAAGAAGAAGGAAAGAGCAGGCAGCCAGTGCAAGAAGCAAAATTAAAGAAGAAGAGCCTACGTTTGAGCGTGTACTTTAACAAGTACAATTATCCAAAGAGTTTATTTTAATTAAACCTATTAAAGAATAAAAGTCTCCTCTATAGCAATTTTATTTTCAGATGGCAGATCGAAGGTCCAACTTTAGGATGATACAAACACGCAAGAACTAATTTTAGCTGAGAGTAGCAGATTAATCATGCATGAAGAGAATTCTTATGATGTTGAATCAAATATTGGCCAAGTAATTATTCACATTCAAGAACCTAACCAAACTACGACTTCCTACCTTCATAACTTCGGCATTATTTTTCTTTTGTTTTTAGAAATTGCAAAGACTTGATTTTGTAGAAATCATAGCTGATCAAAAGTATTGTGCTCTGTAGGGTGAACTAGAGAACGTAAGATTTTTGAGAGTTAGGGAAGAAAAATAAGAGTTTAAGAGTTGTTAAATAAAATTCAAATAAACAAATCTTAGCCATTCATTTTGTTAATAGCCACGTATGAAGTAAATCTTCAAAAAGTCAGAAATTTCATATCATCAGAGAATTTGAATTAGTTGGTTATATCTGTGAGCAAAAATGGATGATTAAATCGCCTAAGAACATTTCCTAGAACACTATTTTCAATGGCAGCATAAGCCATGCAGGTTAATAAAGAAATGTAAAATAATGTTGTTCAACCAATAGCATATAATGTCATTTTCTTCATCACTTCATTTTGTGGTGGCTTTAAGGTATCTTTCAATTCACCAAGGAAGTAATAGTAATATATAAGCATCAATTGTTTATTTATTAAGATGATATATTGTCATTTATCTCCCTAACATATGGCCTTAAAGACAAAATTGAATGCCGAATATACAATAGAGATGAGATTTAGGATATTTTATTCACCAATAGACTGTTATCATTGAATGTTCTCTAAATTATGAGTGTGATATACATTTTGAAGTGGACAGGTGTTAGAATGCAATTTATGCACTAGTTTTATATTGTTTACTTCCCTTAATATCGATGTTTTGCACTTAATAATAGTGATTTACTTGTGTTTTATTTTTGTAGGTGCAATTCTATTAATTGGTGCTAAAATTGAGCTACAAGATGATGTTTAAGGATGATTGTTCTCTTGGAGAAATTATAAGCGTCAGAAGAACTTTGTTGAAAAGGCGTGGGCGCGTGCTGTCAACTACGGACCTGCAGTTTTTATTTTAACGTGTTTTGTATTTTTGGTTATTTTTGTAATTACGAATTTAATATTTCAGATATTAGTATTTTATTTTAAAAAGAACTCTAGAAGAGAAGAGAGAGAGAGTATTTAAGAAGGAATCTATTGTGAAAAGAGGAGATTTTTGGAAAAGAAAGAGACCCTAGATCTAAAATTTTCTCTTCTCTCTATGAAGAACTAAACCTATTATTCTGGTTGAAGGTTAATGAAGCTTTGATTCGTCACTACTATGAGATCTTTCTTATGCTTTAATTGTTTTATTATTTTTTTGGTATTTGTTTATTCTCTAAATTATTGTCATGATTATGTTTGTTAATTAGATAATTGACCACTATTTAATTATCAACTTAATATATTGTCAATTAAATGATTCATAGTATGAAGATTTTAATGTTTGTGACAAATAGCATAGCAGTGAGTTCTGTTATGAGAATAAACAATCTAATTTAAATGAACCATCAAATGTGTTTGTTGATTAGGATTTGGGTCTCTCTGATTTTTCAGGCTGTCAATTGATTAAATCCTATGATCGTATCTAGGGTTGTCTATTGATTAGTGAAATAACCAACGGTCGTACCTTGGTTATCGACTAGTTAAGGAGAGATGGGCTATTAAAGGGTCTCAGTAGCTATAACCGGTCTATTCATAAGTAGTAATGATTTATATTTGAATCAATGATCAGTAGTCGAATCAAGCTGAGTTGATTCCTTCAACCAGAGTTTTCTCCAATTTTAATTACAATTTTAATTCACACTCCTCTTATTTTAATTTGATTTTTATTATTGTCAACAAATCTCCCATTTTGCATTTTATATTTTAAAAGGATTTAATAATTACCGATCTCTGTGGACACGACCTTGCTCAATCACTATACATAATTTATTTAGAGTATGTATTTATTTTTGCTGGCTTCGACACCATCAAATTTTGGCATCGTTGCCAGGGATTGGTGTCATTTATATAATCATTTTTACGTTTTACTTGGTGTATGGTTCGTTCTTCTCGTACAGGTACACTTTCGTTTGATCCTGAAATTGAGAAGACAGCTCGCCAGCCGAGACAGCAGACGAAGCGAGCTAAGCAACGATCCTCGTCGCCTTTGCTTTCTGAAACAGATACAGTGCCTGATTTGGTTGAATCGTCTAGCGATTTAGAAGAAAAAGTGATGGATAGCGCTGCACTTGTAGAAAGAACTCTTAGAGAGTTAGCCGAACCAGACTTGAATCAACAACCACTCTGCATTCAATATATAGACTTGGAGGTAAATTTTGAATTAAAGTCTAGTCTTATTCATTTATTACCCAAGTTTCATGGTTTTGCAGGTGAAGATCCTCATAAACATCTCAAAGAGTTTCATGTTGTATGTTCAAGTATGAGACCACAAGGCGTGATTGAAGAGCAGATTAAGCTGCGTGCTTTTCCGTTCTCTTTAGACGGGCTAGCTAAAGACTGGTTGTACTACTTGCCTCCTGGATTGATTAAAACGTGGAATGGTTTGAAGAAGCAGTTCCTTGAGAAGTACTTTCCTGCTTCAAGAGCTGCCAACATCAGAAAAGACATTTGTGGGATCAGACAACTTCCTGGGGAGACTTTGTATGAGTATTGGGAGCGATTCAAACAATTGTGTGCCAGCTGTCCTCAGCATCAGATTTCTGATCAACTTCTTATTCAATATTTTTACGAAGGACTGTCATTGATGGATAGGAGTATGATAGATGCTGCTAGTGGAGGCGTGTTTTGGTTTTTTTCCCTCTCTATCAATAACTCATCTTCTCCTCAACGATTAATCACTGCACACAAAAAAAGGAAAGAAAAAATGAAGAAGAAGGAAAGAGCAGGCAGCCAGTGCAAGAAGCAAAATTAAAGAAGAAGAGCCTACGTTTGAGCGTGTACTTTAACAAGTACAATTATCCAAAGAGTTTATTTTAATTAAACCTATTAAAGAATAAAAGTCTCCTCTATAGCAATTTTATTTTCAGATGGCAGATCGAAGGTCCAACTTTAGGATGATACAAACACGCAAGAACTAATTTTAGCTGAGAGTAGCAGATTAATCATGCATGAAGAGAATTCTTATGATGTTGAATCAAATATTGGCCAAGTAATTATTCACATTCAAGAACCTAACCAAACTACGACTTCCTACCTTCATAACTTCGGCATTATTTTTCTTTTGTTTTTAGAAATTGCAAAGACTTGATTTTGTAGAAATCATAGCTGATCAAAAGTATTGTGCTCTGTAGGGTGAACTAGAGAACGTAAGATTTTTGAGAGTTAGGGAAGAAAAATAAGAGTTTAAGAGTTGTTAAATAAAATTCAAATAAACAAATCTTAGCCATTCATTTTGTTAATAGCCACGTATGAAGTAAATCTTCAAAAAGTCAGAAATTTCATATCATCAGAGAATTTGAATTAGTTGGTTATATCTGTGAGCAAAAATGGATGATTAAATCGCCTAAGAACATTTCCTAGAACACTATTTTCAATGGCAGCATAAGCCATGCAGGTTAATAAAGAAATGTAAAATAATGTTGTTCAACCAATAGCATATAATGTCATTTTCTTCATCACTTCATTTTGTGGTGGCTTTAAGGTATCTTTCAATTCACCAAGGAAGTAATAGTAATATATAAGCATCAATTGTTTATTTATTAAGATGATATATTGTCATTTATCTCCCTAACATATGGCCTTAAAGACAAAATTGAATGCCGAATATACAATAGAGATGAGATTTAGGATATTTTATTCACCAATAGACTGTTATCATTGAATGTTCTCTAAATTATGAGTGTGATATACATTTTGAAGTGGACAGGTGTTAGAATGCAATTTATGCACTAGTTTTATATTGTTTACTTCCCTTAATATCGATGTTTTGCACTTAATAATAGTGATTTACTTGTGTTTTATTTTTGTAGGTGCAATTCTATTAATTGGTGCTAAAATTGAGCTACAAGATGATGTTTAAGGATGATTGTTCTCTTGGAGAAATTATAAGCGTCAGAAGAACTTTGTTGAAAAGGCGTGGGCGCGTGCTGTCAACTACGGACCTGCAGTTTTTATTTTAACGTGTTTTGTATTTTTGGTTATTTTTGTAATTACGAATTTAATATTTCAGATATTAGTATTTTATTTTAAAAAGAACTCTAGAAGAGAAGAGAGAGAGAGTATTTAAGAAGGAATCTATTGTGAAAAGAGGAGATTTTTGGAAAAGAAAGAGACCCTAGATCTAAAATTTTCTCTTCTCTCTATGAAGAACTAAACCTATTATTCTGGTTGAAGGTTAATGAAGCTTTGATTCGTCACTACTATGAGATCTTTCTTATGCTTTAATTGTTTTATTATTTTTTTGGTATTTGTTTATTCTCTAAATTATTGTCATGATTATGTTTGTTAATTAGATAATTGACCACTATTTAATTATCAACTTAATATATTGTCAATTAAATGATTCATAGTATGAAGATTTTAATGTTTGTGACAAATAGCATAGCAGTGAGTTCTGTTATGAGAATAAACAATCTAATTTAAATGAACCATCAAATGTGTTTGTTGATTAGGATTTGGGTCTCTCTGATTTTTCAGGCTGTCAATTGATTAAATCCTATGATCGTATCTAGGGTTGTCTATTGATTAGTGAAATAACCAACGGTCGTACCTTGGTTATCGACTAGTTAAGGAGAGATGGGCTATTAAAGGGTCTCAGTAGCTATAACCGGTCTATTCATAAGTAGTAATGATTTATATTTGAATCAATGATCAGTAGTCGAATCAAGCTGAGTTGATTCCTTCAACCAGAGTTTTCTCCAATTTTAATTACAATTTTAATTCACACTCCTCTTATTTTAATTTGATTTTTATTATTGTCAACAAATCTCCCATTTTGCATTTTATATTTTAAAAGGATTTAATAATTACCGATCTCTGTGGACACGACCTTGCTCAATCACTATACATAATTTATTTAGAGTATGTATTTATTTTTGCTGGCTTCGACACCATCAAATTTTGGCATCGTTGCCAGGGATTGGTGTCATTTATATAATCATTTTTACGTTTTACTTGGTGTATGGTTCGTTCTTCTCGTACAGGTACACTTTCGTTTGATCCTGAAATTGAGAAGACAGCTCGCCAGCCGAGACAGCAGACGAAGCGAGCTAAGCAACGATCCTCGTCGCCTTTGCTTTCTGAAACAGATACAGTGCCTGATTTGGTTGAATCGTCTAGCGATTTAGAAGAAAAAGTGATGGATAGCGCTGCACTTGTAGAAAGAACTCTTAGAGAGTTAGCCGAACCAGACTTGAATCAACAACCACTCTGCATTCAATATATAGACTTGGAGGTAAATTTTGAATTAAAGTCTAGTCTTATTCATTTATTACCCAAGTTTCATGGTTTTGCAGGTGAAGATCCTCATAAACATCTCAAAGAGTTTCATGTTGTATGTTCAAGTATGAGACCACAAGGCGTGATTGAAGAGCAGATTAAGTTGCGTGCTTTTCCGTTCTCTTTAGACGGGCTAGCTAAAGACTGGTTGTACTACTTGCCTCCTGGATTGATTAAAACGTGGAATGGTTTGAAGAAGCAGTTCCTTGAGAAGTACTTTCCTGCTTCAAGAGCTGCCAACATCAGAAAAGACATTTGTGGGATCAGACAACTTCCTGGGGAGACTTTGTATGAGTATTGGGAGCGATTCAAACAATTGTGTGCCAGCTGTCCTCAGCATCAGATTTCTGATCAACTTCTTATTCAATATTTTTACGAAGGACTGTCATTGATGGATAGGAGTATGATAGATGCTGCTAGTGGAGGCGTGTTCGTGAACAAGACCCCTACTTAAGCAAGAGAGTTTATCTCAAATATGATTGCCAATGCACAACAATTTGGCAGCAGGCAAGATCCCACTTCAAGGAAGGTGAATGAGGTAAATATTTCTTCTGTTGAACAATATTTAGATAAACTTACTTCTCTTGTGGAAAAGTTTGTTGTATGTAATGTGCAACAAGTGAAAACTTGTGGCATTTGTTCCAATATGGGTCATTCAATTGATATGTGTCATACGCTTCAAGAAGAACCCGTTGAACAAGCCAATGCAGTTGGAGGATTTCCAGACATGCCCTAGAGGAGGTATGATCCTTATGCACAAACATACAATCCGGGATGAAAGGATCATCCCAACTTCAGCTATGGAGTGAGGCTATCAGGATTCCCACAACAATACCCACCAAGACAACCAGCACATCCACAGTCAAACTCCAAGTCAGGTATATCTCTTGAAGAAATTCTTAAATCACTTGCTACTAACACTTAACAATTTTAGCAGGCAACTACAACATGCATTCAGAATTTGGAGAGCCAAGTAAGTCAATCGGCAACTACAATGAGCCATCTGGAGTCTCAAGTATTAGGGAGATTACCTTCACAATCTGAGGTGAATCCAAAGCAAAACGCTAGTGCTGTCATTCTTAGAAGTGAGAAGGAGTTGCAAGAGTCTAGTAAGAAAGTGACAAAGCATGTAGAAGATGAGCTTGAGAAGAATGAATTGATGCTTAAATCTCAAGATGCGCAACCCACCAGAGCGAAACCCCTACCTGTTGTGATACCTCCTCCTTTTCCAAGCCAGTTTGTAAAATCCAAGAAGAAAGAACAAGAGAAAGACATCCTTGAGACATTTCACAAGGTTGAGGTAAATATTCTCTTATTAGATGCTATAAAATAAATACCTCGATATGCTAAATTCCTTAAGGAACTGTGCACCTCCAAGAGAAAATTAAGAGGAGATAAAAGAGTTCACATGGGGGAGAATGTTGCAGCAGTTCTCCAAAAAAAACTACCTCCTAAGTGCTAAGATCCAGGTATGTTTACTATCCCTTGCAAAATTGGTAGTGCTAGAGTTGAGAAGGCTATGTTAGATCTAGGAGCTTCTATTAATGTCATGCCTCGTTCTATTTATTCATCTTTGAATGTTGGTGCATTAAAAGAAACTAGTGTGATAATTCAACTAGCTGATAGGTCTAATACATATTCTGATGGGGTATTAGAGGATGTCTTAGTACAAGTTAATGAGTTGGTTTTTTCTGCTGATTTTTATGTACTTGATATGGAAGAGGATAACTCCTCTAATTCTGTCCCAATTTTGGTAGGAAGACCTTTTCTTAAGACTGCTAGAACTAAAATAGATGTACATAATGGAGACTCTCACTATGAAGTTTGATGGAGATGTTATAGAGTTCAATATGTATGATGCCATGAAATATCCTAGTGAGGAACATTCGGTATTTTCTATGGATGTTATTAACCCTATAGTGCAGGAAGTTTTTTATTTGGATGTTGAAGATTCATTGGTAGCTGTTTTAAATAACAGTTTTGCCTCAAAGGATTGCAAAATGATGAAAATGAGTTTGTTTTAAATTCTGTATTGCAAGAGACAATTTATGAATTAAATTCTTTGAGAACTTTAACTCATCATATGTCTAATATTGAATTACCTTCATCTTATGCAAAACTTCTTCCATCTATTTTGCAGGCACCGGAAATAGAGCTTAAACCATTGCCGAGTCATCTAAAGTACATGTTTCTAGGGGATGATGAGACACTTCCGGTGATCATCTCTTCAAAGCTTAGTACTTTAGAGGAAGAAAAGCTTATTAGAGTGCTGAAGGATTACAAAAAGGCTATTGGGTGGACAATTGCAGATATTAAATAGATAAGTCCGTCCACGTGCATGCATAGAACACTGCTGGAGGAAGATGCCAAACCTTCGATTCAAGCTCAACGCCGTTTGAATCCACTCATGATGGAAGTAGTGAAGAAAGAAATTCTGAAACTTCTTGATGCAGGTATAATCTATCCAATTTCGGATAGCAAATGGGTAAGTTCGGTACAAGTGGTACCGAAGAAAAATAGTATAACAATTGTTGAGAATTCTTTTGGTGAATTAGTACTCACCCAAGTTTAGAGGGTTTGTATTGATTTTAGAAAGCTTAATCCATTCACTAGGAATGATCATTTTCCTATTCCTTTTATTGATCAAATGCTTGAAAGGTTGGCAGGAAAATCTCACTTTTGTTGTCTTGATGGCTATTCTGGTTTTCATCAGATACCAGTTGCGCTTGAGGATCAGGAGAAGACTACCTTGACATGTCCTTTTGGAACCTTTGCGTATCGACGTATGCCATTTGGTCTTTCTAACGCTCCCGCCACTTTTCAGAGGTGCATGGTCAGTATTTTTTCAGACTATATAGAAAACACTATAGAGGTATTTATGGACGATTTTACGGTCTATGCTGATTCTTTCGATAATTGTCTCTATAAAATGAAGAAAGTGCTTGAAAGATGCATTGAAACAAACCTTGTCTTGAATTATGAAAAATGTCATTTTATGGTATATCAAGTTATTATTTTGGGTCATGTAGTCTCTGCTAGAGGAATCGAGGTAGATAAAGCTAAGATAGATGTTATTAAATCTTTACCTTATCCCACATGTGTGCGGAAAGTTCGTTCTTTCCTTGGTCACGCAAGTTTTTATCGACGATTTATCAAGGATTTTTTGAAGATAGCTTAGTCTTTATACAAGCTTCTTTAGAAAGATGTGACGTTTGATTTTAATAAAGCATGCAAGGTAGCATTTGATAAGCTTAAAGAAGAGGTTTGTGCTTCCTTTGTTGAAGTACGTACAAATGGTCTGATTCGAGATTCTATGAGATATAATCTCCCGCTGTTCCTCAGTATCACAAACCTCCCTTTTTTCTTTTCTATTTCAATTTCTGGATTATTATATGATGATTTTTTAACTTTCCATATATAGAAATAGAAACAGATAGACTAGTCGGATCACTAAGGCCGACTTTCGTCCCTGCTCGACGGGTGGGTCTTGCAGTCAAGCTCCCTTCTGCCTTTGCACTCGAGGGCCAATCTCCGTCCGGCCGTGCTGACGAATAACCAACCCGCAATGAATAGGGAAGGTATAGTAATGCTATGAATGACCCAGTATCGAATACTGTCGTAAAGGAGGAGTTATTTCGTTTAAATAACTAAATTTAATAATTCAAAATCAGCATTGGAACTGCTATGTAGACTTTTGTTTACCGGGGGTTCGAATCCCTCTCTTTCCGTACCTTGACCTTTGAAACTGAGCTGAGCGTCTGAAAGTTCCATTCAAGTTCATAGAAGATATTCATATCTTCTTACGTTCTGCTGCTCTTCACTATTTCCCAGTCTCTCACTATCAGGATCAGTCGTCCCTAGCCCGCTCTCTGTGCTGAGCCGAGGAGTAAAGAATTCCACTTTGCCAGCCCTTGGCCTTCCGCATCTAGACAGGCCAATGACGGATTCGAACCTTTGACTGCTAGATCCAATGCTTTCTCGGGGGCAGATATTACTAAAAGAAAATCAAGTTAATAAAAGAAAATGAAATAGGAAAACCTCTAACAGAGGGACAAATAGTCAATTTTGAAAGAACTTATTGTCAACCTCTTTCAGATATTCTACTTCATTTTGATTTACTTATTTCTTTATTATTTTTTTCCCTCGCTTTTCTTTTTTTATTTCTTGAAAGGCATCCCCCCATCAGTTTACTATGAAGAGAAGAATCAAAAGGATTGAACTACCTACTCATTTTAAGATAATGTGCGACGCTAGTAATTATGTTGTTGGTACTGTTCTCGGAAAAAGGGTTAGAAGAGCTACTCACGTGATATATTACGCATCAAGAACACTTGATAGTGGTCAGTGCAATTACTCAACAACGGAAAAAGAACTTTTAGCTATTGTTTTTGCTTTAGAAAAATTCCGTTCATATTTATTGGGTACTAAAGTGATTGTTTTTTCTGATTATGGAGCTCTCATATATTTGCTCGCCAAGAAGGAAGCAAAATCGAGACTCATCCGCTGGATCCTACTACTTCAAAAGTTCAACTTGGAGATCCGTGACAAGAAATGAGCATAAAACTTAGTTGCAGACCACCTTAGTAGATTAACCACGAGTGAAGAAACAGCACCTTTGAAGGATGATTTTCTAGATGAGCATCTCTTTGTAACTCAAGGTATGGTTCCTTGGTATACTGACGTTATCAATTACTTAGTTACAAGAACACTACCTAGTGATCTGACGAGGGCTCAAAAAGATAAAATTAAGAGCGATGTTAAATACTATGTTTGGGATGACCCTTACTTGTGGAAACATTGCTCTGACCAGGTCATCAGAAGGTGCGTATCTGAGTTTGACATTCCTTCTATTCTTCAGTTTTGTCACTCATATGCATGCGGTGGTCATTTTGGTCCCGAAAGAACAGCATCCAAGGTGTTAGAATATGGTTTATTTTGGCCTACTTTATTTCGTGATTCATACATGTTTTGTAAGTCGCGTGAGAATTGTCAAAAGACTGGTAATTTAAGTCATAGAAATCAAATACTACTTACCCCTATTCTTGTGTGTGAAATATTCGATGTGTGGGGCATTGATTTTATGAGACCTTTTCCCTCATCTTTTGGCAATGCTTACATTCTTTTAGCAGTGGATTACGTTTCTAAGTGGGTATAGGCTAAGGCCACCAGGATTGACAATGCTAAAGTTGTTGTAGATTTTGTCAAGTCTAATATTTTTGCTAGGTTTAGTGTACCGAGAGCGGTGATAAGTGATAGAGGCACTCATTTCTATAATCGAGTGGTGGAGGCTTTGATTAAGAGATATCATGTTACCCACCGAGTGTCTACCGCCTATCATCCACAAACAAGTGGACAAACTGAGATATGAAACAGAGAAATCAAGTCTATTCTTGAAAAGACAGTTAGTCTAAATCAAAAGGATTGGAGTTTGTGATTAGATGATGCATTGTGGGCGTATCGCACCGCTTACAAAACTCCCATAGGTATGTCTCCTTATCGTTTAGTATTTGGTAAGCCTTGTCATTTACCTTTAGAGCTTGAGCACAGAGCATACTGGGCGATTAAGCAATGCAATATGCGGATGGATGAAGCAGGAAAGCAGAGGAAATTGCAGCTGCAAGAGTTGGAGGAGATTAGAAACGAATCCTATGAGAGTTTGCGATTTTATAAGGAAAAGACGAAGACATTTCATGACAGAATGATTTTGAGAAAGGAGTTCTCTGTTGGTCAAAAAGTTCTTCTTTTTCATTCTAAGCTTAAACTTTTTTCCTGGTAAATTACGTTCTCGTTGGGTAGGACGTTTTATTGTTACTAATGTTTTTCCTCATGGTGCAACTGAGATTCGGAGTTAGACCTCTGATAAAGGTTAATGGTCATCACTTAAAACCTTTTTATGAAGGTTTTTCGGTGAATATTGTGGAGGAAGTGGCTCTCGAGAGTTCCATTTATAGAGATTGATGCATGAATGTGTCTAGCCAAAGACATAAAACAAAGGCGCTTTTTGGGAGGCAACCTAAAGGATTTATTTATTTTGGTTTTTGTTATATCTTCTGTTTTTAATTTTGATTTAGATTTTTTTTAAATAATGTTTTTGCTTATTTTTTGCCAGAAGAATTTTTTTGATAAGGCGTGCCCACGTCTTAACTAATAAGTATTTCTGTGATTTTTAAAGTAAAAGGGTTTTAAGGTGTGCCCACGTGCTTATTAAAAAAGTACTTCTGAAATTTTTAGTGTCTCAAGTGATTCGTCACTAAAAAAAATAAAAAAATAAAAAATAAAAAATGAAAAAAAAAATTCACTGTTCACAAAATCCCTAATTCACCTGAATTTATTTTCTTCTCCAGCCGCTTGCAGCACACCAGCAGCAAACCAGCCCGCGTGAACTAGCAAGCATCTCCCGCAGCAACCAGCCGCGCACTCGCGCAACACCAGCATCAAGCACCATCCGCGCAACCTCAGCACGCATCTTAGCATCCCGCGCGCGTAACCAGCTCCATCCTACGTTGCGCAACATCAGCATCCCCCACACAGCTCCGTGCCGCAATCAATCGCGCAGCATCTCGTAACCATCAAGCACCAGCTCGCGCGCGTAAGCATCTCGCGAGCAGCACCTATGTCCAGCAATACTTCCACCACCTAAGGCCGCGTCTCCAACATGCAAGCACACCAGCAGTCCCGCATGCGCAACCAGTCCATCGAGCACCATCCGCGCGCAACCTGAGCAGCAGCCATGTACCCGCAAGCATCTCGCGAGCAGTAATCGTCCGCAACCAGCCCACGCTCTGCATTCCAGCCGCGTGAATCGAAATCCGTGAGTGAAATTATTGTAACAATGCCGAAGAGGAAAGCATCAACTTCCAAGTCATCTAAAAAGACACTCGTCGCAAAGCAATCCAAGATTGCCGCTCCCACTACGGTTCCATGGAACACAGTTTCAGATTCACGCCAAGCCCTGAGACAAAGATCGAAACATGAAAAGGGCATGAGTGTTTTGCCACTTGCGGAATCCAATCTCGGAGGGTACCTCAAATTCACGACTCCACAAGAGAAAGAAAGGTACAAAGATATTTCCAGCAAAAAATACTTCCAACTAAGTATATTCATTACTCGACTCTTGAAAAATGGAATGTTAAGGATAATTTTGATTATTTGATAGATAAGATTGTTTTGCGTAAGTTTGTTAATGTTGATTGTTTGGGTTATCTTGAGTTGATTAAGGAGTTCTATGCTACTTTTCAATTTAATATACCGAATGATTTTACTTTGCATACTCTGAATGTTATAAAGTTTAGGTTAATGGGACGAAATTTTTCACAATCTATCACAGATTTTAACCTAGCTTTAGGATTCATTGATGATGATTATTCTTCTAGTGATGCATATTTAGGAACAACTTGTGACTTTAACAAAAAATTTGAGCCTTATGGTCTTTGGCGTAATTTATCTGTTGATCATAATGCCTATGACCCGAGTAAATCAAAGAGTTCTTTCTTACGTGATCCTGTTTTGAAATGTGTGCATCGGTTCTTAGCATATAATTTTTTAGGAAAGAAAGATCACTCGGGAGTTTTCTCTAAAACTGAGTTCTATTTTATCTGGTGCATATTAAATGATGTGAGGCCTAATATAGGTTTTTGGTTATCAGATCAATTTCAGAGTGTGCTTAAAGGATATAGGACTTTATTTCTTGGTCCATACATTACTCTGTTAGCTATAAACTTATGTGTGCTTGATCCTGACAATAATAATTTGCATCCTGCTTGCAAAAAGGAATTTTTGGATATGTCTGTGTTTGAAAGAATAGGTGTGGTTGAATTCAAGGAGGGGAGATTTCAGTTTACTGAACCAGGACCCACTCAACCTCTAAAGAAGCTTTATGCTAGGAGTGGTGCTACCTCTGATGACGAGTTCAACGACGAAACTGCTGCCCCACCAACTATTCCTTCTACATCCGTACCACCTTTGAGCATTCAGTTAGCAAAAATGGAGCAAAAGCTGAACAATATGGAGCAGAATTTGGCCGCATACTTCGAGAGTGTGGGATTTATCCCTCCATTGCCGCCAAGCCCATAGACGTTATGTGGATCAAAGCTCACAATTCAGGGAAGTTTTTGCCTTTAATCTTTTATCTTTACACTTTAATTTTTATGTGAGCTTTGATTATCTTATATTGGGGACAATGTAAGTTCTTGGTGTGGGGGACAGATTTTTGCAATATTGATGTCTGGAAGTATTATTTTCACTCTGCCCATCCTTAAATGATTTTGGAGTTAGTATGCTTCATATAATATTATTTTTATTTTCTTTTCTTTCTCATTACTCTTTTCCCATCTATCTCAAATTATTTACATCTATTTTTATTCTATCATACTCTTTCATCACTCACATTTTATCTTTTACTTTTTATATTACTACATACATCTTTCTCACTTCTTATCATTTTTACATTTCCTTTTATATATCACTCCTACCTTTTTCTTATTCTACACCATTATTGATGGTTGATTCATTTGAAGAGTGTACATGATTTGATAGCAAATTTACCAACTTTGTGAGGATTTGAGCCTATGAGCAACCACTTTGCCCTAATTATTTTTGTTATGTGAATATCAATCTTAGTTTGTTTATTCTAGAACTTGCTTTGTTATGCATGTTGAAGCCGCATTACGGGATTTTATGCATTAAAATGATAAGGGCAAACCACTTTCCATTTTTCTATTCTCGCATTTTTCTTCTTTTTCTCCACCCGAAGACCTTTATTTGTTATCCTTGTTTGAGCCTTAACCATTATCCATTTAATTCTCTCCGTCGACTTAACCATTTTTCTTCTTTTTGAGCCTCAATTTAAGGAGATTTTTGGACTCATTGTGTGGATATATTTTGTATATATTTTGTTGCTTTTGTTACCTTGTATTAAAGTTTCTCAATTAGATCAACAAGCATTATGTTTGAATTAAATTGTGCATGGTTCATTTCTTTTGTTTGATTAAAAAACAAAAAAAAATTGAAAAAAATTGAAAAAAAAAGAGAAAAAAATGTTTACATTCTTGGCGACTTGAGTAAAAATAAGCATTTTGATATCATAAGTTCATTCTTCTCATTTTGATCTCTTTTTCTTTCATAGACGTTTCTTTTTCATTTAACCCATTTAACCCCGTTACAACCTTTTTAAGACCCTTAGATTTTTGCATTTAATTCATGTTTTGTGGATTGAGATATAATATATAAGCAAGCTTATGGTAATAGCATTCTTTGATTTGATTTGAGTGCATAAATGACACCCTAAACACTTTGAGTGCATGGAGTGAAGTCAATGAGAGGGCTAATAAATCTTGTTGCACTTGAATTTTGAATGGATCTTCTTGGTGGTTGAATGTTTTTATTCTAGCTTATGAGATTCTATGCTTTAAAATCATTGTCTCTCGAATGTTGATCGACTTAAATTCTTGAGGTATCCTTGCTTAAGATTGTTTTTGGATGAGTTGAGATGAGAATTGAGTGGAGATTTGGCATTAGTCTTGAGTTATATGCTTGAGGACAAGCATCATCTTGGTGTGTGGGAATTTGTTAGAGTGCAATTTATGCACTAGTTTTGCATTGTTTACTTCCCTTAATATTGATGTTTTGCACTTAATAATAGCGATTTACCTGTGTTTTATTTTTGTAGGTACAATTTTATTAATTGGTTCTAAAATTGAGCTACAAGATGATATTTAAGGATGATTGTTCTCTTGGAGAAATTATAAGCGTCAGAAGAACTTTGTTGATAAGGTGTGGGCGCGTGCTGTCAACTACGGACCTGCAGTTTTTAGTTTAACGTGTTTTGTATTTTTGGTTATTTTTGTAATTACGAATTTAATATTTCAGATATTAGTATTTTATTTTAAAAAGAACTCTAGAGGAGAAGAGAGAGAGAGTATTTAAGGGAGGAATCTATTGCGAAAAGAGGAGATTTTTGGAAAAGAAAGAAACCCTAGATCTAAATTTTTCTCTTCTCTCTATGAAGAACTAAACCTATTATTCTGGTTGAAGGTTAATGAAGCTTTGATTCGTCACTACTATGGGATCTTTCTTATGCTTTAATTGTTTTATTATTTTTTGGGTATTTGTTTATTCTCTAAATTATTGTCATGATTATGTTTGTTAATTAGATAATTGGCCACAATTTAATTATCAACTTAATCTATTGTCAATTAAAGGATTCATCTTATGAAGATTCTAATGTTTGTGACAAATAGCATAGCAGTGAGTTCTGTTATGAGAATAAACAATCTAATTTAAATGATTCATCGTATGTGTTTGTTGATTAGGATTTAGGTCTCTCTGGTTTTTCAAGCTGTCAATTAGTTAAATCCTATGATCGTATCTAGGGTTGTCTATTGATTAGTGAAATAACCAACGGTCGTACCTTGGTTATCGACTAGTTAAGGAGAGATTGGCTATTAGAGGGTCTTAGTAGCTATAACCGGTCTATTCATAAGTAGTGATCATTTATATTTGAATCAATGATCAGTAGTCGAATCAAGCTGAGTTAATTCCTTCAACCAGAGTTTCCTCCAATTTGAATTACAATTTAATTCGCACTCCTGTTATTTTAATTTGATTTTTATTATTGTCAACAAATCTCCCATTTTGCATTTTATATTTTAAAAGGATTTAAATAATTACCGATCTCTGTGGACACGACCCTGTTCAATCACTATGTACAATTTATTTAGAGTAGGTATTTATTTTTGCTGGCGTCGATAACCATCAATAGGTATCACTACCGTAAATTATGATGGACGATGCCATGGCTTGGCTTCTTAACTCATGCCAAGTTGTTGGCAACAACAGGGGTGTGGTTGTAAATGAACAAGAAAGCAAGGCAAGATTGACACGCAGGCTGAGGCGTGACAGCTAACGCATGCTATGAGACAAGTGTGGGGAGCGCCAGACATTACACGTAGCCCACGCACGCCACATCTTACAAGTGTGCAGGCGCAAAGCGTGCACACAAGCTGAGTTGGACAAAATCCGAGATGGCACAAGGTAGTAGCTCTAAGGCATGTATGGGCAGCGCATATGCTAGTAGGTAGTGGGCATAAAAGTGTGCAAGGAAGCATGTGAAGGGGTAATGTACAATAGGGGTGGGTGTTCGGATCGGGTTAACCCCATTTAAATTGAACCCAAAATTTATTTCGGGTTCGGTTCTGATTAACATATAAAACCCGAACCGGTTGAAAATTATAATCTGATCGGGTTTTAAATTCGGTTCGGGTTCAACCTGAACCGAATTTAAAAACTGATCGGGTTGGACCTTAAAAATTAAATCTCTCTCTCACCATTCACGCACGCCCAATTCCAATTTCAAGATCCCTAAACTAACTGCCTAAGCCTTCAATAATCCCCCTCTTCTCATATTCTTCCACAACAGCAGCACAACCCTCCTCCTAGCGCAGCCCACAGATGTCCAGACGACGCCCATGCTGCGGCTCACTCACCTCACGACTGACTCACTCTCACTCTGCCGCCCGTTCGCTTTCGATCCAGCTGTTGTCGCTTCTATCTTTGCCATCGCCTCCGACTGTTTCCAATCCATCTTTGCAACCAGTAGGTTAATTATTATTTTTTTATTATTGTTATTAATTTATTATTATTATAAATAATCGCCATATGTTCCTGGTTCATGCTCTCGATTGGTTTGTCATGAAGCAAAATGTATTAAATATTATTGATTGATGCATGTCTTTCATAGCATAAAGTGGCTTGGATTGGAGCTTTTCTGAAAAAGTGAAAATTTCATTTAATTATTTAGTATTCACGAATAAGAAATAGACTTCATCTTTTTTCTAATGCCACACGTCTGGTGAGCTTTGCCTGTGTGTTTTAGTTGGATAAAAATTGTTGCAAATGTCACATGGGAGGAGGGAAGCATAAAAGGTTTAACCCGAATGAACCCAAATTATCAAACCGAACCAATCCAAATTGTGAACCCGAACTGAATCGAAATAATTTTGGTTCGGTTCGGTTCGGTTTGGGTTAGCATTTTCAATCCGATTGGGTTCAATTCTTCAATCCGAACGAATTGTAACCCAAACCGAAACCCGAACAACCTGAACCGAAATCTGATTTGCCCACCCCTAATGTGCAACACATTACATGGGGGCCAAACTATGCAAATATGAGAGGCATGCATTCGAATTACACGTACAAGCTATGTTCAAGCAATGGCGGTCGAATGTTAAGCATGGTGATTGGAGTTCTCTGGAAATAGGTCCTAGAAACAAGCATGAGTGGGCAGTTATCAGTGCAATTAACAGGACATGGCCTTAAAATTCTAGGCCAGTGAGCAGTGATTACCTTATGATTGGGGGAGTAAAGATATACTTCTTAAAATCATACTTAGTGGTGCCTAGTCTTGGAGAAAAGAAATAAGGTGGCGCAAGGGCAACATGCCACCTCTTCTTAACAAATGGGGGTGTTATTTGCAACATGTATATATAGTGCAAATGAGTGTGTGTTTTGAAGGATTCAGATTTTGGTAGAATGAGTGGCCCCTGAGCATACAAATCATAGAGTTATCTTATAATCTTTTCTTATTGTGGCAGCAAATATTTGGGGGTTCATACCTCTCTAAAGAATAATATTGTGTGTCCTTGTTGTTTTGTTTTCTATTTTTTGTTGTTGGTTTGACTAGTCTCTTGTGATAATCTCTGTTGCGGATATTGCGGGTTACTTTTATTGGCATTATCGAGTGGTTGGCGAAATCGAGACTTAACGCCATCACGCAGGTTGCCACATCTTCGGAGAAAACACGTGACAATTGGTATTTGGGTAAAGGTTGCTTCAATTATTGGAACAACTGGTATTTGGGCAAAGGTTATTTCCGTCGTTAGAACAATTGCTATAAGATCAAAGGTGATTTCAGTTGGTGGAACAATTTGGCACCAAAGCAGCTGTTACAAAGTAAGGTTACATTAATGTTGGTGACAAATGATTTCAAGGCTTGGTTAAAATCATTTCGAGAATAGCTCACTACGTGGCTTCAAGGCATCTATGGTGTAAGATCTAAATTGTGTAATTTCGGGGGAAATTGATAATAACGCATAGCTTGTATGACTAGCAGTGAAACCCAACATGATGAGAGAATCACGAAAAGACAAGCTGTTTGATTGGATGCTATCATAGGTATTTTACAGCCTTACTTGGAGAGTTCGCCATAGAACATGACAATTAACTTAATTGAGATAGAAAATGTGAATAAAAAACATGCTCTGAGTTTGTAAATGATTTTATGGAGCAGGGAGATGTTGCTCGTAGGCAAACGTGCTGAAAAGAAATAATAGAAACCTTAAAGAGAAAGTTAAGTAACTGAAACGAGCGGTAGGCATTGCTTCACGTTCAAACGATGGGCCTTTAAAGGTCAAGGTTTTAAAATCTAAGGCTTATAGTAGAACTCAAAACACCAAGAAGTTGAAGAATTTTTAGTAAGACGTACAACATCACTTTCTAGCTATTCGAGTACCATAGACAAAGCATGTCACTATCACGAGCATATACTTAGAGGGTGATACTAAGTTGTGGCAACGAGGTAGGCTTTAACAGGATACTGAAGCACACAGCGATTGGCAATTGAAAAATAGGACACACTTAAAGGAGAAGTAAAGGGCCAGTTCTTATGTAGGAATGGTATTTGGATTGGAGGGAAGAGCTTGAAAAAGCTAAAGCACATCGGCTCAGTGAGAGATTACGTTAAAGAGTTTATTTCATTGATGTTGGACATCAAGAACATATAAAGTGAGGGCAAGCTCTTCAATTTTATATTAGTATACACTAATGGGCTTAAACGAAATTACAGAAGTAGGCTATAAGGTACTTACCAACGGCAATTCCAGCTGCTGATAGCTTGGTGCATTTTAGACCCATGAATACTTATCATTTTGAATATAAGAAATCAAAAGATAACAAGAAAAGCGACACTTCGTGTGATAGTGGGATGAAGAATGACAACCACATCAAAGCTAAGTAAAGGAACTGCAAGACAAAAAGGGTTCAGGGTACTTCATTTGCGACTGACCACATCGGGCAAAAGATTATCTAAAGCCTGAGATACTTAATGCTTTGGTTAAGGAAACAGAAGGGGATTCTTTGAAACTTTCAGCTGCCAAATTAGATGCAACGCGCATAAATCCATTACAACTATTAAACAACATGGATGTCAAGGTGAAGGAGGTACCCTTAAATGAAGAGAAGCTAAAAAGTGTCTTGATGGGTAAATCCTAATTAGGTAGACTGATTTGTGTAGTAATGATGGTTAACAGAGTAGAAATAAGGGCAATAATAGACATCGGGTGGAATGGTGAAACATGTAAAGGCGAATTTGATACCACGTCTTGGACTGCAAATTGCTAGAGCTAACATTGACGTGAGTTTTACTTCTAATAATCAAGTAGTTCCAGAGGACATAGTAGTAGCCAACCTAAGTATGGGAACTTGGGCGCTAGATGCTAGGTTTGTGATTATATGATCGACGATATTTTTTGTAATTTGAGGAATGAAGTTCTTATACAATTAAGAGGTACATTTGCTATCTCACTTATTATGCATTTAGATTAGGAGCATGAAAGAGTCGTGCACAGTCAAATGTGAGTTTAAAAGTTTCAGTAGGTTGGGACCACCATCCCAAACTACCATAACTGGTGTAAATTGAGGGAATTTCGTGATCATGTCCATAGTTATGGAGCACCTTCAATTTAAGAAGGGAATTGATGGGTATACCAAGGTGTTCAAGAATGTGGAAGACTTTCGGAAAAGTATCGACTGTGGTATACCAATGTCATTCGAGCTAAAATGGCGGTAAAAGGGCATAGAAGTGTGGCGAGCATTTTAAGGCAGCAAGCAAAAATTTAGTAAGAGTTTCATTTATTGCTATTTGGTTCTTATTGGTGCCTATTAGAGGTAACGACATTGTTCCTCATTTATTAGTGTGCAATTAGGTGGAGTGAGCGTCGAATATTTGACGAGAAAGTTCAGTATGGTGACCTGAAGTGGATAAAGACATATGTAGCCCTAGAATCTATGAAAACTTTTGATGTTTTTAGCGAAATCAAAACAAAAGTTGAGCTTTATTGTGCAATTTCCAAGAAAAGCAAGCAAGAGCTTTTATGATTAACAGATGAAGAAACTATTAGTCTAAAATCATTTAATGGGTAGTAAATAGTTCCATTTATGCAGAACATTAGAGGGACTTAACAATGGTAAATCGGGTGCGTAGTGAGCCAGATGTTGACATAGGGATGTTTGTCAAAGAGAAGGAAATATAAGCTTTACTATGGCAATATGAGGGAGAGGTTACGGTAGACTTATTACCTTATCGATGAGGACATCAAGTTTTCTGGTTAAAGAGGTTTGTCACCGCTATAAATCATTATGGCTTATGCCAAGACTTAGCTTGTGGCCTTGTGCCAAGCCGCTGGCAGCATTATGGGCATACTTGTAGCCGTGAACGAACGTAACACTAGACTGGACTGCGAACTAGGGCGCGACATCAAGCACATGCTCCAAGACATGTGCGGGGAGTGCGAGACAGTGCTCGCAAGGATGTGTGCTACCATCTATATAAATGTAGAGGAATGGGATGTATAGAGCACACCTATAGGCTAAGCTAGGCAGAATATAGGATGGCGCAATGCAGTTGTGCTTAGGCTAAATAGGCAACGTGTACGTTGGTTGGCAGCAGGTGCAAAAGCGCCCAAGGTAGTACGTAAATGCGCAACGTGCAACATATAGATATATACATGGGAGTCAAACTATATAAATTTGAGAGACATTTGGATTATACATGTGGCCTATATTTGGGCAATAGCAGTCGAACATTGAGCATGTTGGCTAGAAAATTTCCAAGAATGAGTCTTAGAAACAAAAATGAGTGAGATTTTTGGTGCAACGAACAAAAGACATGGCCGTCAAATTCATGCCTAAAAACATGTAGACAAGAGAAGTAGACAGTGGCGATTACTCATTATTTCCTTGGTTCTAGTGTAGTGGGCAGCGGTTGCCTAATCCTTAAAGGAATAGAGATGTGATTCCTAGAATCATGCTTAATAGTGCCTAGTCTGGGGGGGAGGAAATGAGGTGGCATAAGGACAACAAGTCACCTCGCCTTGACAAAAAGTGGTGTCATATGTAACATGTATATATAATGAGAGTGCGTGTGTGTTTTAGGAGATCTAAATTTTAGTAAATTGAGTGGTCCTTAAGCACACAAAGCTTAGAGCTATTTCATAATTTTTCTTATTATGGGAATTGAAAAGTTAGGGATCAGTGCCTACATAAAAAGCAATATTGTGTGTTCTTGTTATTTTTATTCTTTTTTTTATTGTTGGTTTGGTTTATCTCTTGTGATAACCTCTATTACGGGCCTTTTGGGTTGCTTTCATTAACGTTGTTGAGTGATTGGCTAAGTGGGGGCTCAGCACCATCACACAAGTTGTCATGTCTTCAAACAAAACCAAGTGACAACTAGTATCAAACCAAACGTTGCTTCAGTTGTTAGAACAATTAGTGTTAGAGTAAAGATTGCATTAGTTGTTTGGACAACTAATATCAGAGCATAAGTTGTTCCAGTTGGTAGAACAATTTGGTATCACAGCAACAATTACGAAGCAGGGTTGCATCAATGTCGGTGACAAATGATTTCAAGGCTCGATTAAAATCAGTTCGAGGATAATTGATTGTGTGATTTTAGGGAAGCTATGATGCATGAGCTAGATTATGTAATTTATAGGGAAATTAACAATGGTACATGAATTGTGTGAGTAGTGACTAAAACCAGCATGGCAGGAGAATCAATAAAGGATGGGTTAGATGATTAGACGCTATTGTGGGTACTTTGTAGCCTTACTTGTAAAGTTTGGCTAAGAACACAAAAATCAACTCAATTAAGATGACAAGTATGCAAAAAACTTGCAAGGAGTTTGGAAATGATTTCATGAAGACGCTTAACAAGGTGATGAAAAATGTTGTTCATAAGCGAAGGTGCTGAAAATCAATATTATAGAACTTGAAGAGAAAGCTGGGTTACTGAAACGCGCAGTAGGCAATGCTTCAGATTCTAAAGATGGGCCTTTGAAGGTCAAGGTTTCAGAACCTAAGGCTTATAGTAGAACTCAAAACGCTAGGGAATTGGAGAATTTTCTGTGAGATGTGGATTAGGGCTTTCTAGCTGCTCGAGTGTCAGAGATGGAGCATGTCACTATCACGAGCATGCGCTTAGAAGGTGATGCTAAGTTGTGGTAGTGGAGTAGGCTTCAAGAGGATATCGAAGCACATAGTGATCGTTAATCGAAACATGGGACACATTAATGCAAGAATCGAAGGTTCAGTTCTAATGGGAAATCCTGGCTGGATGAAGACATAAATCTTCAAAGAGCTGAAGCATGCCAAAGATTTTATTTAATTGCTGTTGGACATCAAGAGCATGTCAGATGAGGACAAACTCTTCAAGTTTATATTGAGACTGCAACCATGGCCTCAATCAAAATTGTGGAAGCAAGTTGTGAGGGACTTGTCGATGGAAATTATAGCTATTGATAGTTTAGTGGATGTTAGATTCATGAACACTTCTCCTTTTGAATTTAAGAAATCAAAAGATTGCAAGAAAGAAAATTCTTAGCATGATGGTGGGAAGAAGAATGGCAGCCAAAACAAAGTCAAGCCACGAAAAGAATAGAAGAGCTTGGGGTACCTCATTTGCAATGGACCACGTCAGGAAAGGATTGTCCAAAGCACGAGAAACTGAATGATTTCGTGAAAAAAAACAAAACGAGTGTACAAAACCTTCAGTGGCCGAAGTATGTGCAACACAAAAGAATCTGTTACAATTGTTGAACAACATGGATATCCACTAAAGTATTATTTTTTCTTACAATATGTTCAAATTTTGCTATATATCCTCTACCTATTATTACTTCTAAGAAATATATCCATCTTTTATTAATAAAACAATTTTTCTTCTCAAAATTCTTTTTTGTACTTTTTTTTATAAAATTCTATAATATTATTACAATTTGTTCTTACTGTAAATATGTCACTTTGTATATACAAATGAAATGAGTTTAAAGAATTTATTATTCACAGATTCTCTAATTATGTACCTGACTTTCTACTTTCTATTTCTGTAAATTTTCTACTAGCATACGTTGTTATTTCTTCTTTCTCTTTTGACCTATCCTCATTGGGCTTTTGTATTAGTATTCTTGTCCATCCTAAACTACTTGCATTAGTTTATATAATTTTATAATTATTGTTTATAGGCAATGCTAATGGCTTAAAATTCATAACTATTCCTTTAAGTTTTTGTATTAATTTTGTATCTTCTCTGGTAAAACATTTCTATCCATTTTTACTTAACTTATTATATAAATGTTTTATTAATGTATTAAGATTTGGTATAAATTTCCTACTACAATTTAATAATCCTAAGAATTTTTGTAGTTCTGTAATATCTTCTATTTTATTAGGAAATTCTAATATTTTACTAACTATATGTGGTTGTAATTCTATAGTTCCTCTATCTATTGTTAGTCCAAATTTTTTTTTGTTTTAATAATTCAATTTTCTTTTTATAAATTATTATATTATTATTCTTAAAACAATCTAAATTTTTATGTAGGTGAGTTATGTGCAAGAACTTGTTATGACTAAAAACCATAATATCATTCATATAAACTATACAAAATTTTGTAAAGGGTTTCAGTATTTTAGCTATTCTACCTTAAAAAACTTGTGGTGCATTTTTTAATTCAAACGACATTACTAACCGTTCAAAGTGTCCTTTAGACCAACTAAAAGTTGTCCATTGAACAGATTCTTCATGGAGTCATATTTTCCAAAAACCACTTTTACAATCAAATTTAGAAAAATATCTAGTATTTTGTATACAATTTACTAGCTCATCTTTATTAGGTACTTTATAACTATTGCCTAAAGTATTGTCGTTTAATCTTTTATAATTAATTACCATTCTATTCTTACCTCTTTTTGTTCACTATGATTATTTACAATAAATATTGAACTTCTATGTCTACTTGTATTATTTCTTATTACTATTATTTCTAATAATTCATTTATATGCATTTTAAATTCATTTTGTATCTTTAAGCTATAAGCTAAATTATGTGTTTTTATTGTTATATTTGGATTAATAATTTAGAATTTATATACTTCTTTATTATCTTTTCTAATTGTGTTGTTGCCTATTATTTTTAATTTTTCTTACTCTTCTACTTTTTTTTATTATGTCTGCAACCCATTTTTCACATTTTAAACATTTTACTTCTTTTTCTATACTCATAACATTTTCTAAATACTTGTCTATCTCTTCATCGTCTAAAATTTCTACTTCAGTACTTTCTAACTAATTATACACGTGCATGTGGCACTTTCTAATTCTATCTTAGTATTGTCTGTTAGCTCTTTAGTATGTTATACTTTGCTATCTTTTTCTTCTTCTTATAAAAAAAAAAATCAAAGAATTTTGTATCTACTTCTTTTTCTAGCATTAAAGCCTTCTTTTCATATGGCAAAATGTGTGTTTCATATTTGGGTTGAGTAAATGTTGATTTTTTTAAAGAAATTAAATGCATTTGGAGTTATTAATATACTACTATTATTTCCTGATATAAAGTTTAATCCATTACTAAATGTATATCCTACTTTCCAATTAGAAATAAAAGTTTTGTTGGATCAGAAACTTGATCCAAGATGAATAAATTCAAACCCAACTCATGGAAGATTCCATGAGTAGGTATGGTTGGTGATATTTGAATTATTTGTGTTAGGTGTAGTAGGTGTGGTTGGTGAAGTAGGTAAGTGGTAGATTTTAATGGATGGTGAGGATTTGTGTATTAGTTGAATAAATGAATGGTTGTGATTAGTTTGTTTCATGTATAAATACCCCCTCTCCCCTTTGGTTTAATCATCAAGTGGAGTAGCAAAATCTCTAAGGTGTAGAGAGTGAAAAAAAATAAGAGTTGTAATTGGTGAGGAGTGTTGTTGAAATAAAATAGTGTGTTTTATTTGTTAATTCTCCAATAAAGTGGTATCAGAGCTAGTGCATGATGCTATATATAGTCATATAGCATATCAAATCGAAGATCTCGACGAGAGGAACGTGACGCCATAAAAATCATTCTAATCCGAGACCGAACGCGCCCACACTTGCTGCCAGAAATATTCTGTCCTGAAGCTAAGTCGACTCACCGAGTTGAACCAAGCCGAGTCGAGCTGAACCGAATCAAGTCGAACCGAGCCAACTCGAGCTGAACCAATCTGGACCAAACCAAGACTACCAAGCCGGCGTTGACCGTTGACTGTTGACCGACATTGACCGTTGACCAGCGTTGACCGTTGAACGAAAGTTGACTCAAGTCCTTCCCAAGGTTTTTCGACGTGCCGGATCCATCTGTGCATTCAGAATCTCCAAATTCTCACTCAAATTGTGAGTTATGGCAAACGGTGGTATAATGTCATTTCAAGTTCCACAATTAAAGTGAAGTAAGTTTGACAATTGGGGTATTTAAATGAAGGCTCTATTGGGCACACATGACGTATGGGATGTCGTGGAGAAAGGCTTTATTGTGCCAGAAAATGAAGCCACTTTAACTGCGTCGCAGAAGGAGAATTTAAAAGACTTGAAGAAGAAAGAAAATAAAGCAAAGAATCTCTTCTTTCAATCATTAGATGAAGATGCTTTTGAAAAGATTACTGGTAGAACCTCCTCAAAAGAAGCATGGGAGAAACTAGTGACCTCTTACAAAGGAGCGGAGCAAGTAAAGAAGGTTCGTCTCCAAACATTACGAGGAGAATTTGAGTCCTTACACATGAAGGTATCAGAGTCAATTTCTGACTACTTTACTCGGGTTGTGACCGCTTCCAATGAGTTAAAAAGAAATGGCGAGGAGTTAAAAGAGGTAAGGATCATTGAAAATATACTTCGATCGGCAGACTCGAAGTTTGACCATAAACTTGATCCAAAATGAATAAATTCAAGCCCAACTCATGGAAGATTCCATGGGTAGGTATGATTGGTGATGTTTGAATTATTTGTGTTAGGTGTAGTAGGTGTGGTTGGTGAAGCAGGTAAGTGGTAGGTTTTAATGGATGGTGAGGATTTGTGTATTAGTTGAATAAATGAATGGTTGTGATTAGTTTGTTTCATGTATAAATACCCCCTCTCCTGTAACACCCCACACCCGATTATTTTTTTTTTACCCTTCATCTATATATAATTGAGCGCGATTAAACACTCGGATAGTCGGATTTTATTTTCGTCTCGGGTCCGGAATTAGCTTAATTTATATTAAGCTTAAAAAAAAAAAAGAAGAAAAAGCCGGATTTTATAAATGGAAAGGGGGGAACTGTTTTTGATTTTAAAAGAAAGAGGGAGAAGGCATGAGAGAGAGAGTGTGTGTTTGACCCGTTTGACCCGTTTGACCAACCCGGACCCGCGACTTTGACCCGGCCGGTTCTCCCATTTTCGGCCACCGTTCCGGTCAAGCTTGGTACCGATTCGAAGCTTGAGAGACGAGCAACGTATCCATGCCATCCTCGTCGCCGGAAACCGACCA
>MKYO02027765.1:76167-92404 GCA_002013955.2 Citrus medica | reverse complement strand
TTACATTTGTATATACAAAATGATATATTTACAATAAGAACATATTATAATAATATTATAAAATTTTATAAAAAAGTACAAAAGAACAATTTTTGAGAAGAAAAATTCTTTTATTAGTAAAAGATGGATATATTTCTTAGAAGAAATAACATGTAGAGTATAAAGCAAAATTTCAACATATAGTAGGAAAATATAATATTTTAGCTGATATTCTTTCAAGACTAATTATTCAATAATTATTTTATAGGAATGGAGTGATATATGAATTTCGGTCCAATAGCACTTAGAGAGTTCCCCTCATGAACAAATTTAAGGTTTAGAAGTAAATATCAATTATTGGACAATCAACAATCCATCTTAGATAATTCGTAGAATTGTAATAACCTAAAAGATAAATTTAAAGTAGCCAATGCACTCTTGAATTACTTTAGACAAATTAATAAGCATGTAGAAACTAATCGTTTTGCATTTTTCGTATTAGTTAGAGGTAGACAACTAGGCATTTATAGTCAGTCGAGAGAGATAATTGATCTAACAATCAATTATCCTGATCCATACTATGGAGGTTTTTATATATATCATGAAGAAATAGAATTTGTTAGACAAAAGATAGGACCAAATACAATGTTAGATATTTAATTAACCTTTTAACAGTGCATCAACAACATCAAACATATAATTAAATAATTCTTTAGACAGTGCATCATCATTATCATCATCATCTATACAGTTTTGCAACCATTGTAAAATTATAACACACACAGTTAGAAAACTTAATGATACTAGACATCATCTAGACAGTGTAAATGAAAAATGTAAACAAAAAATGATTGCATTAGAAAGTGAAGATAAAGAGTTAATTGGACATAATATTAAATTACCAAATAAATATCATATTCTACTATTGGATCACCAAAAAACCCAAAAACAAAAACAACTACTGAAACAAATATTTAATCATATCCGAGCAGGATAATTAATAAAAATCCACCATATTTCTTCCTTCCTTGGTGGCAGCATAGACATTGTAAAAGAAAAATAGTAGAAAATCTATACCAAGACTTTGTTTCTTTAGCCAACCAATTCTTTTATAGTTAGTTAAATTTCTTAATCTAATTTGTACTTAGATGGTCAGAATTAAGGAATATTACCCCTCTTGGACATGATTTGTCTATAATTTCCTTTGATTATTCTTTACCCAAAACCCTAGACAATGAAGATTTATTATTAAAGGCTATCAGTTTTGGAATGATATGCACTATTTATATTTTCGGCTTAGACAAATTTAAATTATTTCCATCAATATTAAATAGAGTCGTATCTATTATAAAACCTCACTTTTGATAATAAATTTCCATTTTGTACCACCAAGACCCCAAGTGATTAATAAAATGAAAATAGGTGTTATAATACTAGCATATCATTTCATTTTTATAAGCGAAGGAGTCAAAAAGTTTAGAAGAAGAATTTATCATGATAAGCCCAACTTCTCTACAAAAGAATTATATAGAAGAACACATGACATGGCAGTCTTTTATGAATGGGTGGACACTCATGATAAGATCATAGCCCAAGGAGAGCATTATACTATTATAACCAAAAAGCATCTTGTTCGCGAGGAACAACTTATTCCTTCGCTGCAAGTAAGAGTTGGCTATCCAAAAAAACGTGAAGTATACTTCGAGGTACTAATCGGGATTAATGACATGCCATCATCAAGAGAAGGATCTGAAGCTATGAGTCATCAATCTTTGAATGAAAGCATTGATGAAGCTGTTGATGAAATGATTGATAGATAAGCGACCCCACCAAAAATATTAGCTAGCATTGGCCAGTTAGCAGTAGTTTTTTTTTTAAGTCTGTTATACACAGATATTACTGACATTACATCAGATATTACAATTGATATTTACAATCATACTATATAACTGGGACTACCACCATACATTGACACACTGAAGTATATGCCCAGATATTTTAAACCCTCTCTAATATTCGAGGGGTGCCTATCCACTTACATTTCGTGAGAGAGAGACTGTCTCCACTCAATTAAATGATAATTGAGGAAGAACTGAAACTAACCTCCATAATGCACTTATGGAGGCTCGAACCCTTGCACTCAACATTGTAAGTGCAAGGCTTCTCCCAATGGACCAAAGACCCATTGGTAGTTAGCAGTAGTTAAAAAGTCAAGTAATCAGTCTTTATCATTGTCACGTTTTATAGATGCCCTTACTCTACTCATTACCCGACAAGGGAAAAACTACGAAGGCATTTTTGTTGCTTTGTCATTTTATTACCGACAATGAATTAGGTTAAAAAAAATAGTAGCCAGTGGCTATTTGTCGACAGTGAGTCATTACAAAATAATAGTAGCCAATCAATCCTTTTATTGCTTACTTTTAGACAATCTTTTGGCAATTTGCCAAGAGTAAAGTGTACTATCAAAATCTTATCTCATGTACATCCAGTCAATAATTGTATCAAGTCTTCAAGTTGTATATCTAGACCTCTCAAGTTTAAAAAGAAGAGAGGTGAAGTCATAGAAAAAAGGCAATTCTGCATACACAATCAAAAAAGCAATAAACGTTTCTTTATAAACACTTAGTAATCTTTTATACATCAATTAGCAAGCTCTTATCAAGTAAGTAAATTTTATTTCTCTAATTTTGCCTATTTATCTTTCAGGATCAGAAGTCTTGCCTAATTAACGAACATATGAATTATATTTAAAGCATTAACAAAAGGTGGTCCTTGTTATTATTCAAGGGAAAAGAGTTTGGAAGAAAAGTTTTTGAAAAATGGGTTTTGTTTTTGACAAAAATAATAAGTGCTTAGTAGAAGTTTCTGCTGATTTTCTAAAAGCATTTTTTTTAACACGGTCTCCATTGGCCCGTTTAGCCATTAATGTGTTGGGAAGGCATTTGTGGTCGTGAGTCGAGTGTTTGAAAGTGTTTTCAACCAGCATGTTTTTAGAATTAGTTTAATAAACTTCGAAAAGAGATCAAAAAGGCAACTACGTAGCTTGTGATATCAACAGTGCAGACTGAAATAATTCCCATTTGAGTTAACTATTAGAATATATGTCGATGATTTCCTGTCTATATACTGTAAATTCCCAAAAGTTTTATGAAAGCTAATATTGTACAAAATAAATTTTGAAGTTTCAGTTGAGGCAGCGGCTCAGAATAAAATTGTTTTGCTTGGGTATGCATTTTGTAAAATAAAAATGTTCACACTTTAGAATTTGACAATATAACCTCAGCGAATTCAAAAAGATTGTTTATTAGTGGGAGGGATAAATTGCATAAGAACAAGATACAAAAACTAAAGTTTTATGGGTTTGTGAGTTTATGGAGGTTATTTTAATAAATTTAGTAGGGACTAAATTAAATATTAGTAAATTAAACCACCCACATGAGTTATTGTGGAATTTGTTTTTTTTAATTAAAGAGTGGGCTTTTATAATTTTTTATGTCAAAGTTTAAATTTTATGCGCTTGTGAATTTACAAGGGCTATTTTTATAAATTTTATATAGCTGTTTTAATAGATTAACGGGACTAATTAGAAACTCAAATATTATCTTGATTTTTAAAATTTATTTTCTCCAATTGGAACTCAAACCCACTGGTCATGAGTTGGATCCGCTCCTAAACAAAACGTACTCTTTAACATGTTTTGCAATTAGTCGAAACTAAATATTTATAATTTTAGTAGCAAAAAAGAATTTTTTTATGATTGGCCTCTATAACTTTAACAACTTAAATAATTTTACGGACAATAATTATTTACTTTTTATGAACTTTAACCTCTAGATATTTATCTCTATTATTTTTACACCTCTAAATTTTAAATTCTGGCTTCGCACGTCAATTCGAAGCAATATCTAACGTTGAGTTACTATAAATTATGAAGATGTGAGAATTTTATGAAATGTAAAATCAGCATATAGAGACAGACTGTGCGTGTGACAAGTTATACATAAAAGTTTGTAATTTGACAGTGCCATTAGGTCTAAATTGCATTTTATAATATGTGGAATTCAATCTTTGAGAATAAAAAACCTTTTGTTGCACCACTTCCATAAACAACTACTTCATCCTGTGATTCGGATTGACGAAGCAAGACATTCCCAAAGTAAGCACCATAGAGATGTGCTGAGACAAAGGTTATAGGGAATTTTAGCTGCTTCTATAGTTCTATTGCCCTTCTTACCATTCGTTTTTTCCTCCAAGTAAGCTTCAAAAGGAGGCAGAGGCCTTACCCTGTCTCTTCACATCCAAACTCAGATGGAAGAAACCTCCAGCAACCAAAACATAGTATGTTTAAGATCTATTCTATATAAACAAATTTGAAGTAATTCAACACTGAATTGTAAAAAGACACTAAAATGTTACAAAGACGCAAATACTAAATTAGAGTTTGTGATTTTAGGTAGTTTGCTAATTTACTAGCCGTCGTATATATTTTTACGTCTTTTTTAGATAACTACAATTACTAAGCTTAAATCTACATTTAGAAAGTGTGGACATCCACATTTAAAAGTTCATAATATTTTCCATTTACTAAACAAACTATATTTAAATTTCTGAAAAAAAAGCGATCTATTTTATTTTTCACAAAGAAAGAGCTCAATCAAGTACCTTGATGTTGCCAGCAACTTTGATGGCATCATCAATTTTCAGTTGATCACGAAACTGAGGATAAGCTACACTAGATATTACCACATCTACTTCCTTAAATATAGATACAATTTTTTTCTCGTGCTCGTCTAGCTCTCCCTGTTTTAATTTCAACAGTATTATTGTTAATACTTAAGCTTACAAATAATATTGAAGATTCTAATTAGATCAGCACAAAATTAATCTCATAAAAAGAAGTATAAGAGATCACTCCACGCGCACTTAAAAAAAAAAGATCAAGAAAACAAAAGGAGAGCGAGATGATGAGTGATGAAGTTATCTCAATAATTGCGACACCAATATCCTGAAATTCCTTATGGATTTCAAGCTTGGAGGGACTTGAAATTTTTTTTTTTTTAACCGGTCGAGCATAAGCATAAGCTTTGTGACCAGAAAATACACTTGCTTTCACCATATATTTGCCGAAGTATCTGGTACCCCCAAAGCTTTTGCGTTCTCACCTTCCATTTCTTCCTTTTACTTCGATTTATCTTTCATATTCCCTTCTCTTGTTGCGTACATTTATATATATGATAGCACGAAAGAGCTCATTGCATTTTTGTCATGATAATGAAAAAAAAATGACATTTTTGTTCTTTTTTTACTAGAAACGCAATGGATTGAACATTTATAATTAGTAAAAGAATACCATAAACTTCACAGTTTATGGTGTTTTTCATTGCAATCATGTTGATGTTCATAATGTTAAAATTAATGGAGCTATTTCAGCATGTTGAAAATCCAAAAATTGCGTCCATCATGTAGTACTTGTGTCATGTCATTGTGTTATGTTCTCTTATCTTTTTTTATTTTAATATATTACTTGTTTGACATATTGCCTGTGGAGATATTTCTTAGGTGAAATCATAATTTAGTTNTAGGTGATATCATAATTTAGTTTTTTTAAAATAATTTAAATATGTGATATATAGTATTTTTAGACCTTGTTTGAGATTGACGTTGAAATTCAGTAACTTGCTTATTTCATAATGATGAAAAAAATATTATTTGATAAATTTTGTAAAAACTATTTATTTCACAATTTCTCCACCTTGAAAGTAGCTTTTAAAAGTAGGTACAGGTTGTCTTTCATAAACAGTTTATTATATAATCTACCACAACTTTTTAAATTTCCTATTATAACCTTAAAATTTAAAAGAATAACTATATCTTATTTTTTCATACACCCTGATATATAAGCCATAATATCATATTATCACCACAACAAATTATAAAACTATTGTGCATTCTCTTCAGTATCAAAATTTTGATCCAACAAGTTCATTGGATTTTATTTAATTGAGTTTTTTTTTCTTTATGTAATTTTATGTGTTTAAAAAAGAAAAAGATATGTCTAAACATTATTAAACATACTCCAGAAAAATAAAAGGTAATTTAAACTTATATCTATTTTGGTCATTATATAATAAAACAACACGTTTGTAATCAAATTTACCGAACGCATGTACATTGCTTTTTAAACTCAAATTCACAGCAACTACAACAATAAAGTTTATCAAATACTATACTGCTTTTTTAGTCAACAACTTATTATATCTAGACAGCAAGAGTATCATATTTAATCAACGACCACAATACCAAACTAGTCCTTAGCTAATGATAATTCAATCTCTTCTCCATTCATGTGAGCAGACATCAAACATTAAAACTCTTATTTTCAATTCAAGAGGTTTTACTATTTCAATTAGATGATACCATCTCAAATTTATGACAATATTATCTTAACAGCAAGTAGATCTTATAAATGATCTTAACAGCAAGTATTTCCTATAAATGAAAAATGAACAGTGTCTTTTCTTCTATGCATCCAGCAAGTAGCAAGGCAATGAGTCATTTTTATGCATGTTCAGATTCTCGCACGCATAATACAATGGTCTCACATGAATAATACAATGGTTTATTCACAAATGATGATAGGTCCCTTGTCTGCTTTTTAGATATATTTTTCTTTCATTTTTATTCATAAATAGATATCAAAATCTTCATTTGATCTGGAAAAAATATAAGGACATATTTTTATTTAAAAGATGGTCACATAATCTTTTTTGTAGGATAATTATATTCTTTAACTTTCATGATCTAATTGTATTTTATCCAGACTTAATAATAAAAAAAATTTATATAACTATTTTTGAAAACAAGAAGATCTTTATAACATATTTGGATTCAATGTTGCTAACCTTCTAGAAACAAAAATTGATAGTTATTGCATAATAATATAAAACTAATTAAATCTTAATCATATATAATTATATATACATGCACATGTGATAAAAAAAATATATGAAGAATTGAATACAGTTTAGCTCAGTAGTGGATTCCAATCCCTTCATAACTGTTTCGCCAAACCACAAGAATGTTGCAACTATTTTTTTTTTCTTTTTCTTATATTTTCCATTTAGTAACAACTAAGTAACTGTACATTCTAATGAACACACCCGAAGGATGTAAATTCAAGAAATTAACGAAAAATAGCTATAAAAGTTTAGGATTTTTTAAATTTGACCCCTCAAAATTTGTCCTATCATAACTAGCCAAATGCTAGTTTTTTTTAACCAAATAGTCCTCATCACTTTCAATAACTTTACCAAATAATGGTGCCCCTACGAAAAATCTAGAAAAATCGGAACCTCAACACTCTCAATTCTCCCAACAAATCATTAAACCTCATTACTCTCAACAAATAACTAAACCACATCAAACAAGTATTACATAACTAAAGATATAATTATCAATTGCAGAGCTTCTTCGAATTAATGTATTTTCTTACACAAAAGAAACTTTTAATGTATTAAGTTTAGGATTTAGTTCGAAATTGATGTGCATTTTTTTGTAAATATTGTTATCTTCCATCATAAAACAATGTGATTTTTAATGTACTTAGTTTGAGTTGAGAAATAAAAAAAAATCATTGAAAACAATAAAAATTTGAGGTAAAACAAGCCTAGATTATGTGCGACAAGAAAGTTCACGTGCAAGAAGTAGTGAGACAAGTGTCTATTGTACATAAACACAGCTGCCTGTTGCACAAAATCATAATATGTGCGACAGCCATGTAAAATATATTAGGTCTCTCCAAAAGTCATAACTTAGGCTATGTGTGTCTTTTTTGAGCATATAATATATCATTTCGAAGCTTGTGATAAGAAGAACCAAGGTATATTAGTGTGATATGCACATGTCATACTAAATTAAAGTTTCAAAGTCATTGTGTTTTAGTGCGATAAGCAAATGTTGGTGCGACAATCACCTATTGGACCAAAAGATAGTTTCAATGTGATTGTCTTTTGGTGCTACAGGTTCTTGTTGCTCTAATATGCTTTGATTTGTCTCGTCACCAGTTTCAAAATAATATATTATATGTTCAAAACGGACACGTATAGTTTAAGTTATCACCTCCAAAAGATATCAAACACATTTTACATGGCTACGGCACATACTGTGATTATATATGTTAGTCACTTGTCTCACTACCTGTTGCACATGAACTTTCCTAGCCCACATAATCTAGGCTTGTTTTAACTCAAATTTTTCTTGTTTTCAATGATTTTTTCCCTCAACTCAAGCTAAAGTACCTTAAGAAATCACTTTGTTTTATGATGTAAAATAATAACATTTACAATAAAACTCGCATCAATTTTGAACCTAAATCTTAAACCTAATACATTAAAAGTTTATATTGTGTAAGAACATACATTACATTAACCTTAAAAAGCTCTCCAATTGATGATTATATCTTCAGTTATGTAATATTTATTTGATGTGATTTGGTGATTTGTTGAGAGAGATGAGGTTTGATAATTTGGTAGAAGTGTTGAGAGTGTTGAGGTGCTGATTTTTTCTGAATTTTTTTTTTTGTAGGAGTGCCATTTGTTTATAAATTTGTTGAAAGTGATGAGGACTATTTGGTTCAAAAAATTAGTATTTGGCTAGTTATGATAGGAAAAAGCTTGAGGGGTTAAATTTAAAAAATTCCAAAATTTTGTATCTATTTTGATAAATTTCCCTAAAATTTAAGCTTCGAGCTTAACAATTCCCAAGCCAGAGCCCAGCATCTTCTTCAATTCATGATATTATGAACCAATAGTTACTATGTATAATATTATTCTTAGAATTTTTTTATTGCATTCTTTTATGTTTTAAAACCACCAGATTTCTTCTCACGTTATAATGATAAACAACCTAATAAACTCTATAGAGAGCAACTTGCTCTCTATTTAATAGTTAAATATGATAGTTAAAAAATGAATGATTTCAATACTACTTTTTAAGTAAAAAAATATTGACAAGTCACAAAATATTGTTAACATTTAGGGTGTTCTAGTAAATTTAAAAAAAAGGATAAGGAAACAATTAATTTTTTGAAATAAATGGGGTTTGTGTTTGATATTGTTTTTCAAATCATATTTTTGTATTTGTTTTATAATGTAAAAATAATTATTTTTGCGAATTTAAAAATGCATTTCATAGCTTGTCTCTAAAATAGTATTTGAAAACGAAAACTTAAAACCATTTTTAGTTGTTTGTCTGAAAATATGAAGATAATAGAACTTAAAAAAATTGTGTTATAATGTGCGAATTTAAGGCAGTGTATTAAAATATTAAAAATAAAATTAATATGTTCTAAAAACTAAAAATATTAAATAAAATAACATAATATTATATTTTTAGTAAAGTGATTTGTCTACAAGTGTAATTTATCAATGCGAATGTATTGGATGAAAATTTTTCAATTGGAAACTAGAAAACTTAAGAGGGTGTATTTGCTATCATTTTCTCTTAAGCATTTTCACTATACGAGTACAAAAATTAATTAAATTTATTTGGTTCACCATTTTCTAAGAAAATGTGAGGAATAAATCATTTGTGTGTTATTTTTTATAAAAGACGTTGAAAAACATTATGTTAGTGTTCTCTATAGACTCGTTTGGGACAGCTGCGCTGCCACCGCGCAGCTGCTCCCCAAGCCAATTCTAGGGGAACTGCTCCAAACGGATCCTATGTTTTGTTGTCGCTAAAGTCATGCATATAGGGACCACAACCTATCTTTATTTTATCTATTTGACAAGTGAGTAATGTAAGGACCAAATTTACTTTTCTTTTAGTTTATGTCTAAAGTTAATCACTTATGTTAATCATTTATGTCTGAACAATATGGAAATTTTAAGACATACAAAAATCTGTCAAATTAAATAACACTAAATTGTTATGAATTTATTAAAATAAATGTGAATTTTCATAACATACATCTCTCAGTCTCCCCACTATCTTCCACTAGCAACCCTTGACTTATCTATAAATTCTACTATCTCACAAACAATTATGATCTATAGTATTTGTCTCATCTCTTTATTTTGTACACACTTGAAATAAATAAAAGGGAAAATATCCATCGTCTACTCATTTTTTCTAACTTTTTCAAAAATACATAATTCTTTTTTTTTACTGGAATCCACCTAAAGTTACATTTTGTTTTACTTTTCCACTTCCAGTTGGAATCTGTTAAGAACACTAACGGAAACTTAAAAAAAGACCATTTTACCCCCAAAATGAAAATTACAATTTCAACCTAAAAAATACCAAAAATAATTAGATTTGATGATTAATATCATTATTTGTACGTTAATGAAGTACAAAAAAATTTAACTACTAGAGATTATAACTCAATAAATAATAAAACTCTACTTATCTTAAATTCAATTAATAGTTTGCGAGATTGGGCTATTTTTAATACTACTGTTATAATTTAGCATTTTAATTACAGACATATTTATAAAAAAAAACTCATATTTGATGGTTGTGGAATTAATTTCTTTATTAACCGATGGGGAAAATATTTAGATTTAATCTGATTATTTTGGCAATTTTTATGGTGAAATTATTATTTTCATTTTGGGGGGTAAAATGGTCATTTTTTTAAGTTTCCATTAGTGTTCTTAACGGATTCCAAACGGAAGTGGAAAAGTGAAACAAACTGTAACTTTAGGTGGATTCCAGTAAAAAAAAAAGAATTGTGTAGTTTTGAAAAAGTTAGAAAAAACGGGTGGACGATAAATATTTTCCCTAAATAAAATTACTCTATAATATATTGCTCTTTTATTTTACTTTTTATCTTGTGTTGCTTCTTTATTTTTCTATTGCTGGCTAAAAGCTTTTCTAATACAAATATGTTTGTAGTTTTAAGAAAGCTAGCCATTTCTTTTCTCTAATAGGAGTTATAAGAATGCCATTCAAAATGCAATACCAAATGCTGAAAAATGAGAATGATTCATTCTCGCGAAATACAAAAAATAGTGAGCAAACACATTTTACACGATTTTGTTTTTGGAAAACGGAAAACGCCAAAATAAAACCAGTACCAAACCCACCTTGTTTAAAATCCTAAAATTGTGTCGCCAAGGACTGCTTACTTTGGAACACGGCGCGATCCCAGAACTGCCGTCGTTTTGGTGGTCTGAAGTGTGAAGATAAACACGACGACCTTTTTCGTGAATCCCCGAGGCATCATAAAACTGTAAAACTGTAAAGACTTTGTTTGGTTTCTGAGAAAGTTACAGAGAGAAACAGAAGGAAAATAATAAGAGAGAATGAATATGAATCATTGGATTAATTCGAATGGTTTTACAAGCATGTATTTATACAAGTATCTCGAATCTTCTACATGCTGTTTGAGACTGAGCTAACAGCATAACAACCTTCCTCCAGCTCAGCTGCCAAGTCAGTATTTATAACAAACTTGCTTAATCGAATTAACTAAGCTTAACTAACTAAACCATCTTAACTAATTCTATTATCTTAACAGCCCCTCTCAAGCTCAAGGTCTGGGAAGAACATTGAGCTTGGACCGTAGATAATGAAATTGATCAAATGCCAATGGTTTAGTAAGAATATCTGCTACCTGATCACAACTTGGAACATGACTAATCTGCAGTTCCTTTATAGATACATGCTCTCGAATGAAATGCAGATCAAGCTCAATGTGTTTAGTTTTCGAATGATACTTAGGATTGCTCGCAAGAGCTTCTGCACTTTTGTCGTCACAGTAGAGAACTGGAGACTACAGCAAAGACACTTTTAATTCTTTGAAAAGATAAGTGATCCACAATACCTCAGTTGTTGTCAAAGCCAAAGCTTTATATTCAGATTCAGCTGTACTTCTAGACACTGTATGTTGTTTCTTAGAGGACCATGATACCAAGCTGTTGCCTAAGTAAACACAATATCCCCCTACTGACTTTCTATCATCCAAATCAGACCCCCAGTCAGCATCTGAGAAAGCTGTAAGTCTAAGTGATCCAGATGACTAAAATTGCAAGCCATAATCTGCTGTATATTGCAAATACCTCAGCACCTTTTTGCAAGCTTGCCAATGAATTACTAATGGATTAGAAAGATATTGGCTGAGTTTATTCATTGTAAAAGCAATTTCGGGCCTTGTTAGTGTAACATATTGTAATGAGCCAACCAAACTTATGTAGAGAGAAGGATTCTCAAACACTGCACCCTTGTCTTTGACTAATTTTTCTACTGAGCTCATTGGTGTTGGACAGCCCTTGCAGTTCACCATTTGAGCTTTCTTGAGCAGATCACCAATGTACTTAGTTTGTGATAAGTGCAAACCATCCACATTTAGAGTTACCTCAAGACCAAGAAAGTAATTAAACTCCCCAAGATCTTTCAAGGCAAACTCAGCACCCAACTGATGTATCACATTTTCTACCAAAAAAGAATTTGAGCCAATGATCAAAATATCATATACATAGATTAGTGCCACAATAATATCTCCTGCCACATGATGAATAAACAAGAAAGTATCTGATTTGGATGTCACAAAACCCCACTGAATTAAGAAAGCTTTCAACCTGTCATACCAGGCTCTTAGAGCTTGTTTGAGTCCATAAAGTGCCTTGGTGAGTTTGTAGATATGAGCTGGAAATTGAGGATGAACAAAACCCTCAGGTTGATGCATAAAAACATCCTATGTAAGAATGCCATTAAGGAAGGCATTGATAACAGCTAGCTGCCTAATTGTCCAATGATTCAAGAAAGCAAGACTCAGGATTATTCTGATGGTGCAGGGCTTTACAACTAGACTGAAAGTTTCAAAAAAATCCACACCTTGTGTCTGATGAAATCCCTTTGCAACCAATCTGGCTTTGTACTTTGATATGCTGCCATCAGGGTTATATTTAATTATGAATACCCATTTGTTTCCAACAATCTTCCCAGCTGTTTCTGAAGGAATAAGAACCCATGTTTGATTCTTTTGTAGTGTATCAAATTCTTCTTGCATAGCTTGTTGCCATTTGGGGTCTGCTAGAGCTTCTTTAACAAATAAAGGTTCAAGCTCTTGAGCTACTATTAAGTATGTCTTGGGTTTAAACACACCAGCTATTGATCTGGTAGTCGTGGATTGAATGTTCCGAACTGGAGATGTCTGTACTGGCTGATGAACTTGGATGTGTGGTGATAAATTTTGAGATGAATGTGTTGAAAGTGTATGGGAATGACGTGAATCAGGTCCTGCATCTGGAGTTGAGGGAATAATAGAGGATTGTGCATTATTGCTGTCTTGAATTCTGTAATTGGAATATTTGAAAAAGAAACTTGATTTGGTTGGATGGATGAAAGTTGTGAATTAGACTTTATAGGAAAGAGTTCAAAATAAGGAAATTCTGATTCATTAAACTGAACATGTCTAGCAATGTATGTTTTACCAGTGGAATCCAGGCATTTATATCCCTTGTGTATAGGACTATAGCCAATCATTAGGCATTTTTGTGTGTGAAAATTGAGTTTATGGTTATTGTAGGGTCTGAAAAGAGGAAAGCAAGAGCAATCAAAGGTTCTAAGGAACTTGTAACCTGGCGGTCTACAATGAAGTTTAGCAAAAGGGGAAATATTATTCAACACTCGGGTTGGCATTCTGTTAATGAGAAAGGAAGCTGTATGAAATGACTCCCACCAAAAAGATAAAGGCATTTTAGCTTGTGCAAGAAGTGTTAACCCAGTTTCTACAACATGCCTATGCTTTCTCTCAACTACACCATTTTGATGATGTGTGTGAGGACAACTATGCCTAAAATGTATCTTTTTTGCCTCAAGAAAATTTTCAAAGCTTCTGTACTCCCCTCTCCAATCAGATTGTAAAGACTTCAGAGAGAAACCAAGTTGTTTTTCAACTAAGGTTTTGAAATACTTGAATGTATCTAAAGCTTCTAACTTAAAGGTTAATGGAAAAATATAGCAGTATCTGCTGTAATCATCCACAAAACTAATGTAATATCTATATCCATGTAGAGATGGTATAGATGCTGGACCCCAAAGATCAGTATGTACAAGTTCTAAAGGAGTTTTTATTTTTATGCCTGTAGAGTAGAAAGAAAGTTGATGCATTTTACCATATTGACAAGCATCACAAAAATCAGGAATAAATGCAGGAAGTGCAAGAGAGGATAATATGCTTTTCAATGCATGTTTATTAGGATGTGACCAAATCTTTGGTGTAACACATCAGCAAACATAACTGGGTTAACTGTGCTCAAATGACTCTGAGAATTACTTGTTTGAGTACAAACTTTATTCAAAGACAAACCAGAAAAGTTACAAGCTGACTGGTTAAAAACAAAAAGCATAGAACTAGGATTATGATTGGTGACACATGAAGTGGAGAGAAAGTCATCCTTAGACAGCAACTTATACAGTCCTCATCTATCAATCCCTTGAGCCAGATGCACTCCTTTCCTCTTGTCCTTAATAAAACACATATTGGCAACAAACTCAATGATTAAATTGGTATCTTCAAGCAATTTGGAAATGCTTATGAGATTTTTAGTGAGATGAGGTACACACAAGATATCTTGTAAATGCAGAAAAGAATCACAGGAAGTGGGGAGACAAGTATATCCAATATATGTAATTTTCAGACCTTGGCCATTACCAACATGCAGTAACTGATTACCTGAATATTCTCTTCCAAGGTTCAAGTTTTGCAGATTGTTGGTGAGGTGATGAGTTGCCCCACTATCAACATACCAGCCTTGATCAACCATGTCACCTTCAGAGGTTGCCAGGAAAGCAGCTCTTGGTCCAGGATTATGATATGAATTATAGCCTGAATATGGATTGTAATAAGGCACAAATTCTTTGTTGAACCTGTTCCTGCATTCAGCTGCAGTATGCTTTGGCTTAAAGCATATTTGACAGATTACAGCAGCTCCATTTGGATTTGAAGCACCTTTTCCATTAGTGAAGCCACCAAAATTTCCATTATTAGCACCAAAGTTATTACCATTGTTAACACTGTTACGAAATCATTGTAATCCATCTCCTATGATTCCTCTTCTCTGTATATCTTAGTTCTATTTGTATACGTTATTAGCTGTACACGATAGACTAGAATATTTGTAATTAATCTTTTTACTCCTGTAATTAGTTTCCTTCCTAGATTAGAAGTCTACACTATTTAAACCCCATGAGTTGGAATAAAAGAGAATAAGTGGAGTATTCCTTTGAATCTTATTTCCTCTGTACCTTTGTTTTCTACTTGGTATTAGAGCTTTGCTCTTATTATCGTATCCGAATTCTAATATGTTCTTTGTACCATGGCCGAAAGTAAAACTGAATCGTCTACACCAATCATACATGTTTAATCTGAAAACTCATGTCTCAAAGCTAGTGTTACTCTTACTGAAACTAACTATGATGTGTGGTCCCAAATCATGAAGATGCACATTGCAGGACGTGAAAAACTTGAATATATTATGGGTGAAACAGATCAACCATTGGAGAATGATGCTTTCTATACAAAGTGGTATGCAGAAAATAAAAAAGTCAAGGGATGGTTACTGACGTCCATGTCACCTGAAATCATGAAACATTATCTTAGATTACGCACTGCAAGGGAAATATGGAATGCTTTGGCTAAAGCTTTCTACGATGGGTCAGATGAATCACAAATCTTTGCACTGAATCAACGAGCTTTCTCTACTCAACAGGTTGGACGTCCTCTATCAACATATTATAGTGATCTTGTAGAGATTTTTCAAGAGCTAGATTATCGTGAAAATGTCATAATGAAATACCCCAATGATGTCACTACATATTAAAAATCAGTTGAATGCTTGCGAGTGCACATCTTCCTTAATGGACTAGATGCAGAATTTGAACAACTCAGAGATTCTCAGGAACGATCCGGCACTAGACTTTGAAGAAACATATGCGTATGTGCGGCATGATGCTATGCGCAGAACAACAGTAAATGGAGAACTTGATCATCATGAGTCATCTGCTGTTGAGTGTTAGAAAATGTATATTTATAAAGGAGAAAACCGTCATTTTACATTTCAAGTCTTACTAACAACCCTTACTTTTATGTATTTAACCTTCTTGTGATTTAATTACATGTGTTTTATTTTAATTAAGTATTTTATGTATTTTAGGGGCATTATAGTCATTTCATAATAAAGGAGAGATCAGACGGCAAAACCGACATCACTTTTGAACTCAGGACGGTCGAAAACCTTAGGAGGAG
>MKYO02027765.1:43037-57239 GCA_002013955.2 Citrus medica | reverse complement strand
CCTGCTTGCATTGATTTTATCTTTTTATGACTTTATATAAAAGTGAATAATTTTATTAAACAAAAAATTAAATAAAAAATCAAAATTCTTATTTTATTAAACAAAAAATTAAATAAAAATCAAAATTCTTACTCTGAGATAGCTTTACTAGCTCTTCCTCAGAAACCTGAATTCTTTTAAAACTCCGTCCAGTCTTCTGTTCCCAAAGGGAGATCAATTCAAGCTGTGATAAAATGTTTGTTTGCGGTCGATAAATCACAATTCGATTGCATGCCCTTGGATCATTTATCACTTTGATTGTACATTTAGCTATATCTTCCTCGTAATTAAAGACAGCTGAAATAGATAAATAGATGATATAACATCAAAAAAAATTCAACAAATGAACTTTTAGTGTAAATTGTATTTTAATATGTGTGGACTTCTGCATTGGGAAGCAAACGTACCTTTTGCTTCACCACTTCCATAAACAACAACATCATCATATGATTCAGATGGACGAAGGAAGACATTCACAAAGTAAGCACCATAGAGATTTGCTGAGACAAAGGTGTAGGGAATTTTAGCTGCTTCTATTGCCCTTCTTACTATTCTTTTTTTCTCCAAGTAAGCTTCAAAAGGGGGCAGAGGCCTCACCCTGTCCTCTTCACATCCAAACTCAGATGGAAGAAACCTCTAGCAACCAAAACATAGTGTGTTTAAGATTTGTTCTATATAAACAAATTTGAAGCAATGCAGCACTGAATTGTAACAAGACACTAAAATGTTACCAAGACACAAATACGAAATTAAAGTTTGTGATTTTAGGTATTTTGCTAATTAAGTAGCTCTCGTATATATTTTTATGTCTTTTATAACTAACTACTATTGCCTAGTTTAAATCTACATTTACAAAATGCGGACGTCTACACTTAAAAGTTTCTAATATTTTTCAATTAGCAAACAAATTATATTTCAATTTCTCCCCAAAAAAAAACAACACGATTTGTTTTATTTTTTAAAACGTGTTGTTTTATTTTGTAAAAAAGAAAGAGCTCAATCAAATACCTTGATGTTACCAGCAACATTGATGGCACGAACAATTTTCAGTTGATCAAGAAACTGAGGATAAGCTACAGTAGATATCACCACATCTACTTCCTTAAGTATAGATACAATTTTCTCGTGCTCGTCCAGCTCTCCCTGTTTTAATTTCAACAATATTATTACAAATAATATCGAAGGGCTCCAATTAGATCAACACAAAATTAATCTCATAAAAAGAAGTATCAGCGGTCTGAGGTTCGAATTTCGCGCGTGCATTTAAAGGGGGAAAAAAAGAGGAAAAAAAAAAAGAAACAAAACCAAACGAGATCGAGATAATTGAGTAATGAAGTAACCTCAATAATGGTGACGCCAATACCCTGAAATTCCTTGTGGATTTCAAGCTTGGAGGGTCTTGAATTTTGTGTAACAGGTCGAGCATAAACAAAAGTTTTGTGACCAGAAGAAACACTTGCTTTCACCATATACTTACCGAAGTATCCAGTACCCCCAAAGATAAGTACCTTTGGTTTTGTGTTCTCACCTTCCATTTCTTCCTTTCACTTCAATTTATCTTTCGTCCTCCCTTCCCTTTTTACATATTTATATATGATATCAGGAACTCACATTTTTAGTGTTGAAAATGTTATACACACAGAATCTGGTAAATTTGTTTTCTTGAAAAAGTTGCTTCACCTAAACTATTATTTTTTAATTTTCATGACTAATCAATATTCTTAACCACATAAATTTTATTGCCATTATTGTTCCCTGAAAAAAAAATTATTTAATTATAAATTTCAATAGCTAAATTTATTATTAAAATATTTGAATTTTTTCAACCGCGATAAAAAGAAGTCTAACCCGACCAACAAGTGCTAAATTTTCTACATGTTGAAAATTTGACTTGAATGTGGGAAAACATTAAAGAAAATAGGATAAAATAATTGGAATCATGATTCTCTCTTGATCTGGTCTTTATATGAGCAAATTCTATTAATACAATTAGTGGTTAATAAATTAAAAAAATTAAATCTTAATCGTACACTAATACTAAAATACAGGTGATATAAGATTTATAAAAGATCAAGAGTGTTCAGATAAAAGATATTAATCCAAATAATTGCTCCGCAAAAGAGTGACAATGAAATAGCAAAATTCTTTGACAATTTTGTTCTTGCAATTAAATACCAAGTGGTGAGAGCAAAAACAAATAAAAGGCCAAAGCCTTTCGGCTTTAGAATTGAAAACGTGGGGCCTATTTTGAAGATTCTATAAGTAAGCTTTTGGCTTTTGGACGAAGAGGAGAGGGAGCCGCCAAAGAGGAAGAAAAAAGGCAGACGCAAGGCAGAAAAGGAGAAGAAGAATAGTGGCAGCAGGAGTAATTTAATTTTCCATGACAGGTTTTATTTGTTTTGTTGCTCCCTATTTAAGTATGTCTAACTAATTTTCTTATATTGAGGTTAAGGATGAAATCATATTTAATGAAATAGTTATTTTTTTATTTAATTAATTTCGTGTGCTTTAATGTTTATGAATTTTGTTGAAAATGTGAGACTCGACAGTTCATGTGGGGGACTCAATTTGTGGTGTTTCCGTGCAATAATGTTGTACGCTCTAGATGTTAAAATCAATGGAGCTATTTCAGCCGTTCAAAATCCGAAAATTGTCTCCTTATTTCTGAGTGAGATAAATTGATAACATCTTTAAGTGTGATAAATTTATAATTTTTTACTTAGTAATTTTATCTCGGCGTCTTTAACTGTTTACACATAAATTGACAAAATCAGCCATGATTCTTATGTTTCTCCTTATAAATGGATAATTTAAATTTGTGATAATATATATTTTATTTATTTTTCTTTAAATGATAGAATAGTAGACAAAGTTCAAATTAATTCCTTATTTCCTTTAGTTTTAGGATTCAAACTCGGAACCAACCAAATAATACTATTTGAAAACTACTCTTTAGGCCGGCGACAAATAAGTGATAATAAATTTTTGGTTTATAAACAAAATGACGACGTTTTCTATGCGAAATGAATGGTGACTATTGCTCTATGCCACGAGCGATTTTTGTGAGTTTTCAGATTCTCACATGAATATGTAATACAATGGTTGATTGATAAAAGGATGATGGGTCTTTTGTGAGCTTTGTAGATAAATTTTTCTTCCATTTGAACTATTGAAAAAAAAAGAAAAAAAGGGATCCGAATCTTCAATTGATTTTTTTTAATTGTTTTAAGGGGAAATTAAAGCACTTACGTGTTTTGTACAATTTTTATAAACATATATATTTGTTTTAAAAAATAGTGACATCGTCTCTTCTTACTACAACTGTCTTTTATTGTAGTGATCGAATTATTTTTATCTAGGTGTAATTATTCAAAAAGTATCTATATAATCATTTTGTTAAATGACAAAATGTGACCATTTTTTTTTCTCATTTTGTTTCATTTACAGTGCTGATATTTTCATACCACAATTTTTGTAAACCCACCGCACTTCAAGAAAATAATTATAATAAATTCACATTATTTTTAAGAAAATTAAAATAAAGAAAAAGTTTGAGAAGTAATTAATTAAATCTGCCTTGATTTGTTTTGTGACTTTAATTTTTTTTATCATATTTGACTAAAAAGATTGCTTTGTCATAATTTTAAATTGATTATTTACTCTTATAAGGTAAAAGTACCAAAATACCAAAAAATTTACTTTAAGTTCAGAATTTTTGAATTTTATACAAAATTTATAATTTCTAAAAAATGTATCAAAACAAATTTATTAGAATGATTATTAAGATTTAGTTAAACTAACAAAATATTTTTATGGCATAAGACTCATGTAATTTATTGGATGTCATGTTGTAAGTCACAAAACTAAATACCTAGATTGTTAGATATAGGAACATTATCACATTATCTTTGGATAATTTGGTCATTTTATGTATCTTGGGTAAAACATTGAAATAAAATTTATCTTAAACCAACCTTAATAGCAAATATGGTTAAACAAACATAAGTGAAAAAAATACATAAGAATTAATTGATTAATTGCCCAATCTCTTTGTTTATCTCTATTTTTTGAAAATAATGTGAGCTTATTATAACACTTCTATCTCCCTCAAGATTTACATTCGGGTGACTAGCCAAATATAGATGCTTGAAAACCAAAAGGCTTGGGGAAATAAGAAAATCTTATATATTTTCACTATCTGTTTCAACAAATTAATACACATGGAATCTGGTAATTTTGTTTTCTTGAAAAAGTTGTTTCACTTAAACCATTATTTTTTAATTTTCATCAATAATCAATATTGTTAACCACATAAATTTTAATTCCATTATTGTTCCCTGAAAAAAAATTATTTAAATATAATTTTCAATAGCTAAATTTATTATTAAAATATTTGAATTTTTTTAAACCGCGATAAAAAGAAGTCTAACCCGACCAACAGGTGCTAAATTTTCTACATGTTGAAATTTTGACTTGAATGTGGGAAAACATTAAAGAAAATAGGGCAAAATAATTGCTCGGTAAAAGCGTGATAATGAAATAGCAAAATTCTTTGACAATTTTGTTCATGCAATTAAATGCCAAATGGTGAGGTTGGGGATCATTGAAGAAGTTGAAAGGTCTTTGGCCATTATGAATGGTCGATCCGCAATTCATTCATGATTTGTCAATATTTGCTCATGGAAATGGCCGATATTTTCACCCGATTTTGGACCGCAAGCTTAAGGCGATCCTTACACGCCATCTGTTGAAAAATTCAAAATTGGAATTCAAATACACATGCATGCATTCAACTTTGAAGAGGTAAATTTGAAGACAAATTCCTTGCATGCAAATTTCAAGCATACCACTATTGAGAGGTAAATTTGAAGACAAATTCCTTGCATGCAAATTTCAAGCACACCAATATTGAGCCAGCGTGATCCACTTGCATGTGCTACTTTGGGTTCATGGATGATTTGACCTGAACAGGCCAATTCCTTACCTCAAAAGGTCAACTATCTATCTTACCTGCCGATTCCTGAGTCTCCTCAAAAGGTCAATATACTCGCAACCGCACGAATCTAGAAATAGAATAGTAGTAACGAGGTCGAACCCACATGAATTGTTATAAATTGAAAAATCTAATTTAAATTTAAAATTAATATTAATTCTAACCTAATTGAGCAAATTAAATTTTTAGGGGAAATTAAACTAATTAAACAAAGAAAACAATTAAAGCAAATGAGAAATCAATAAGACAAAAATTACCAAGGTTTCAGAATCAACCACTATTCAACTAGTAATTATCTAATTATTAATTAATCCCCAATTTTAGAGTGACAACTCGAAATCAATCTCTGTTATCTCATAAATATAACAATTAAGCCCAATTAAAATTAATCTTGTGTAGGTTGTTTTTCTACTTAATAGTATGATATCTAAGAATCTCATGTAAACATATTGAATAACAAAGAGCCAAAGTTTTCCTAAGCACTTTGTGTAAACAATTTAATGAAAGACAAAATCAAATATAATCATGTATAAATTTTATAGATCCAAGAATAGATTTAATCGAATATCAATCATAACAATCAATAATGCATGACAGAATTAGTGAAAATATTTAATAACACCCAATTAATCATATGAAACAAAAATCATAATCATCAAAGAACATATATTGGGAATTAATTAAATGAAAAAATAATTATTTCATTGAATAGAGTTTCATCCTTAATCTCAATATAAGAAAATTAGTTAGATATACTTGAATTAGGAGCAACAAACAAAATAAAATCAGCCATGGGAAGCCGAACTGCTGCAGCCGATTTTCTCCCGAATCACGTCTGCTTTTTTTTTCCCTTCCTCTGGCGGCTGCTTTCCGTCTTCTCTTCTTTTTCCCTGGCGGCTACTCCCTAATTCTTTTTATACTGTAACGCCACCACAAAATCCTCAAATCAAAAGGATTTTAAAACAAGCCAAGCACAACCAACTTTAAGCCCATATGGTCAATGCTTTTCCAACTATTCACGTGAGATGCACACTTAGAAAGCCAATTATTCTCCTTTAAGCATCTTTTTTTCCTCTTTTCTTTTATTCTTCACAAGCTGGCAATTATTTCCATAAACTCTAATTTATTTCCTTTTTAAGCTCCCTTTCATCAATGGCTTCCACGAATTGATTTGATCTTCAATGCTGTCCAATTATTATTCCTTATACACTTTTCATCCATAATCTCCAATTAATTCCTTAATTAATAAAAAAATTCAATTAATTAAAAATTACAAATAAAAATAACTAGTAATTATGTAATTAAGGATAAAATATGTATATATTATATGCTCATCAAATACCCTCAAACTTAGATTTTGCTAGTTCTCGAGCAAAACTAAAACTAAAAACAAAAATAAAAGTAACGAAAAAATAAATCCTAACTAAACCACTTTCGCAGGTAATCGCGATTGCATTTAGCGTATGCAATAAGCCTTAAACCCCTAGGCGGCCCTAGTGGACGAGTTATAGTCTCGTGAGGGCTTCAGTGATGATACCCACAAAGATCATTTAAAACAATAAATAAATAAAAAGAACAAAAGAAAATTTAAATAAAATATGAAAATAGCCTCAAAGATTATATAAATTATATAGCTCAAAGAAAATTTCAAATATTGGCAAAGTTCTAATTTTAATTCAATAGTCAATCTTATCTCTCTTTCGATTCTTGTAGTGTGTGTGTGGAATCAATTCAATCAAATCCATTTCCAAAATCATCAATATCAACAGCCTTCGCCTAAAACAAAGAAAAAAGTAAGTCAAATTAATCTTATCATCTTAATCTCCAAATTTTTTTTTCACAGGTTTTTATGTGCATTTTCTTTTTTTTTAGCACATGCACTTGATTTTTTTTCTATTTTTTTCTTTACTTTCTTTTCTTTTATTTTAACCATAGTCACGAGCTTTCACTCTACCTCTTAAGGTAGCCTTCTTCTCATGGTAGATTATCTTCTACATATTGGTGGTACATAAGCCCAAATTACTCAAGGATAGCTTCACTCTTAAGGGTTATAGATAGTTATTTCTGACTTTGGTGTCTGTGTATACTATTTTGTATTGTGGAGATAAGAATCAAGATAAACATTCATTTACTCTATCTAAAATTCTCAACTCAGACTGCGTCAATCTCAAATTTCGAGTCAAAATTACAAAAGAATTAATATTAGTGCTCATTATTAAAGAATCTCAATCAAGATGAATTAACACAAGAATCAAGTATAGACTAAGACAATATTCAACCCTTTCTAAGAACTATATTCATTGTCAATCAAGTTCTTATCATTAGCTTTTCACATAAAAAAATTTTTGAATTTTTGAATTTTTTGAATTTTTTTATTTTTTTAATAAACAAAGCACACACTATTCCCACGCCCAAACTTATTCGGAACATTGTCCTCAATGTTTCACAAACAAAATATATGCATGCAAAAAGATGAGAAAATAAATAAATAAAAACATAAATAATAAAAGAAAAAGTTAGAAAGAACACACCTAGAGGGCTGGAAAAGCTTAAACGAAAATGATAAATAAAAAGAAAACGTTAGAAAAGAAAAACAAGCAAAGAAAAGAAAACCTATTATTTAAATAAAGCAAGAATGTAAAAATGAAATTAACTAATCCTGATAAACAAGATCATCTAAAAGTATCTCCTCGATTTATGGTGTCCTTAACTCTAAAAATGGTTTTAATCTTTGACCATTGACCTTAAATAAATCATCATTTTGAAGATTTTCAATCTCAATTGCTCCATAAGGAAAGACAGTCGAACTATAAAAGGACCAGACCATCGAGAACGTAACTTACCTGGAAAGAGATGCAATCGGGAATTGTATAAAAGTACTTTCTGACCTGGTGTAAAGGATTTTCTCAAAATGTGCTTGTCATGAAATACTTTCATTTGTTGCTTGTAAATCTTGGCATTCTCATATGCATCATTCATGATTTCTTCAAGTTCTGCTAGTTGTAATCTTCTCTTGGAACCAGCCTGCTGCATATCAAAATTAAATTTCGTGATAGCCCAATATGCACGATGCTCCAACTCTACCGGCATATGACACACTTTTCCATGCACAAGTATGTAAGGCGACATCCCAATTGGTGTTTTGAAAGCAGTCCTATATGCCCATAATGCATCATCAAGTCTCAAAGACCAATCCTTTCTATCTGACCTAACTGTTTTTTTTTTCCAGAATTTGCTTGATCTCTCTACTTGGCCATTGGTTTGAGGATGGTATGGGGTGGCAACCTTATGTGTAATGGAATATTTATTCAAAAGAGTTTTGAAATGTTTATTGCAAAAATGGGTACCGCCATCACTAATGATTGCTCTAGGGAAACCAAAACGAGATAGAATATTATTTTTCAAGAATTTCACTACAACTCTATGATCATTGGTTTTTCATGGAATAGCTTCAACCCACTTCGACACATAGTCCACTGCAACCAATATGTACTGATAACCAAAAGATTGAGGAAAAGGTCCCATGAAATCAATACCCCATATATCGAAGATCTCAACCACTAGAATATGATTGAGTGGCATCATATTCCTCTTTGAAATGCTACCCATGCGTTGGCACCTATCACACAAAGAACAAAAAACATAAGTGTCATGAAAAAGAGTACGCCAATAAAAATCACGCTGTAAAATTTTTGTTGCTGTTTTTTGGTACTAAAATGACCTCCACAAGCTTGTTCGTGGCAAAAAGAGATGACACTTTGAATTTCATTTTCTGGAACACATCTCCTAATAATCTGATCAGCACAATATTTGAATAAATATGGATCATCCCAAAAGAAATTCTTCATTTCGGATAAGAACTTTGTTCTATCTTGCTTAGTCATGTGTTCTTGGATTTGACCTGTGGCAAGGTAATTAACTATATTAGCAAACCGTGGTACAAAATTTACACTCATAAGTTGCTCATCCGAAAAAGACTCATTCAAAGGTAAAGATTCTGGAATAAATTTAAGATTAAGGCGAGATAAGTGATCCGCCACAACATTTTCATAACCTTTTTTATCTCTAAGTTGAATGTCAAATTCCTGTAAAAGTAATACCCAACGAATCAATCTTGCCTTAACATCTTTCTTAGTAAGAAAATATTTTTAAAGCAGCATGATTAGTAAAAATAATCACTTTACAACCTATAAGATAAGATCTGAATTTATCAAGTGCAAATACCACAACTAGCATTTTTTTTTTGTAGTTGAATAGTTCAATTGTGCATCATTGAGTGTCATACTAGTATAATAAATCACATAAGGCACACGGTCTAATCTTTGTCCTAAAACTGCTCCTACAATATAATCAGATGTATCACACATAATTTCAAAAGGCAAATCCTAATTAGGTGGCTGAATGATAGGTGAAGAAGTCAGCAATTCCTTATGCTTTGCAAAAGCATCAAGATAAGATTCATCAAAGATAAAATGTGCATACTTAACAAGTAAATTATATAGGGGTCTAGAAATTTTACTAAAATCTTTAATGAATCTTCTATAAAAACCAGCATGTCCAAGGAAAGATCTTACTTCTTTTATAGATTTGGGATGTGGAAGATTAGAAATTAAATCCATCTTAACTTTGTCGACTTCTATACCTCTGCTGGAAATTATATGATGAAAAAAAATACCTTGTTTTACCATGAAGTTACACTTTTTCCAATTTGGAACCAAGTTCTTTTCTTTACATCTCTGCAAAACTAATGTTAGATGCTGCAAACATTCATCAAAAGAATCTCCATAAACAGAAAAATCATCCATGAATACTTCAAGAGATCTCTCAACCATATCAGAAAAAATACTAAGCATGCATCTTTGAAATGTAGCAGGTGCATTGCATAAACCAAATGACATTCTCCTATATGCAAAAGTTCCAAAGGGACAAGTAAAAGTAGTTTTCTCTTGGTCCTCTAGAGCTATAGGGATCTGATTATAACCTGAATATCCATTTAGAAAACAATAGAAATCATGACCTACAAGTCTATCAAGCATTTGATCAATAAATGGAAGAGGAAAATGATATTTTCTTGTGACTGAATTCAATTTTCTATAATCAATACAAACACGCCAACCTGTAATTACACTAGTAGGAATTAATTCATTATGAGCATTAGTAACTGCCGTAACACCAGATTTCTTAGGAACGACTTGCACAGGGCTAACCCAAGAGCTATCTGAAATATGATAAATAATTTCGCATCTAATAATTTAATTACTTCAGCTCTTACCACTTCTTTCATGTTAGGATTTAGCCTACGTTGCATCTCCCTAATAGGTTTAGCAATTTCTTCAAGATGAATACGATGCATGTAATATATTGGATTTAATACCTTTAATATCAGCGAAGGTCCATCCTATTGCCTCCTTATGCTCATTGAAAATACCCAACAACTTACATTTTTGCTCAAGATCAAGGGAGGAAGAAATAATAACAAGTAGAGTGTCAGATTCTCCCAAGAATGCATATTCTAGAGTGTCGGGCAGTGCTTTGAGTTCCAATTTTGGTGGTGTCTCCGTAGATGAGCTAATCTTCTTCTCAGAATGAGGCAGTGGTTCTGCCTTTGTCTTCCATTTAATTGTGTCCATAATTGAAGGTGCATCAAGTAAGGCGTTGACTTCTGCAATTACACTGTCATCATTAAAAGATACATCAGAATGAGTTAGACATGCCTCTAATGGATTATCAGTATAGTTAGAAATGAATGAATCTTCTACTAATTCCTCTATCATATTTGCTTCGATAAATTCATCTTCTTCCTGTGGCTGCTTGGTAACATTAAAAATATTTAATTCCATGGTCATATTACCAAAAGATAGCTGCATGTTTCCATTCCTGTAATTAATAAGAGCATCAGCTGTAGCTAAGAAATGACGACCTAAAATAACTGGGGTGTGTTTCTTAGGATCCTGTACATGCTGAGTATCAATAACAATAAAATCAACAGAATAATAAAATTTATCAATCTGTATCAACACATCCTTTATAATACCACGAGATATTTTCATTGACCTATCAGCAAGTTGCAAAATAATAGAAGTTGATTTTAACTCACCTAGTCCAAGCATGTAAACATAATAAGGCAAGAGATTAACACTAGCACCCAATTCCAATAATGTTTTATCAAACAATTGGTTCCTTATAACACATGAGATAGTAAGGGAACCCGGATCCTTAAATTTTGGTGGCATTTTACATTGAAGTAAATTGCTAGTTTGTTCAGTTAAAAATGCTTTTTTGGTGACATGCAAATTTCTCTTTTTAGTGCATAAATCTTTCAAAAACTTGGCATAGGAAGGAGCTTGCTTAATAGCATCGAGTAAATGGATATTTATACTTACCTGCTTGAAGATTTCCATAATCTCACCTGTTGAAGTCCATTTCTTTACCTTTGTTAACCTTTGAGGAAAATGAGCCTTGGGAATGTAAGCTGGTGGGCCACTCTCTTCTGGATAATTTAGTGATGAGTCTTGTGATGGAACTGGATATGAAGAAGTAGGCTCATATGTCTTCCTTGTTTAAACCTCCACTTTATTGTCAAACAATTTTCCTCTTCTCAAGGTCATAATAGATTTTGCTTCTTCATGTTGATAGCTTGAACTCGATCCAACTTCATGCACTCTTTTAGGATTAAGAACTGGTTGGCTTATGAATTTTTCTTTTTCTCTCTCAACCACAGTAGTTGCTAATTGACCCAATTGATGTTCAAGCTTTAGAATAGTTTGAGTGTTTGACTGAAAGGTTTGTTGGGTTGACTGGATGAAACTTTAAAGTCTATCTTCTAAAGAAGGTTTTCTTTGTTGGGGTGCAATAAATTGAAATATAGGCTTTTAGGCAGTAGGATATACTTGGTTAGGAGGGATAAATTGCTAATTGGGCAAGCTAAATTGTTGTCCTCCTTGGTTTGACAAAAGTTGATTTGGTTTCCAAGAAAAATTAGGATGATTCTTCCAATTAGGATTATATGTGGGTGAATATGGATTATTGGAGGTTTCTCATATGATTGTAAGGTATGTACCTGCTCAGGATAAGCCTCTTGATAGGTTGATAATGATGGACAATTTTGTGCTATATGAGACAAGTTAGAACAAAGAGCACAAACTTCATTAGCTACACTAGGATGATAATTCATTGATTGGTTTAGAGCTAAGGCATCTACTTTCCTAGAAAGAGTAGATAGAGTGGCTTTCACATCAAAATCATTTTCAACTTCATATAGACCCTTTCTAGAAACTTGAGGCGATTTCTCTCTTTAATGTGAAAAATTCCACTGTTGAGAATTCTCAAAAAATGAATTAAAGAAATCTCATGCAGCCCTTTCATGTAGGTTAAAAAATCTCCCACCATTCATAGACTCTACCATATAACGATTCGACATGGTTAAACTGTTATAAAAGCATTGTATAAGTCTCCATTTCTCAAAACCATGGTGGGGACACTTGAGGAGTAAATCATTAAATCTTTCCCAACACTCATAAAATTATTCACCCTCTCTTTGATAAATATCACTTATCTCTCTCCTAAGGGCATTTGTTTTAGACATAGGAAAAAAACTTGGTGAGGAACTTGTTGCTTAATTCATCCCACATAGTAATAGACCCAGCATAAAGTGAATTCAACCAAACTTTCGCTTTGTCTTTTAATGAGAAAGGGAATATACAAAGCCTAATTGACTCATCATTAAAATTTTGAAAACGAAATGTAGAGCATATGTCAAGAAATTCCTTAATGTGCAAATATGGATCCTCTTTCTCTAACCCATAGAAAGATGGTAAAAGTTAAAGGACAGAGGGGTTAAGTTCAAAGTGTGTTGTTGTAGTTTGTGGCAACACAATACAAGATGGTTGGTTGACTGCAAGTGGTGAAAAATATTCTCTAAGGGTTTTCTCTGCTTGCACTAGTGGAAGTATTGGCAATAGTCTATTAGGATCATCTATCACTTCTGAAGAACTATCTCGACTACTATCAAATTTTAACTCTTTTATTTTTACCAAACGATTTGTTAAATCGCGTTCCCAAATACTCATAAACTAACTATATAAGGAAAGAAAAAATAAAATACAATAAAATAAAATAAACCAACAACAATGAAAATAAAAAAATTTAAAAATAAAAGAAATCAAACAGCCAAACAATGAATTTAAAGACAAATAAAATAAAAATTAATAAATAAATTAAATAAATAAAATAAAAGACAACCTAAATTATAACTAGTGGAAGAATCAAATCAACTTAAATTAAACTGACTTTCTGGCACAATTTCCGGCAACAGTGCCAAAAACTTATTGTGAAAAATTTTAATATACTCGCAAGCGCACGAATCTAGAAATAGAATAGTGGTAACGAGGTCGAACCCACAAGGATTGTTATAAATTAAAAAGTCTAATTTAAATATAAAATTAATATTAATTCTAACCTAATTGAGCAAATTGAATTTTTAAGAGAAATTAAACTAATTAAACTAAGAAAACAATTAAAGCAAATGAGAAATCAATAAGATAAAAATTACTAAGGTTTCAGAATCCACCACTATTCAACTAGTAATTATCTAATTATAAATTAATCCCCAATTTTAGAGTGACAACTCGAAATCAATCTATGTCATCTCATAAATATAACAATTAAGCCCAATTAAAATTAATCTTGTGTAGATTCTTTTTCTTCTTAATAGTATGATATCTAGAGATGGCCAATGGGCCGGGCGGCACGTGGCACGGCACGGGCACGGCATGTGTCCGTATGGCATGGTACGGCACGAGCATGTTTCAGTGGGGCACGAGGCACGGCACGGCACGTATGTGTGCCGTGCCGAGCCTAGAATTTTAGGCACGCTGGCCTTAAAGCACAACACGATTAGAGATGAGCCAAAGCACAGCACGCAAAAAATCACGTAATAAGCACGGTTCATTGGTGGGCTAGCACGCAGCCTGTGGGCCATCACGCAGCCCGTGGGCCATCAATAGCACGTGGGCCAAAATATATCTAAGTACATTTTTTTAATAAAAAGTAAATATAAAATGTTATGAAATTAAAGTAAAATATCTTGAAATTAAATATTTTAATATATTTTTTAGCATAGACTTTTAAAAATTAATTTAAATCATTAAATCTTAGTTTAAATAAATATT